>QXEO01000546.1:8941022-9273737 GCA_007115705.1 Dactylis glomerata
GAAGAAACCGAGACCTGTCGCCGCGGGGTAAGTTCCTTCTGCTTGTTTCATTTCCGACATATCTCTTGCTTGCATTATTGACTTGGCGTTTTTTCTCTTTCAGAGCTCCTCTTGCGCCGGAACAAGCTTCTGGCTCGAGTGGCGACCCGAAAGTTACCAAGCCCGCGGCCACTGCTACCTCCGACATACCCTCTGCCAGCCACACGACCTCCCCGGCGCCGGCATCCTCGCCTGCGCCCGACAAGACCTCCTCCCCGGCGAAGGACGTTCCTCCGCCGGAACAAGACACCTCTGCCCCCGACGTCCACATGGACTCGGGGGCTCAACAGGAACCTCCGGCTCCTGATGTCCACATGGACACAGGAGCCCACCAAGAAGCACCAGACTCCGGCGCGCCCACCAGCGACGCCGGCACAACTGAAGACGCCGGAGCAGACATCAAGGGTAAAGGCCCTTTAGTGCCGGAAGTCCGGACTATTCCGGATCCTGCCTCTGCTGGCCAAGATGCACCGGCCGCACCGGAACAGCCCGTGCCCAAAACTTCTTCTGCTGAAACGACTCCTGCACCGGCCAAGACCACGGCGCCGGCCAAGACCTCTGCCCCGGCCAAGTCCGGCACATTGAAGACCTCTGCCCCGGCCAAGTCCGGCACATTGAAGATCCAGCCGACCAAGTCCGGCACTCCATCCGCCGCCACTGCTCCTCCTAAGGCAACGCCTCGGACCAGCTCTGCTCTGGCCCTGCATCTTGGCAGGGCAGCAGCCCGTCCTGGCTACCGGTGCAACTTCTTCGACACGCCAGAACTTGAGGGCATCATCCCCCTGGTGACAAAGAGTGACCACAGCCTCGGGTCTCTCAAGGAGCGCTGCGAGAAATGGAATGACGCCGACTCCCTGGACACAGCTGAATCCAAGAAGAAGAAACAGGCCGAAGCTTCGGCCACCGGCAACCCAGCTGATATCCTGGCCGCTAAGCCCATTCCTATTGCCTGCGAACTTCTCAGTCTTCAGCAGCGACTTCATCGCCTGGCCGATGCCACCAACGTAAGTCCTTTACATATAGATATCCCCAGTCCCCGAAAATGTCGGCTGTCCGGGATACGGACATCCGGGATTTTCCAAGACCTTTTGCACTTAGCTGCTTTGCAATTAACTTTCCGACATATGAGCTCGATTCGAGCTTCAAATCCTAGTCACCGAGAGCCGGGATAGGTGCGCAGCACCTGTGCCGGGTCTCTACAATTTCACATCTCAATTATTTTTCAAATCCTCCTGACCGAGATATAAGCTCGATTCGAGCTTCAAATCCTAGTCACCGAGAGCCGGGATAGGTGCGCAGCACCTGTGCCGGATCTCCTATAGCATAAATAGTTCATATAATCTTTAACTGTACTGGCATGCTTTAGTTATCTCATATCCCTTCAAATCCTAATACTTTTGCAGCGCATGAATAACGCCCGTGCCGACATGTTCCATGACTTGGTGTGCGAGCATCGGAAGCTTTCCGACGCACACAGCAAGCTCCAGCTGGAACTGTCCCAGAAAGGTAATTTCAGCCGACATACCTTGCCCTTCTCAATAGTCCTCTGGCCGGTACATCTTAATATGCCGACACCTAATCTTTGTCCGACATTTCGCAGCTGGTGCCGAAGCCCAAGTCACCGAGCTTACCAAGAGAGTGAAGGAACTTACTGGTATGCCGGATCCTCTTAACCTTGAACTAATCCTTCTGTACTTCAAATCCTTTAATCTTTTCACTGTTTTCTTTCTTCAAATCCTTGTTTTGACTTCAAATCTTTTCAGACGAGAAAGCTGCACTGGAGGCACGCCACCAGGACTGTGTGTCCTCAGTGGATGTAGCCAAGCAACTGGACGTCCGGGATGCCGGTCACAAGGCCGAGGTTGAGCAGCTGAAGGGCCGGATCACCGAGCTTCTGGACAAAAAGGAACAGAGGGAGGGCCTACTGAAGAAAACCCAGTCCCTGCTTGTCATCTCCGAGACTGATGCCTCCAACGCCCACGCTGAACTGGATAGCCTGAAGGAGCAGGCCACCAAATGGGAGGTTACAGTTTCACAGCTGAATGCCGACCTTGCCAGTAAGCTTCAAATCCTTTCCCTTTATCCTTCCCGACATAGTGTAATTCTCTCCGGCATATTCTCCTTTTGCTAACATTGTTTCTATTCCTCAGACATGTTTCCTGCTTCCGTCGAAGACGTTGAGAGGGCTTTGCAGTTGGATCGAGAAAACCGGGGTGTTCCGGTTGACTCGCCCAACTGGGACATGTCGGAGCAGCTGTTGGCTCTGCAGTCCCGGAAGAACGCCATGACGCTCTACACTGAAGAACTCTTATATGGCGCCCAGGAGGCATTCTCTGCCCTCTGGCCGGGACAAAGGACTCCCACTGATCCCGTCGACCTCGGCAACGATCTGCAGCTGGCCAAGGTTCGCCTCCGGGAGTGGCGAGATTCCGGCACGAGGGTTGGAGCTGACGAAGCTCTCACCTACTTCTTGTCCTGGTATGAAAAGGCTGACTTGGAGACTTTGCGCACTGTGCGCGAAGGATCCATCTGGACCACGGATCCGGAACACATCCGGCGCCGATGGGAGCTGGCCCACAGCTATGTGGACTATGCCGACACCGACGCCTTCGTTCGGGATATCCGTGAGCCGGAGAAGAAGGACGATGCCGGGACATCCGCCGCTGCTGAGGGCTCCGACTCCAGCCAGGATGAAGATGAAGCTGAAGAGGCCGACACTGATGTCCCGGAACAGGCATCTGCCCCGGGCGGAGGTGATGGCTCCATTCCATCTGCTGGGTCCGGCACTCCTGAAGCCGACATCTCCACCGCCACTGCTCCACCAGCCGGCGCCTCTGCTTCTGCCCCTGGTCCTTGACTTTGCAGCATAAAAACTTTAAGTTTTATCAGATCCCCGGTATACCGGGCGCAGATGTAATATACACGCTTAATTTCCTTTGGTTTGCTTCCTGAACAAGTTTTATCTTGGTTTGCTTGTTACCAATGCCGGATCATCTTTTGGCTAAGTCACCGAGTTGTTTTCCTGTTTCCTCAATTTCACAACCTTGGCTGCTTGTCTACCTCAATTGGCTTTCGACGTATGAGTCTCAAGGTTGCTTCCTCGAACATACAGTACTTTAACTTTGAGACTTAGACTTCAAATCATCCGACACTTTAAATTTTAACTTTAGCTTTAACGAAAATGTCGGTTCGCTTGCTTTGTATTTCCTTAGCCGTTTTCCATGTGTAGACAATCTCCAGCATCTACTCTTGCTAGCCATGAAGCCGGGTTTCGGACAGCAGCTGAGTCGAAGAGTGGCCTTTGGTGCCGACACATTACTAGGCCGACATAGGAAACATTCAAATAAAGCCAGCCGGCATATAACAAAAAACTGTAAATAAACAACAAATATACCTCGGAGCTAGTTACCCGGCTTCTTCGGGATGCCGGTATTTCATTCATTAGTCTTGTGCCGGCACAACACGCCGGCATACAAAGGAAAATATGGAAATACATACATTGTGTTGCTCAGGAGTAAAAGGGGCGCAGTAGAGCTATGTTCCACGGCCTCTTGGTTTCTTCTCCGGACCTGTCCGCCTTATTCTTCTTGGGGTCCTGCGCATCTATAAGATAATAGGCATCATTGTGCAGAGCTCTGCTCACAATGAATGGCCCCTCCCATGGAGGAGTTAACTTATGCCGGCCTTCTGTTCCTTGCTTTAGCCGGAGTACTAGATCTCCCTCTTGAAATCTCCTTGGATTTACCTTCTGCGCATGATAGCGTCTGAGGTTCTGCTGATATACTGCTGTTCTTGACAGAGTGATTTCCCTTGCTTCCTCTAGCAGATCAACATCATTTTCTCTAGCTTCTTTAGCCTCTTCCTCAGTATATAGCACTATTCTTGGTGCATCATGTATTACATCTGTTGGAAGCACAGCTTCTGCTCCATACACCAGGAAAAATGGTGTGTAGCCTGTTGATCTATTCGGAGTTGTTCTTAAACTCCACAGCACTGCTGGCAGCTCATCTAGCCAACATCCCGGAGTTTTCTCCAGGGGCTCTATCAGCCGGGGTTTTATGCCGGATAATACTAGCCCATTCGATCTCTCTACTTGGCCATTGGCACAAGGGTGGGCAACCGACGCAACGTCCAGCCGGATTCCCACTTCCTCACAAAATCTGGCAAATGGCCCTTGGGCAAAGTTTGACCCATTGTCAGTGATGATGCTATGAGGGACACCATATCTCAAGATTATATCCTTTAAGAATTTTACTGCTGTGTGACCATCACACTTGCTTATGGGCTTCACTTCAATCCACTTGGTGAACTTGTCCACCATGACCAGGATATGGGTCATTTTCCCTCTGGCCGGCTTAAAAGCCCCGACCATATCCAGGCCCCAAACAGCAAAGGGCCAGGTTATTGGGATAGTTTTCAGGGCAGATGCCGGCTGATGAATCTGGTGGGCATATCTTTGACACCCATTACATTTCCGGACCAAGTTTTCTGCCTCTTGCAGTGTCGTTGGCCAATAGAAGCCATGCCGGAATACCTTTGCCACCAATGCCCTGGACGAAGCATGGTGACCACACTCCCCCTGGTGAATTTCCCGGAGCATCTCCAGACCCTCCGCAGATTCGACACATCTCTGCAGTACTCCGGTGGTACTTCTCTTGTATATTTCTTTGTTGATGATGGTATACTCTTTGGATCTCCTTATAACCCGGCGGGCCTCGGTTTCATCCGCCGGCACTTGACCATCCACCATGAAGTTCATGATAGGACGTGCCCATGAGGGCACTTCCCTGACAGTGAACACTGCCTGATCTATTTCCATCATTTTGACCGACACATAATCGATCTCCATGGGCTGCGAAGTCCCCGGGACTGAAGAATTAGTCCCCGGGTATGCCGGAGCAGTCCCCGGGTATACTGGCACAACCTCTTGGCACATTTTACCCTTGCCTTTAGTTTTGCTCCGGAATACTGTACTAACAGCATATGCCGGCCCAGTCCCCGGGACTGAGGAAACAGTCCCCGGGTTATCCGTCCTGGCTCCGGCATCTATCTCCATTGGAGCTGCTTCGTCTGGACCTGGCGGGACATAAATGGAGGATGACTCCGGCGAGGGTTTGATCGATGGCTTCCTCAGATGCTCCAGCGAAATGTCGGGCGGGATTGAATCTCGGGAAGACCCCAGCTTGGACAATGCATTGGATGCATCGTTCTGAGCCCGGAGAACGTGCCGGAACTCACAACCTTCAAAGTAACCACTTAACTGCTGCACTAGGAAACGGTATGATGCCATGTTAGCATCATGCGCGTCCCATATGCCGGAACACTGCTGAATCACTAAGTCAGAATCCCCGAAGCACATAATCCGGCGAATTCCTATGTCCTTAGACACCTTCAGGCCATGCACAAGTGCCTCATATTCCGCCACATTATTTGATGCTGCAAAGTGAATCTGCAGGACGTATCTCAGCTGGTCATTCTTTGGTGAACTGAGAACTATGCCGGCACCCAAGCCATGGATTGTCTTGGACCCATCGAAATGCATCCTCCAATAATTGGCATCTGGCAATGGTGGCTCATACTGTATCTCGGCCCAGTCAATAAAGAAATCAGCCAAGACCTGGGACTTGATTGTATCCCTCTTATCGTACTGCGGTGTATATGGTGAAAGCTCTATTGCCCACTTTGCTATCCGGCCGCTGGCATCTTTGTTGCCTATAATTTCCGAGATAGGGGCCTCGGCCACTACCCGGATATGATGCTCTTGGAAGTAATGCTTGAGCTTCTTGGCCGCCATATAGACACCATAGGTCATCTTCTGATAGTGGGGGTAGTTTTGCTTTGAGGTGGAGAGGACTTCACTCAGATAATATACCGGCCGCTGCACGGTTTTGCCTCCTTCCTCTCGCTCTACTACCACCACAGCACTGACAACTCGGTTGGTTGCCGCTATATAGAGCAACATTGGCTCCCGGGGCATCGGAGACGCTAATACCGGAGCTGTTGACAACAACTGTTTCAATTCTTTGAAAGCTGCATCTGCTTGCGTTGTCCAGACAAATGTGTCGGACTTTTTCATCAACTGATATAACGGCAGAGCTTTCTCTCCCAGCCGGCTTATGAAGCGGCTTAGGGATGCGAGGCACCCAGTGAACTTCTGTACTTCCCTCAAATCTGTCGGCGGCTTCATCCTTTCTATGGCACGAATCTTGCCGGGATTCACCTCAATACCCCGGCTGGAAACAAGGAAACCGAGCAACTTGCCCGCCGGCACACCAAAGGTGCACTTAGCCGGATTCAACTTCATCCGGAATCTCCTCAGGTTCCCAAAGGTTTCCCGGAGATCATCTATGAGAGTCTTGCTCTCCTTGGTTTTTATGACGATATCATCGACATATACCTGCACATTTTTATCTATCTGATCGTGCAAACACTTTTGCATACACCTTTGGTAAGTTGCGCCGGCATTTCTTAAACCGAACGGCATAGTGAGATAGCAATAAGCCCCGTACGGGGTAATAAAGGATGTCTTTATTTGATCTGGCTCATATAAGGGGATCTGGTGGAAACCAGAATAGGCATCTACAAATGATAACAGTTCACATCCTGCTGTGGAATCAATCACTTGATCGATCCGAGGGAGCGGGAATGGATCTTTAGGACATGCCTTATTCAAGTTGGTGTAATCAACACACATCCGCCATACTTTCACTATGGCGGGCTCGTCTTTCTTCTTTTCCACCAAAACCGGATTAGACACCCAATCCGGATGAAGTACTTCCTTGATAAAGCCAGAGGCTAAGAGCCTGGCCACTTCCTCCCATATGGCTTTCCTTCTATCGCCGGCATTCCGCCGGAGCGGCTGCTTCACAGGCTTAGCATCGGGTCTCACGTGCAATGCGTGCTCAGCCAGCTCCCTCGGCACACCTTGCAGGTCCGAAGTAGACCATGCAAAGATATCCCGATTCTCACGGAGGAAGCTGATGAGCTCGCTTTCCTATTTGGGATCCAAACTTGCCCCAACCAGGGCATGGCGCTCCGGGAAAGCTTCATCCAGAGGCACCTTTTTGACTTCCTTACTCACTTGAAAAGAAACGCTGCCACCAGGATTTGTCATGCCCGGCATAGATTTGCCGGCCACGACCGTCTCAGCAATCTCCACTGCTCGCTTGAGCCTCTTTCTCTCCTCTGCAATGATCAGAGTCTCGGCCAGATTGGATCCGGCGGTGGCACATGCCATCGAACGCTTGTAATCACCAATGATGGTGATCACTCCTTTGGGTCCCGGCATCTTCATCTTCAGATACGCCACATGCGTAGAGGCCATGAATTTTGCCAGTGCCGGTCTACCCAGCAAAGCATGGTAGGGGCTCTCCAGATCAACCACCTCGAACAAGAGGTTTTCCACCCTGCAGTTATCCCGGCTGCCAAACATCACATCCATCCGGATCTTGCCCATCGGCGCACACGAAAGTCCCGGCACAATGCCGTGGAACGTGGTCTTGCTCGGTTCCAGCATATTTTCCTTGATTCCCAGCTTCTCCATCGTATCCCGATACATGATGTTGATGCTGCTTCCATTATCAATGAGGACCTTGCTGAATCTTACGTTATTAGCCGGCCCGACGAATGTCGGATCCATCACCAGAGCATATCCGCCGGGATTTGGCATGATCCGGGGATGATCTGCCCTGTCCCAACCAACAGCCTGGTCAGACCAGTACATCAGCTTTGGCACAGCCGACATAACGGCATTCACCTCCAGACACCGCCGGTACAAGCTCTGCTTGTCTGTTCTCTCGGTCTCAAAGACCATATAGCTCTGATCATACTCCTTGTACTCATTCCGGCCCGCTCCTGGGCCTCCGGCGTTATATTCCGGATTATAGCTCTGGTCAACTTGATTTACGCCGGCATTTCCGGCGTTGCTCTGATTCCCAGGATTAACCGGCCTAGGTGGGACTGCAATCGTATTGGCACCTGTCAACGGCGATGGAGCTGCCGGGACAGAGGGTCTAGCCGGTCCCCAGGGACCTGCACGACCTGCTAATATGTCGTCCAGCCACGAACAGTTCCTTGTCAAATGGTTTGCCGGCTTACCCGGCTGGAATGTGTGGAACACACAAGGCTTGTCCATGGCAAGACCCACAGTATACTTCGGCCACTGCTTCTTCTGGCCGGCGGCTCCGCCGGCATTCTTGTTGGTCCAGACATTCTTCTTCTGGAACGGCTGTGCTTGCTGCTGCGGCTGCTGCTGAGGCCGCTGATAGTCCTCATATCCCGGACGCTGGCTACTGCCGGCGCCCCCTTGCTCTTCCTCCACAGCTGCAACTTGTGCTGCCCCATACCGGTGATCCGGCCTTTCATCTCTTCTCTTGTTCCGGTTATCAGTGCGATAATATTGCCCTGATCTCCCGGCATTGCTGGTGTTCCCCTGGGTTTGCCCCTGTCCTTGTGAATCGAGACTGGGCTGCATGGGATCTCCCAGAGCATAACTATCAGCGATCTTGATTGTTTCGGCCAGCGTGGCCGGCATTTGCCTCTGAAGCTTTTGCCACAGCATGGTGCCATGCCGGCACCCATGAGCGAACCACATGATGGCCTGCTGCTCATTGATTCCTTCGCAGGAATTGCGCAACGTGCACCACCTGGTCAGATAGTCACGGTCAGTCTCATTCACTCCTTGCCGGCAGTTAGCCAGCTGCTGCGGACGGTTGGGCCTCTTATATGTACTGGTAAAGTTCGACACAAACTGCTCTTCGAAATCAATCCAGCCGTTGATACTCCCGGCCGGCAAATTATTCAGCCATATCCTGGCTGGTCCTTCCAACATCTGCGGCACATATCGTACCGCCCATCTGAGGTTTCCTCCGGCGATGTTCACCGCTGTGGAGTAATCCTCCAACCAATCTTCCGGCTTCGTACTGCCATTATATGTCCTCGCGCCACGCGCGAGCTGGAAGAAGTAAGGCATCGGCTCCCCCATAATCCGGGGTCCGAAACACATAGGGCCCGGAGCTCCTTGTCTCTCCACCAACTCTGATTGGTGGATCTTGTCCAGCTTGAAACGTGCATCATTGGCTTCCAAGGACCGAGGTCCAAGCCGGGATGCTATTGGGCCTGCGATCATCTGCTGCTGCTGCTCCGGCTGATGCTGCTCACTATGCCGGCCTTGCTGGTGCTGCTGCTGATATCCCGCCCTGGCAAGGGCGGAATTGCCGTCATCCTCTTGATGTCCCGGATGGCCTGCACCCTGCTGCTGCGCTGCACCTCCGGCGCCCTGTTGCTGACGCCGGGCTGCACTGTTACTCCGGCCACCACCGGCCGCGCCTGCTTCATGCCCGGCCGGCACACTCTGGCCGGGCTTCTTGCTGCCGACATACTTGTCAGCTTGGCCGACATTCTTCTGCACCATCGCCTGCTTTCCGGCGGCAGCCGGATCGTACACCTGGATCTGCTTGTCCCGGCGGCCAGAGGTCACACTTTCGGCACGCCGGGCGCTAGGATGCGGGGACGAGGCTTGGCCCCTCGACCTCGCGCCGGCACCTCCCGCCGACACAATGTACTGAGACGCCCCGGCACCCGGGTTTGCCTTCTTAAAGGCCTCCTGCTGCTTTGTAGCTTCAGACAAAAGTTGGTTAAGCCGGGCTTGCTGCTCACGCAGTGCTTCGCCGGATAAACAAGATAAATCCTTAGCTACCTCGGCCGCCGCTCTAAGGTTCTTTACTGGCGAACTATAGACTACCTTAGGCACAGTACTAGTTGCGGTATGACTCTTATCTCTAGCATCTTTTCCTATCTCAGCATTAAGATTTCTGCCTCTAGTTCTAACCTCTTCTATCCGGCTAGGCCGGATTACTACAGGAGTAAAACCATGGGCTGCCTCATACTCACGGAGTTGCCGGTTAAACCGTTCGCGCTCCTGGTTCATGGCCAGGGCCTCATCGACGAGGGCCTGACGAGATCCCTCCAGGACCTCCCTTGTCTGCTCCGGATCAACGCCGGATCGCACCGGCTCGAGAAGCCGGTCGATGATGGGAAGAAGAACCTCGCCCCTAGCCGGCACACCGGAAGTGCCGGCCAGGTTGTCCGCACGCTCCAACGGAGGACGCGC
Organism: Dactylis glomerata; assembly: GCA_007115705.1. NCBI lineage: Eukaryota > Viridiplantae > Streptophyta > Magnoliopsida > Poales > Poaceae > Dactylis > Dactylis glomerata. The sequence continues at coordinate 8,951,173 of QXEO01000546.1, forward strand.
CGACCTCTTGACCTTCGGCGGCTCCGGAGGAGAAGCTCCGGCCGCTGCTGCTTTGCCGGCATCTTCCGCCGGCGGCATGGATGTGCCGGCCATCATCACCTCAGCCGGCTCTACTGAGCGAGCGCTACGCCCAGCGTGAGCCAGCCGATGTGACGGAGGATCCGACGCCACCAGCACCTCCTTCCTGCAAATTCTCTCAGTCCCCACGTACACCTCGTGGGAACCGAAGGACATAATCCGGCCATCCCTGGGGAACGGCCGGCCACCGAGACAACCGGCGTTGTCACTGACGAAACTGAGCGAGCCTAGCCTCTGGACGAGGCCAGAGACCACGCGCACTCCCGAAGCTGCTATCACAGACCCCGTCCGAATGAACACTCCGCCCAGCATATCGATCTGCCCCACGGTGGGCGCCAAATGTCGTCGTGGTGAAACAACATATGCCATAGGATGGCTTAAATGGGGGTCGAACTAGATGCTGGAGGATTCGGGAGAGGGGAACGAGCTAAAAAGCATAACAGAAAGAGGCACTGATCTACCCAGGTTCGGGGCTCTCGTAAGGAGATAACACCCCTACTCCTGCTCTACTGATTGTATATTTGGGTCGATGTAGTACACAACAATGGTGCTTCCAAGCTCTCTGCTAGAGAAGGAAGATGAACTGCTAAGTGTAGGAACACAGAGTGACCAACCAACCTTCAACCCTTTGCTAGGACTCCCTGTGCCACCTTATATAGTGGTGGCCAGGGTTACAACGGTCATACAAGACCACAAGACACGGGCTACACTCCAAACAGGAGCTGGTGATGATGGCAGAGACCCTTGACTTCGCCCCTGATTGCTCTCGATGGGACGCCATATCCCTGTACCTTGTACCTCTTGGACTGTGGCCTTACCTCTGTGCGGTAAGCTCGTACTTGTGCACAGTGAGGGTAGGTAACCTCCACTGTGCACCCTGCCATCTTACTCTGCTACCATGCTTGGATGTTTTCTTCCTTGATTGTAGGGATGTGACACCTTGGTTGACTTAAGTATCCCGGATATGACCGTTGGCCATACCCAGGACTTATATGCCGGACCAACGACCTACGAGGGTCGGGTAATCCGGCCTCCCTTGCTCCTGCACAACACACCAAATGGTTAGGCCGGCATATCTGAGTATATGCCGGCACACATATACCAGTATTCCGGCTATACCGGCATATCCAAGTATTAGCCGGGATACACACATATCCCGGCCTGGCCGATGCTCTCATATTCCGGCCAGGCCCTTTCTTGATAACTCGGCACAAGTCAACCATAGACTTTGTGTCTTTCTAGTCTCTTGACCCTACCGGGGGTTATCCCCCCGACAACTAGCACCTGGGATCTTGTTTCTCCCCCTACCGGTGTTCGTCCTATCACGTGTAAGTGGGTCTATAAAATTAAGACTCGCTCTGATGGATCTCTTGAGCGCTATAAAGCGCGTCTTGTGGCTCGTGGCTTTCAGCAGGAGCACGGCCGTGACTATGATGAGACCTTTGCCCTTGTGGCTCATATGACCACTGTGCGCACTCTTCTTGTCGTCGCTTCTGTTCGACACTGGTCTGTGTCTCAGTTTGATGTTCAGAACGCATTCCTCAATGGAGAGTTGAGTGAGGAGGTTTACATGCAGCCTCCTCCTAGGTATTCTATTCCCGATGGGATGGTTTGTCGTCTTCGGCGTTCTCTTTATGGCCTGAAACAGGCCTCTCGTGCCTGGTTTGAGCACTTTGCCTCTGTGGTGACTGCTGCTGGTTTCTCTCCTAGCGCTCATGATCCAGTGCTATTTCATCACACTACTCCTCGTGGACGCACTCTTCTCCTTCTCTATGTTGATGATATGATCATTACTGGTGATGATCCTGAGTATATTGCCTTTGTTAAGGCTCATCGTCGTGATTAGTTTCTTATGACTGATCTTGGTCCTCTCCGCTACTTTCTTGGGATTGAGGTTTCCTCCACTTCTGATGGCTTTTCTATCTCCCAGGATAAGTATATTCAGGATCTTCTTGCTTGTGCTGCTCTTGGGGATGAGCGCACTGTTGAGACTCCTATGGAGCTTAATGTTAAGCTTCGTCCTACTGATGGTGATCCTCTTCCTGACCCGACGCGTTATCGCCATCTTGTTGGGAGTCTTGTTTATCTTAATGTCACTCGTCCTGACATATCTTATCCTGTTCATATTCTGAGTCAGTTTGTTTCCGCTCCTACCACTATTCACTATAGTCATCTCCTCCGTGTTCTTCGCTATCTTCGTGGCACAATCACTCGTTGTCTTTTCTTTCCTCCTTTCAGCTCTCTCCAGCTCCAGTGCTACTCGGATGCTACGTGGCGAGTGATCCTACGGATCGTTGTTCACTTTCTGCTTACTGTGTGTTTCTTGGTGGTTCACTCATTGCTTGGAAGACGAAGAAACAGACAGCGGTTTCCTGTTCGAGTGTTGAGGCTGAGTTGCGAGCTATGGCGTTGTTGACTGCTGAGGTGACCTGGTTACGGTGGTTGCTTGCGGATTCTGGGGTCTCTGTTATGACACCCACTCTAGTTTTGTCTGACAGTACAGGTGCTATCAGTATTGCACGTGATCCGGTAAAGCATGAGCTTACCAAACATATTGGTGTTGATGCTTTTTATACACGTGCTCAGGTGTAGGCTCAGGTTATTGCGCTTCCGTATGTGCCTTCCGAGTTATAGTTGGCGGACTTCTTTACAAAGGCACAGAGAAGAGCGCAGCATGATTTCTTACTCTCCAAACTCAGTGTTGTGGATCCACCATGAGTTTGAGGGGGGGTGTTAGATGTATATATTTGTATATTGTAGTTTCCCCATATGTTAGGGAGTTTCCTGCATATTTGCACCTGTACCTGTACTATATATTGTGGCCTTGGACCCCCAGATAATACAACTTGTCTATTCCTAACAGTTAAAACGCCACGAAATGGTGCCCAAACACACATACCATCGACCAGAGTACCGAGAGACGGCCATGGACGACGGTGCGGACCTCCTCACGGACGTCCTCGTCTACATCCTACAACTCTTCAATCCGAACACCCGCCGCCGGCTCCACCTAGTGTGTCGGCACTAGCGCCAGGTCATCGACACACGCACGACCACGAGCCTGCGCAGCCACGCCATGACGCTCCTCGCCACCGTAGAGCGCGTGTACATCCTCAGCGTGGACCTATCTATAGAGCGTCGCAGCTGGGAGATGCCCGAGTGGCCCGGACGCTACTGGCTGCCCAACAAGGTAGTAGGGACCTGCAATGGCATCATTTGCATGTGCGACATCTGGGGCGGCATCCCTCTGCACAATCCAGTCACCCACGAGATGCTACCCGTGTCGAGCCTGCCGCCACGGTACCTGACACCCACCTCCAAGTGGCACAAGACCTATAACTTTACACACGACCAAGAGACGGGGAAGTACATGGCCGCGCATGTCCCGTGTTAATTCAGTCAGGTCATGGTGTTCACGCTCGGGGGAGTGTCATGGCGACAAATCTCCACTAGCGGCCGGTGGTGCAGCTCCCGTAATGGTTTTGTGACCATCAGCAGCACAATGTACTGGACCGTGGGCTTGGCAGGCGGAGGGAAGAAGGTCATATCGTTGGACCTCAACAGCGAGTGGGCACCATTGGACATTGCACTACCGTCATCCAGACCAGCCGGCACTTGGCGGTTGACGGTGCTACACAGCATCTGGCTCGGCATCGTCTTCAGCCTCGCCTCGCACAAGCTGGATAAGCCGGAGGTGCTGTTACAAAAGCGATAGGCAATAACAAAGAATAAAAAAGGAAATCACAGCACGGAAACATAAGATTTTAACGTGGAAAACCTCACTATATTGGAAGTAAACCCTCGCACGGAGACAAAGAGAGGTAGAAACCACAGGCGCCAGCCAGCAAAACTTCACTATATCGGAAGTGTGTTTATAAACGCCGTGGGGTATCTTATGATGCGATAAACCCTCGCCGGTGGCTTACAAGGAGTATATATAGGCGGCATTCTTATAGAATTTGGATCAACATACAACAAACTTGTAGACAGGTGTCGTGGGGATGACTTATGGGGCATGCCACGGGCCGAGCAATCTGACGGCTGGCGTCCCAGGAGTCTCCACGGCTTGAAGGCGAGAAGACCGGCACCGCCCGAAGGGCCGGCTGCGCCAGCAGCCGGCTGGCATTTCCACCGTGGAAGGCCGGAGCCGGACGACGAAGATAAGAGCCCGCCAACGGCCGTTTCGCCGAAAGTGAGCTGGCCCCGACAAGAGCGACAGAGGCCAAGGACAGGAGTGACGAGCGCCACGACCAAGTCCAACCAATCAGCGACCAAGAACCCTTCCCCACGATAGGATCCAAGGCAGAAGGGAGGGCATATGCCTCCCAGATGCCGGTCCCGAGGGAAAGGTACTTTATAAAGCGAAGCTGTCAGAGCAGGGCGAAGGGATCACGCTAAGGACGCCGCCGCCGAGAAGCCGGCAGCCGGCCGAATCGTTACCCAACCTATAACTAGGCCCCCGCCTATATAAGGGGGCCTAGACCCTTAGCATAGGGGGATCCGATCTTCTTCTTCCTCCTCTAGCCCGAACAGCTCAAGGAGCATTGTAACCAATACTATCCAATCAATACGAAGCAGGCAGGAAGTAGGGGTTTACCTCCACCCGGGAGGGCCCTGAACCTGGGTAAACCATGGTGTCTCAGTAGGCATAATCCCGAGCCGGGCCCCTCATCTCCACCGTCGAGTCCCTTCGATAAGCCTACCCATGGCTACTGTCTCTAAATTCCCACGATAGTTGGCGCCCACCGTGGGGCAAAGCGCGGCGGCAAGCGGAGTCAAGTTCCGGCGGGACCCTCCGGCGAGAAGGTCGCCTCCGGCCTCGTCTGGAGGTTCGGCACCTTCGACTACATCGACGACAACTTGGCCCACTTCAAGAACGGTTTCGGCAACCGCGGCTCCTTCCTTGACGTCGGCAGTCACCGCTTCTACGTCGCCAAGCCCTTCCCGGAGGAGGTCACCGACATCTTCGACTCCCTCTACGATGGAGGCTCAAGCTGTGGTGAAAGCAGCAATCTTGGCGCCATGGTCGAGGTAATGGCCCTGGGAGAAGACGAGGGCGGCGACTTACCGCGCCCTGAGCACCCGTCGCCCGAACACCTTCCTCCAGAGGAGCAAGATGCTCCACTCCCAGAGCAGGATGCCCCGGACGTCTCCGTGGTGGACCTGCGCGCTCCCCTCGGCCACGTCATCGATCCCGCCCGGGTCGCCGAGGCCCTGGAGCGGACGCGTCTCGTCCTCCTCGGCAAGGTGGCTGAGGACGAGGCTAACCGGTGCCGCGCGAGCACCACGCTCAGCGAGTTCTACGACGTGCATGGAGACGCACCGACCGAGCTTGCCCATGACCTGCGCCGCAGCTTCGCCACCGTCATCCCTGGCCAGATCTAGCGGTCGCCATCAGCGAGCCGAGGCCGCGGAGGGCGTGGACAGGGCGGCCGTGCTCCGAGCGGCAACGCTCAAGGCCGCCGTGTCCAGCAGGGCGGCGGAGCAAGCACGCCACGCTTGATCGCGGACTCAGCGCCAGGGTCGGAGTCCCAGGCCCGCCCATCGGCGCTGCACATCCACCTGTGGCTTGACCACGCCAAGACGCTCCCCAGAGGATCTGCTGGCTCAAAGTGAGCGGTTTCTGACCAAGGAGGCCCGGGGGCTGCAGGCGGCGGTCATGGGCGCAAAGAGCGCAAATACACCCTCGATGCTGCGCTTGATCAGCCATGTAAATTCCACACCTCCCCGGGCAGAGAAGCGACCCACTCCACGCGTCAGTGCCGTTTCATGAGAGAGCTGGAGCAGCACGCTCGACAGATCCCTGGTACGTCGCAAGCGCAACCGGCTGGAGGTCAGGAGGACCAACAGCGAGGCCCGGCTGGAGGCGAGTCGGACCAAGACGATGACTTCCCGGTGGATGTTGAGCAATATCATATCTTCACTACCCTCGGCAAGGACAAAAGAAGCGACCTTTGGTGTGAGGCAGAGGTGAACGCCGTAATGCCTGCAGAGCCCCAGTGCATGCACTGGTCCGAGGCGGCCATCACCTGGGGGCGTGAAGACCATCCGCGGCTAATGCCCAGCCCTGGAGAATACGCTCTGGTTCTGGACCCAGTTGTGTGCTCTGATACGCACATGTGCCGGTTCTCCCGTGTACTCATCGACGGCGGTAGTAGTATCAACCTTCTTTACCGAAGCTCTCTGGAGAAGTTGGGCATCCCGCTTGCTCAGCTGAAACCAAGCCGGCTCACCTTCCACAGCATCGTGCCTGGGCATTCTTGCACCCCTTTGGGCAAGGTGCAGCTGGAGGTTCTCTTCAAAAAGAAGGGGAATAGCCGTCGCGAGCCTATCTGGTTCGAGGTGGTGGACATCTGCAGTCCCTACCACGCGCTGCTTGGCCGTCCAGCCTTGGCCAAGTTCATGGCGGTGCCACATTACGCCTATCTGAAGATGAAGCTCCCAGGACCCAGAGGTGTGATCACGGCCGCGGGAAGCTTCAAGAAGTCCCTGGCCTGCGCAAAGGAGAGCTCGCAGCTGGTAGAGGCGCTGGTCGTCGCCGAGGAGAAGAGGCAGCTCCTACATCGCATCGAGCTGACCCAGCAAGACGTACCAGTTGGCCAGTCGCCGGTGGAGCAATTCAAGCCGGCCAATGACACCAAGAAGATCCTGTTGGACGAGAGCGATCCATCCAAGTGCATCATCATCAGCGCCGGCCTTTCTGCTAAATAGGAAAGCGAGCTCACCAGCTTCCTCCGTGAGAATCGGGACATCTTTGCATGGTCTCCAAAGGACATGCCAGGTGTGCCGAGGGAGCTGGATGAGCACTCACTCAATGTCAGGCCGGATGCCAAGCCGGTCAAGCAACCATTGCGATGCTTTGCAGAAGAGAAGAGGAAAGCTATTGGCGAGGAGATAGCCCGGCTCCTTGCAGCCGGCTTTATCATGGAGGTGTTCTACCCCGATTGGCTTGCGAACCCAGTCTTGGTCTTGAAGAAGAACAACACTTGGCGAATGTGTATTGACTACACCAGCCTCAACAAGGCTTGCCCCAAGGATCCGTTTGCGTTACCACGCATCGACCAGGTGATCGATTCCACAGCCGGCTGTGACCTGCTGTCCTTCCTGGATGCCTATTCAGGCTACCACCAGATCCCGCTCTTCCAGCCGGATCAGATCAAGACCTCCTTCATCACCCCGTATGGAGCCTACTGCTACGTCACCATGCCGTTCGGCCTGAAGAACGCTGGAGCCACCTACTAGCGAACCATGCAGCGATGCCAACAGGAGCAGATTGGGAGGAATGTGCACGCCTATGTGGACGACGTGGTGGTGAAGACTAAGCAGAGTGGCACGCTCCTGGACAACCTCAAGGAGAACTTTGCCAACCTGCGGCGCTATCGCATGAAGCTCAATCCTGAGAAGTGCACCTTCGGTGTGCCGGCTAGACAGCTCCTAGGTTATATCGTTTCTGAAAGGACACAGATGTCGCCTAGAGGGGGGGGTGAATAGGCGATTAAAACTTTTACGAAAGGCTTGTACAAATGCGGAAATAAACTAATGTTTAATTTGACAAGCTTACAAAACCTAATAAACTAGGCTCACCTATGTGTACCAACAGCTTATGCTAAGCAAGACAAGTAGCAAGGTGATAGCAAGATATATAACTTCAAGCACGATGGCTATCACAAATGTAAAGTGCATAAGTAGTGGAGCTCGGATAAGAGTTACCGAGGCACGAAGGGGACGAAGATGTATCCCGAAGTTCACTTCCAAAGGAAGCTAGTCTCCGTTGGAGAGGTGTGGTGGCTTAATGCACTCCGAACGCCACAAAGGCCTCACCTTGAGATGTGGTAGCACAATGCTCACCAAATGCCACAAAGGCTCACCTCAAGATGCGGAGGCACGCTACGCACCGAACGCCACAAAGGCTCACCTTATTCTCCTCGTGCCCTCGCACAAAGCAAGATGCCACGATCCACTATGGGACACTTGAGGGCGGTCACCGAACCCGTACAAGCTTGGGGCAATCTCCACAACTTAATTGGAGGCTCCCAAGTATCGCCACAAAGGCACCACAAAGGTTGGGAAATCTCCACAACTTAATTGGAGGCCCCAAGTATATGCCACAAAGGCCACTAAGCCGTCTAGGGTTTCAAGAACCCAAGAGTAATAAGCTCACAAACTTTCACTTACCGAATCTCCGAGGAGAACTCAAACCGATGCACCAAATGCAATGGCAAGAGCACACAAAGTGCTCAAATCCTTCTCTCCCAGATTCTACCAAAGCAACAAATGCTATGGATGAATATGAGAGGAAGAACAAAGGAAATCAACAAATGAACTCCAAGATCTAGATCCCAATGGTTCCCCTCACTTAGAGGAGAAATTGATTGGTGGAAATATAGATCTAGATCTCCTCTCTCTTTTCCCTCAAGAAGATGCAAGAATCATTGGAGGGATTGAGAGATAGAGCAAAGCTTCAAGGTCAACAATGGAGGAGAGATAGAATAGGAAGCCAACCAGCCCAAGGAGGAAGAAGGGGGCCTTTTATAGGTCCCCCACGAAAACTAGCCGTTGCTGGGCACTAGGGCCGGAGTCTCCGGCCTAGAGGACCGGAGTCTCCGCCCTAAGTGACTCCAGGGCCGGAGTCTCCGCCCCTGGGCCGGAGTCTCCGGTGCCCCGGGGTCATTCGGGGGCCTCAGGACGGACTAAGCAGGTGCCAGGCCGGAGTTGGGCCGGAGACTTTGCGTCTCGGGCCGGAGACTCCGGCCACCAAAAACTGGCAGGAACACCAACACGAAAACGACCATAACTTGAGCATCCGAACTCCGTTTTTGATGATCTTGAGCTCGTTGGAATCACAACAACGAGCTCTATAAGTATATGCATAGAAACATCATAGTCCAACAAGGGAGGATAAAACCAAATGATGAGAGGTTTGACCTCTCTTCAAAGTCGAACCGGTAAAACCTCCAAACACCAAAAACACAATGAGTGTTTCATGCAAAATCCCTTTTTGATGAGTTAGAGCTTGTCATGGAATTAACCACAAGCTCTAAAACCTCACATGGATAAAAGCCAAATAAGAACCAAGAAAGATGATGGCAAATATGCAAAGGTTTGAGCTCTCTTCGAACGATGCGGTTAAGTTACTCACTCGAGAGCCCCTCTTGATAGTACGGCTACCAATCCTATAACCCGGTCTCCAAACTAACACAAGAGACCGGTAAGAAGGAAACCCTATCAAGAACATACCTTTTCCTTGTGCATTCAACTTGAGCTAGATTATGACCATCTTGTCTTCCTCAAGTTGGAACACCTTTCTTGATCTTGATTGCTTAGTGAAGTCTTGCGAATTGCTCCCCCATAAATCAATATGGGAAAGACTCTCTTAGGAATATCTTCACATAGACATTACCACCAAATAGAATACATGCATCAAGCATATAATCTCCTTGAGATGGCATATCTTGAACTTGACTTATCATCCATGAAGATGATCACCACTTAATAATATCCTAGCCTTGTATCCTTCCTTCTTCCTTCATGATGATGATGTCTTGAAGGTAAACACAAATGTCCACTCAATTATATTCTTCAAGACATAGTTGCAATAAGCTCAATTCTCATATGACCATTCTTCCGATATTTCCTTGAATAACACATTGGTCATCACTTAAAGTTCTTCATCACTTTGACTTGATCAACCTTGTATCCTTCCTTCTTCCTTCATGATGATGATGTCTTGAAGGTAAACACAAATGTCCACTCAATTATATTCTTCAAGACATAGTTGCAATAAGCTCAATTCTCATATGACCATTCTTCCGATATTTCCTTGAATAACACATTGGTCATCACTTAAAGTTCTTCATTTGATCCTTCTTACAACCTTGAAGCCAACATATGGTTCAAGCATTGTCTATGGACATGTCTTACAAATATAACTCAATGCAAACATTAGTCCATAGAGATTGTCATTAATTACCAAAACCACACATGTGGGCTCCATGCTCTTTCAATCTCCCCCATTTTGGTAATTGATGACAATCACTTTGAGAGGGTTTATATAATGAATTTAAGGAACCAAAATGGTTGCACTAACATCAAATACTACAAAAGTATGTGATGTTAGTAGAACCACCATATATAGAGCAAACTCCCCCACAATCTATGCACGTGTGAACGATCTTGATTTCATTGCATATATTGCCAACCAAGGTTGTTGGTGGAGTTTTCTCTATATACTCAACCATGCAAAGCATGAAAGGCAAATGCTTAAGAACAAAACCAAAGCATAAAACCCAATTCCCTTTAAACCCTCGAAACTTCTCCCCCATTGGCACCAATTGCCAAAATGGGCAGAAAAACTTAGAAGGCCAATATAGTGAGAGTTTCTCCATAATATGTGCATAAACCAAAAGTTTAATTGAAAATATATGCACATATCCAAATATGAAAACTCAGAGGAAATCAAACTATATTGAGGATCAAAGATTGCAAATAAAATAAGATCACATGGTGAAGGAACTTCCAACGAATGAAGAAAGCAATCAAATGATCCGAAGAACAAATTGAATAAAGATATTATGATAAGACCAAAAGGGTGCTCTAAATAATATGAGGGAGCTCCCCAAGGTTTGTGCACAAAATATTCTATTTGAATTAAAGTATAAGGTGCACAAACATGGAATCATCACGCCCTCAATATTATTCAAAACAAAATGATACCAAGTGAAGTCAAATACTATGATAACCGCAAAATGGTGCTTTAAATGAAATGAGGAAGTTCCCCAAGGTACGTGCAAAAAAAAAGGAATGTTTGCATTTGAATACAATTTGTACAACATGGAATCCTCACTCCCTCAATAACATTTAAAACGCAACCATTTGCAAGAGATCATAGAGAAAAAATTAAGCTTAACACTTGCATCAAACAAATGGTTGAGCAACAAGCAAGGGACAACATATTAAAAGGCTCAACCAAAGGAATGTGTGATATGAATGACAAAGCATATTATAAGACTAATACAAGGATAAGCATAGAGCATCCACATAGTCTTCAATGAATGATATTGCTTAGTATTCCATCCCAACACATAAGGTTCAAATAAGATATCAAATAAGGAGATATCATCTCTCATGTGTATAAGTTTCTAAGTAGATAACATCACAAAGATAATTATCACAAAGAAACATGTACACACAAAATAGATACTAAGAATAGAACATGATATCCAAAATAAAGTCATGCAATATACCAATGAGATTTTTAGCTTTTAAAGCACGGCCAAAGGCTCAAATTTTCTTATTGTATATTGATGAACATCAACCACAAACAAGTCAAAGACATCACAAATATCAACAAGGGAAAGAAGATAGTTGGGATGCTTTGAGAAAGGCAACAAGTATCACAAAGATGAATACCAAAAGAAAGTAATAAATTTACACTTTCAACCATATTGCACATGTGAGAACTCGAGGAATTGATATGCAATAAAATTGCTAAATTGACATATATGGGATAGGAGAATCATGAGCATGATTTTATATGTTCCCAATAATATGCACTCATCTCAAATTACTCACAATTGCAATAAAGAGGTATCATTAAGACCTTTGCAAGAAGCACAACATTTGCAAATAATGATTTTACATGCCATGAAACAACCTACACAAGGTTGGATACTAGAAAAGTATGCATGATAAGATACTTGTTACCGAGATAATAAAGGTAGGATGTAGTAGATAGGAGTTCTTCAATAATCCTAGCTTGCCTCAAAATATCATTTAGTCACCACTTCATCCTTATTGTTGAGACAAGCACCAATATATCTTCATGTACCTAAAATAAAGTTCAAGTACAAGATGGTCCCCAAACTCATTGGGTCCAAAGTAGTTAGGAACTACAATATATAGGACAAACTCCACATAAATATGTGCATATATATATGAACTTGAATTTCATGCACAACTTAGCCAATTTAAGATTTGATAGAGTTTTGCCTATATATTGGATCAACGAAAGCAAAGCATGCCATAAATTATACATTTAGTAAGAATGCATGCACAACACTTTCAAGAGCCAAAGCGAGATACAATTTGAACAAAGCACCAAGAAGACCAAGAAGTCACACGAAATTGTGAAGCTATAAAAGGTTGTCCAAATTATATCAAAGAATCAAATCAACACAAGATTGACTCCAAAGTTCAACTAGTGAACTAAGCAAAAGCCAATGAGCATAAAGGATAACTAAGACACACATGCTCAAAGACATATCTCATTTTAAGAGTGAAAAACAAATTACAAGGAATGAGATAAGCAACTCCCAAAGAGAGCAAGGTTCCAACAACAAACCAAACTCTCCACACTTTTTATGATGGTACACTAAGTACCAAAAAGAAAAGATTTGACTTCCAACAATAATCAAAACCAATTGAAATAAGCACAAGAGTGTGTTATAACAAATATAGGAGAGCTCCCCCAAGATTAGTGCATTATTTATGATTTTGCATTTGAATGCAAAATGCACACAAATGGGATCATCACATCTACGTACATAGAAATAACACAAAATAAATTTAACAAAATCAAATGGAATCACAAGAGTCAAGAAAGACAATGGGAGTTAAAGAAAATACATTTCTTGGCGAGAGATAAGGCAATTAAAAGCAATAGCCAAAGTGAAGATGATCAATATAAAAAATACCACATGATAGATTACCAATTTTCCAAGGAGAAGAGGTATATGGAGTTATTTCCGGTGGTAGTTTACACATAAATCCAAGATCATCTTCCCAAAAAATGAGCATATGAAAAGTATAAGAATTAAGCACCATGCCAAATAAAGATATTCTTGATAGACTCAAATAGTTAAACAATCACGCAAAGCAATGATTAGGATAGCTTGAAGCAAATGGTTTTCCAACTTTGATGTAGTATTCCACATTATAGGAAAACCCTATCAAGAAAGTATCTCACCAACAAGATCCAAAACAAGAGCAATAAACAATTTGGCAAATTGGAACTTGTTCGAGAAAACATGCCACATAGAAGCAAGATAATTTACAATATCAACACTATGTGACACAACCTCAAATATACACATTTCATGGATTTGTAATATGCACAAAGCACAATACTCCCCCATAATGTGATAAAACCATTTTTCAAATAAGTTGTTAAAGTCAATTTCCATAGGGCCTGGAAATTCCGAGGGGGACCGGAGTCTCCGGGGTTGAACCACCGGAGTCTCCGGAGTAGAACCACCGGAGTCTCCGGGGTAGAACCACCGGAGTCTCCGGGGTAGAACCAATGGAATCTCCAAACCTTGAAAATTAAACTTTACCAACAAGAGGCAAATAGAATCCAATAAGATGATTAATGGACATTATAGAATTTGAATTTCTCATGAAAATGACATACCACATAGAGACTAGATAATCTTTAAATATCAACACTAAGTGGTATTCCTCATGTACACACATTTTTAGGATTGTGAAGTGCCAAAGCATATCACTCCCCCAAAATGGGATGGTCCATTAATCACTCCCAAGAGCCAAGAAGATAGATCAAGATGCAATAGGCTCAATAGTAACAACCGTACATGGTGTGCAACCAACATGCACATAATTGATTACTCAAAATAAAGCAAGTAGGGAGCACAACATATACAAATACATGCAAGATACAAAACCAAACACATGCAAAGGGGCGAGTAACTTTCAATGTAGATAAGTTGAATACATGTTACCGCAAGGAGGAACAATGGATATATGATAGAAGTAAGATAATCCAATTGACTTGACTTGAGACAATATAATTAATGAAGATCCCTTAATTCTTCATGATATAGCCAAGTCTCCAATGCCCTCCATTAGACACCTATTGATCAAGTTTTGGCTTGTTGGTCCCCAACCAAGTTGGGTCCTAAGAGGTTAGTCACAATAGGTTTGGCAACCCAAATGGTTCTTTTCTTGACACCACTTTGAGTACCAACAAATTTGGCAAACACATTTCCAACCTTATCCTTGCAAAGTGAATAAGCATCATTGATTATGATAGGGTTGGATGAGTTACCAATAGAGCAAGTAGAAGAAAGGTGACCCTTCTCACGGCATATGTAGCAAGATCTTATCTTTCCTTTCTTCTCATTTGATTTCTCCACAATGGGAGCATTGGGTTGATTCTTCTTAGGAGGAAGCTTTTCTTCATCTTGAGGAAGGACTTGAGTTTGAGCTTGAGGCCGCTTCCCTTGTTGCTTCTCACTTAGATGCTTCTTCTTCAATGGGCAAGACCTAACATGATGCCCTTCAATTTTGCACTTGAAGCAAACAATCTTGGCCGGATCCTTGACTTGCTCTTGGCCCTTCTTCTTCTCAAAGAGTTTGGACTTCTTCTTATTGTTGGAGATAAATCCAAGTCCACTCTTGTCATTGGGGGATTTTTGTGCACTCAACATCTTGTCAAGTTTGGACTTCCCTTCATGACTTTTTACCAAGTCTTTCTTCAACAAAGTGACTTGGGCCTCGAGCTCTTTAATTTCCTCTACATGGTTAGTTACAACACAAGTACTAGAGGAAGTAGAAGCTATATTGTTGGAGCAACAAGGCAAGGAGAGTAATTCATCACAAGATGTAGCAATAGTATGAGTGGATGAATTACGAGGACTAGCACATGGCAATATAGCATTTTGGGAAGTAGTGCTAGTGACCACATGAGGTTCACAAGATATTACCTTTGTAGACATATCCTCATAAGCCAACTTTAGGCGAGCATGGGACACTAGAAGATCCTCATTAGAGCTAGATAGCTTTTCATGACTTTCTTCCAATATCCCATACTTGCTAGTTAGCAACTCAAGTTGAGCCCTTAGCTCAACATTCTCCTTCAAGATAGATGCTTCACAAGAAGTAGAGTTAGTAGCACAAGCATCATGATTAACCGAAAGAGGAGAAGGCAACTTGGAACACTCTTTTAAATAAGAAGCTTTTAGTTGCTCATGTGACTCGGTGAGTTTGGTGAGCACACTCTCAATGTCCCTAGAGCCATTTTTGAGGTGCTCAACATCCTCAATAAGTTTAGCATTAACAAAAACAAGCTTATCATTTTTTAATTTTAAATCATTTACCACCACAAGAGCTCTATCATGGTTTCCCTTTACTTTAGACAATTCTAGAGCAAAAGTCTCCTCAAGAGTTTCGTTGGTGGCTTGTTCTCGTAAAAGAGTCTTTTTAAAATCATTGGCAAGACTATGAAGATTCTCAATAGTTGCTTCTTGCTCTTCATCATGAGATTGAAGCTCATCAATAATTTTCTGGCTCTCAATAGCAGCAACCAAAATATCAACAAAGTTAGAGCAAGCAATTTTGTTCTTCTTACCAATAGCAAGAAAGACTATTTCTCCCTTCTTTTTTAAAGAGGCAACATAATCATCCTCTTCTTCATGATCACTAGATATAGTGGGTTCCAAAGAAGGAGTTACCTTTGAATCCCTAGCCATAAGACATATGTGGGAACCGAGAGATGATGATGAGGATGAATTACTTGAAGCTCCAATCAAAATTTTGTCTTGGCCAATAGAATCTCCGGTTTCCTCTAAATTGTTAGCCACACAAAGACTAGAGGAAATAGAGGCATTTTTATCATGGCCACTAGACAGAGCAAGCATATCATCATGAGATTTATTTAAGCAACTTACACATGATATGCAAGGACTAACACAAGCATATAAAGCATTTATGGTGCTAGAAGTGTTTAAGTCCAAAGATGAAGCATTGCAATGAGATAGAGATGAAGGATCATCAAAAGTAAGCATACTATCACCATTGCAAGTTTCATCACCACTCACCATATCATTACCTTGTGTCTTGCCACACTTTGGTGAAGTGGATGAAAGTTCATCACGGCCGGAAGTGGAAGGAATACAATCATCCCCAATAATCTTGGACAAACCATATTTTTCTTGAAGCTTTGTCCATATCTCATGAGCGCTCCGAAAAGGCGTGAAGGAGAAGGTAACTACATCGCTCAAAGCATTAATAATCACATGAGAAGCTTGAGCATTGAGATACAAGTTTTTCTTATCCTCTAAAGATAGATTTTGAGTATCCTTTGGAGGAGAAAAACCCGCATCTACAATTCGCTCCATAGATGGGTCCATGACCCGAAAGTAATTAAGCATGTGAATTTTCCAAGTATCATAATTTGTGCCATCGAATATAAAAGTGTCATTGTGCACTAATCCCCTAGCCGACATCTTTGCTCTCAAGGCGGTGAAGCCTAAAATGAGAGACCTAGCTCTGATACCAATTGAAAGGACACAGATGTCGCCTAGAGGGGGGGTGAATAGGCGATTAAAACTTTTACGAAAGGCTTGTACAAATGCGGAAATAAACTAATGTTTAATTTGACAAGCTTACAAAACCTAATAAACTAGGCTCACCTATGTGTACCAACAGCTTATGCTAAGCAAGACAAGTAGCAAGGTGATAGCAAGATATATAACTTCAAGCACGATGGCTATCACAAATGTAAAGTGCATAAGTAGTGGAGCTCGGATAAGAGTTACCGAGGCACGAAGGGGACGAAGATGTATCCCGAAGTTCACTTCCAAAGGAAGCTAGTCTCCGTTGGAGAGGTGTGGTGGCTTAATGCACTCCGAACGCCACAAAGGCCTCACCTTGAGATGTGGTAGCACAATGCTCACCAAATGCCACAAAGGCTCACCTCAAGATGCGGAGGCACGCTACGCACCGAACGCCACAAAGGCTCACCTTATTCTCCTCGTGCCCTCGCACAAAGCAAGATGCCACGATCCACTATGGGACACTTGAGGGCGGTCACCGAACCCGTACAAGCTTGGGGCAATCTCCACAACTTAATTGGAGGCTCCCAAGTATCGCCACAAAGGCACCACAAAGGTTGGGAAATCTCCACAACTTAATTGGAAGCCCCAAGTATATGCCACAAAGGCCACTAAGCCGTCTAGGGTTTCAAGAACCCAAGAGTAATAAGCTCACAAACTTTCACTTACCGAATCTCCGAGGAGAACTCAAACCGATGCACCAAATGCAATGGCAAGAGCACACAAAGTGCTCAAATCCTTCTCTCCCAGATTCTACCAAAGCAACAAATGCTATGGATGAATATGAGAGGAAGAACAAAGGAAATCAACAAATGAACTCCAAGATCTAGATCCCAATGGTTCCCCTCACTTAGAGGAGAAATTGATTGGTGGAAATATAGATCTAGATCTCCTCTCTCTTTTCCCTCAAGAAGATGCAAGAATCATTGGAGGGATTGAGAGATAGAGCAAAGCTTCAAGGTCAACAATGGAGGAGAGATAGAATAGGAAGCCAACCAGCCCAAGGAGGAAGAAGGGGGCCTTTTATAGGTCCCCCACGAAAACTAGCCGTTGCTGGGCACTAGGGCCGGAGTCTCCGGCCTAGAGGACCGGAGTCTCCGCCCTAAGTGACTCCAGGGCCGGAGTCTCCGCCCCTGGGCCGGAGTCTCCGGTGCCCCGGGGTCATTCGGGGGCCTCAGGACGGACTAAGCAGGTGCCAGGCCGGAGTTGGGCCGGAGACTTTGCGTCTCGGGCCGGAGACTCCGGCCACCAAAAACTGGCAGGAACACCAACACGAAAACGACCATAACTTGAGCATCCGAACTCCGTTTTTGATGATCTTGAGCTCGTTGGAATCACAACAACGAGCTCTATAAGTATATGCATAGAAACATCATAGTCCAACAAGGGAGGATAAAACCAAATGATGAGAGGTTTGACCTCTCTTCAAAGTCGAACCGGTAAAACCTCCAAACACCAAAAACACAATGAGTGTTTCATGCAAAATCCCTTTTTGATGAGTTAGAGCTTGTCATGGAATTAACCACAAGCTCTAAAACCTCACATGGATAAAAGCCAAATAAGAACCAAGAAAGATGATGGCAAATATGCAAAGGTTTGAGCTCTCTTCGAACGATGCGGTTAAGTTACTCACTCGAGAGCCCCTCTTGATAGTACGGCTACCAATCCTATAACCCGGTCTCCAAACTAACACAAGAGACCGGTAAGAAGGAAACCCTATCAAGAACATACCTTTTCCTTGTGCATTCAACTTGAGCTAGATTATGACCATCTTGTCTTCCTCAAGTTGGAACACCTTTCTTGATCTTGATTGCTTAGTGAAGTCTTGCGAATTGCTCCCCCATAAATCAATATGGGAAAGACTCTCTTAGGAATATCTTCACATAGACATTACCACCAAATAGAATACATGCATCAAGCATATAATCTCCTTGAGATGGCATATCTTGAACTTGACTTATCATCCATGAAGATGATCACCACTTAATAATATCCTAGCCTTGTATCCTTCCTTCTTCCTTCATGATGATGATGTCTTGAAGGTAAACACAAATGTCCACTCAATTATATTCTTCAAGACATAGTTGCAATAAGCTCAATTCTCATATGACCATTCTTCCGATATTTCCTTGAATAACACATTGGTCATCACTTAAAGTTCTTCATCACTTTGACTTGATCAACCTTGTATCCTTCCTTCTTCCTTCATGATGATGATGTCTTGAAGGTAAACACAAATGTCCACTCAATTATATTCTTCAAGACATAGTTGCAATAAGCTCAATTCTCATATGACCATTCTTCCGATATTTCCTTGAATAACACATTGGTCATCACTTAAAGTTCTTCATTTGATCCTTCTTACAACCTTGAAGCCAACATATGGTTCAAGCATTGTCTATGGACATGTCTTACAAATATAACTCAATGCAAACATTAGTCCATAGAGATTGTCATTAATTACCAAAACCACACATGTGGGCTCCATGCTCTTTCAGTTTCCCAGCGAGGGATCGAGGCTAACCCCTCGAAGATAAAAGCCATCGAGGCCCTAGAGAAGCCCACCCAGCTCAGAGATGTGCAGAAGTTCGCTGGTTGCCTAGCCTCGCTTAGCCGGTTCGTCAGCCGGCTCGGGGAGAAGGCCATGCCGCTGTACCAGCCGATGAAGAAGACAGACCACTTTGTTTGGTCCCAGTGCGCTGATGACACCTTCAATGACCTCAAGCGAGCCTTGTCTACCGCGCCAATCTTGGCAGCGCCGGCTCCGCGAGAGCCGATGCTCCTCTACATCGCGGCTACTCCGCAAGTCATCAGTGTCGTGATCGTGGTGGAGCGCACCGAGGAAGGCACAGAGCTGCCGGTTCAGCGCCCGGTGTACTACCTGAGTGAGGTGCTCACTATCTCCAAGCAGAACTACCCGCACTACCAGAAGGTCGCGTACGGCGTGTACATGGCGGCCAAGAAGCTGAAGCACTACTTTGAGGAGCACCCAATCACGGTGGTGAGCACCACTCCGCTCTCGGAGATCATCGGGTGCAAGGATGCGTCGGGAAGAGTGGCCAAATGGGCGATTGAGCTCGCTGCTCATACCATTCAGTACAAGCCCAGGACGACGATCAAGTCGCAGATCATAGCGGATTTCTTTGCTGACTGGGGAGAGCACCAGTACCTGCCGCCGGCTCCAGACTCCACCCACTGGCACATGCACTTCGACGGCTCCAAGCTGCTCGGGGGCTTGGGAGCCGGCGTCGTCCTCACCTCTCCCAAGGGAGATAAGCTGCAGTACGTGCTGCAGATGCACTTCCGTGCGTCGAACAACGTTGCTTAGTACGAAGCCCTGGTACATGGGCTCAAGATGGCCAAGCAGATCGGCATCAGGAGGATCCTCTGTTTCGGAGATTCCGACCTAGTGACGCACCAGGTCTCAGGGGATTGGGACGCCAAGGACGCCAACATGGCCTCCTACCGCTTCTACATGCAGCAGCTCAGCGGATTCTTCGAGGGCTGCGAGTTCCACCATGTCCCCAGAGCAAACAACGAGGAAGCAGACCGGCTGTCCAAGATCGGCTCCACCAAGCAGGATATCCCAGCTGGGGTGTCCCTGGAGATCATCCACAAGCCGTCCATCAAACCTTCGCCAGAGTCCATATCCATCTACGTGCCTGGAGACCCAGCCCCGGCTCAGGTACCGCCACCAGACCCGGGGGCTGCCGTCTCGGGGATGAAGGAGGCAGCCGGCCAGCCCAGCGCGGCCGGCTCGACGAAGGACAAGGGGACTGCCGGCTCCACGCCCGCTCCCCTAGCCGGACAACCAGATGAAGTCGGCACAACAACGGACCCGGGGGCTGCTGATCCTCTGGTCGCCAGTGTCTTCCTCATACGCGAGATACCTTCCTGGGCGGAGCCATTCTCCAACTACCTCATCACTAGGGATTTACCGCAAGACGAAGTGGAAGCTAGGCAAATTCAACGTCGAGCCGGGGCGTACACCATCATCAACAGCGAGCTGTACAAGCGCAGCATGTCAGGCATCTTCTAGAAGTGCATCGAGCCGGAAGAAGGGATAGAGCTGCTAAGAGAAATACACCAAGGGGAGTGCGGGCATCACGCATCTTCCAGAGCCTTGGTGGCCAAGGCCTTCCGCCATGGCTTCTACTGGCCAACGGCCAAGCAGAATGCAGAGCAGTTGGTGAAACAGTGCAACGGCTGCCAGCGCTTCTCCAAGCATAGAAACACTCCAGCGGCAGCCCTCAAGACCATCCCGCTCACCTGGCTGTTCGCGGTTTGGGGTCTGGACATGGTAGGGCCATTCAAGACCGCACCCGGGGGCTTGACGCATCTGTTGGTTGCTGTGGACAAGTTCACCAAGTGGATCGAGGCCAAGCCAATCAAAAAACTTGACGGCTCGTCCACAATCAAGTTCTTCAACGAGATCATCACAAGATATGGAGTTCCCCACAGCATCATCACCGACAATGGGACAAATTTTGTGAAGGGAGTCTTTGCTTATTACTGTGGCCAGAAAGGCATCAGGTTGGACTTAGCGTCAGTGGCGCACCCTGCTACTCGTGTGATGGCGCCAGAAAAGACTGTGGCGTTTAGTTGACGTGGGAGCAGTATGTCCTTGTGCGTGGTGATGACCAGCCCGTTGGGAACCCCAAGAGGAAGGTATGATGAGTGTAGCGGCTAGTTTTCCCTCAGTTAAGAAACCAAGGTTTATCGATCAGGAGAAGGGAGACGATGACGACTGAAGGTGTTTGTGGAACCTGCACACACACAGACAAATACTTTGTTCCCAACTTGCGATGAGGTTGTCAATCTCACCGGTTTGCTTGAAACAAAGGTTATGAGTGTATCGAGTGGAAAACAGTAGTAAAATGCGAGTAAAGTAAACAATGCGGGAAAAGTAAACAGGTGATTGCAATATGATTAAAATAGGACCGGGGTCCACAGTTCACTAGTGGCGTCTCTCCATAGATAAATAACATGCTGGGTAAACAAATTACAGTTGGGCAATTGATAGAATAAAGATAACGTGATATGTCAAGAAGATCACTATGAGATTCACTCTGGGCATTACAACAAAATACATAGACCGCCATCCAACTGCATCTATGACTAATAATCCACCCCCGGGGATATCATCCGAACACCCAAGAAGTATTAAGTTGCGAACAACAGATAATTGCATTAAGCAAAGTGTGTAATGTAAACAAAGCATATGCCCTTGAGCATATGAATGTTGTTTTCTCCCTAGTACCAACAGCACATCTACCACCTTAGAGGTTTCTGTCACTCCCCCAGGTGAAATAGAGACATGAACCCACTATCGAGCATAAATACCCCCTCTTGGAGTCACTAGCAACTACTCGGCCAAGATAGCTACTAACAACGGAGAGCATGCAAGATCATAAACAACATAGAGATAACAAAAGATATAATTCAGTACAGCAACTTAATCATAAACACCAATATTCATCGGATCCCAACAAACCAACATCAAAGTATTACATAACGGTTATCTCAATCATGTAGGGCAGCTCATGAGATCTAAACATGAAGCACATGGTGGAGAAGACAACCATCTAGCTACTGCTATGGACCCATAGTCCAAGGTAGACTACTCACTCATCGCTCCGGAGGCAAGCATGGCGATGAAGAAGACCTCCGGTGGCGATTCCCCTCTCCGGCAGGGTGCCGGGAAGAGCTTCTGGACCCTCCCGATCTTCGGGTCGACGGCGGCGGCGGATCGCGATGTATTCTGGAAAACTGATCGGGCCCTTAGGTTTTTCTCGTCAGGGGGTATATGTAGGCGAAAGGAGGCTGTCAGAGGTGGAGCCACGCGGCCTCACAAGGGGGTGGCGTGGCCAGGGGCCAGGCCGTGCCACCCCTGTGTGTGGGGGCCACGTGGCCCCCCTCCGTCAGGTCTTCGGATGTTTGGGAGCTCCCCGGTGAAATATGACTTCAGGAACTTGTTTCGTCCAATTCCGAGAATATTTCCTGTGTATCACTTCTGAAACACAAAAACAGCAGAAAACAGGAAACTGGCACTGTGGCACTTCGTTAATAGGTTAGTTCCAGAAAATGTATAAAAGTACCACTAAGTGTAACGAAACAATAGGCAAATGGTGTAAAAACAAGCATGGAGAATCAAAAATTATAGATACGTTTGAGACGTATCAAGCATCCCCAAGCTTAACTCCTGCTCGTCCTCGAGTAGGTAAGTGATAACAAAAGAATAATTTTTGAGGTGACATGCACCTACACAATCTTGATCATATATGTAAGCATTGGTGAGCTAGGATCAATAGAACTTAAAACATGGGCATGAAAGATATAATCATGACAATAAGAACTTAGCAACCATGTTGTAAACATGTAAATGAACACAAACAAAAGATCATGATAATAAAACAATGAAAGTCAAACGTGTGTTCAAATCATAAGGAAAAACATACAAATGGTTTTCAGCTTGTCCTTCAAAGAGAGCAAAACATAAATGCATAGGACACCTCAAAGTTTAAGAGGGCGACTAGATACAAATAATTTAAGAACAAGTGAAACCAATCAATATGAGTCAATCAATGAACCTTGGGACAATGCATATCACACTAAGAATGACAACTATGCTCTCTTAATGGTGCATAAAGAAAGAAGGTGGTGACTCAACATAAAAGTAAAAGAAAGGCCCTTCGCAGAGGGAAGCAGTGATTGCAAGTTTTATAACCTTCAAAAATTATGGTACTTACCGGCTTTGAGCTCTCATTGCCCCCATCATAAGCATCTTGAATGGTTAAAGTTAATGCGAGAACAATTATGATGCATATGCTTGACAAATCATAAGTTGAAAACCTCGTGTCCCGTGAATACAAGTACCCAAACCATGCTAGTTTACTTAGAGTCCCAAGCAAGGCTCTTGTCATTGTAAGTATATGCATATCATTGAGAACCGCCAATGGGGTACCTCCGTGCCCGATGACATGGAACAAGCCCACACCAAAATGACAGGACAAGCAGACGATGAACACCTCGATATCTCTTTTATTTGCTATATTGTTTAGCTTTTTATTGTGAGATGCGTCGTCGAATGTTCACCATGGGTATGCTGCAAATTTCCACCATGAATTATGCATGGCTTAGATTGGCGGCCCGGCGTTTCCCTAACACATATAAAAACTCCATGATCCTCACAAGATTCCCAATTCATTTCACACAGCGGGCATCCATAAACAAAAGATCACGATATCAACTCAAAAAGAAGTGCAATGTTGAAAGCTTGCCCCATGACGGCATGGTTGGGCTAGAATCCAACTTACAACTTGCAAGCATAACAACTCAACATAAAAGACCACAATGTCAAATTTTTAGAACAGGAAAAAGTAAAGTGTGCCTTCCGGTTCGTGAGAGCTTTACTAACCGAGTTTCGCATAACACTGGTAAGAGTTTAATTTGAAGAGAAAATAAAAGCAAGTCAAATTTACTTGGAATAGCAAATTTCTAGTAGGTATGTATGGTGGACACAATGGAAAACTTTGGCTTTTAGGAGTTGGATGCACGAGTAGAGCTCATACTCAGTACAAGGTGAGGGCTAGCAAAAGACTGGGAGCGACCAACTAAGAGAGCAATAATGGCCATAATCATGCAAAGCGACAAAGCGACATTAAAAGAAGCATACGATGGCATCAAAAGTCAAAAACTAAATGATCATGAAGGCTAATGGCGACTTTGGAAGAGTCTAACATGTGTGAGCATGCGCCAAGTCAACCCAAATAAAGCATCAAGGAGAAAAACCAAAATAATGCTTCCATATAATAAAAACAACGCATGATTTTTTCAAAGGCTCATTAAGCAATCTCAGTTATTTGAGACAAGTCATGCTACAGCAAAACCACTAAGCATACTATCAAAAAGACATCTAGCATGACATGAAAAAGCCTAAGCCGCAGTCTACACAAGCTCCTTCTTGTACCACTATTTTGCACAAAGCTTTTTCTCTTTTCCAACACCATTTGAAATTTTTATAAACACCTCTTTTGATGAAAACCAATGAAGATCAGAGGCAAAAATACACCTTGATAAAAAGATATGACAAGATCTGAACGCATATCAAGGCGAAAACGAAAACCAAAAGCAGTAGCAGAAAAACTAGAATGCTCGATTAATAAGAGTGAAAACTAGAGCATTCTTTGCAAATGAAAACGAGTACATCTCCTCCAAAGGAAATTTGTTGGGGTCCAACCATTTATTGCAGCAAACAAACAAACTAAACAAACTAAGACAACTAAAACAACTGACGCTCCAAGAAAAACACATAGTGCATGAAGCAATAAAAATATAGTGTTTTGAAAGGTGACCTGATTTTTGCCGATGAAGAAGGGGTGCCTCGGGGGCATCCCCAAGCTTTGACGCTTGTACTTCTTGGATATTTCTTGGGGTGATGCATGGGCATCCCCAAGCTTGAGCTTTTGTCCATTTTTCAACTCATCTCATCATTCTCCAATCCCTACACTTGAAAACTTCCTTCATACAAAACTAAACACAATTCTATTAGCAACATTAGTGTAAGCATAAAATATATTCAACCTCTTTTAGCTTCAGGTTTCAACCCAAAACCACCACATATAAAGTATATACTACTGTAGCAACTTCCACAAGAGTTCCATGATCAAAAAGAACTCAAAAGAAAGCGATAAAGTGGCAAAAACAAATATTGGCAGAAATCTATCAAAACTGGACAGCTGATAATGGACGAATTTTCTGTTGCTCAAATCAAAAAGTGTTCAACTAAGAAAAGTTTGGATATAACCTGGGGCATATGCACCAGAAATCGCAGGTCCAAAAGATAAACAGAGAATTTTCACGAATTTTTACGGTGCAGCACCGAAAACAGTTTCAGGACAGCAACATCCCCAAATCTTTACCTCACTCAAATTAGAGGCTTCTCTTGGCACAAAAACGAAATAAACAAGATAAGGAGCGGTCATTACAGTAGTAATGACTTCCAAGACTCAAATAAAAGAAAAAGTACTGAAAAGTAAACAATGGGTTATCTCCCAAGAGTGCTTTTCTTTAACGCCTTTGAGCTAGGCGCAGAAAATTGCGAATCAAGTAATATCAAGTGATGAAGTGCTAGGATCCACGGGAACAAAGAAATGAATACTATCCAATTGAGGTTTTGAGTACCCCTTGTAGTCACGCCTCGGTACACTATTTTCATCAAAAAGATTTTCAGGACAAATCCAACTAGAATTCTTTTCCCAAGCATCATGAATTCCTATAAGTTCATAAGGTATTGGTGTTTTAAAATCATCAGGCGTACCAACAACCTTAACAGGCGAGCCAAGCTTATTAAACTTCTTAAAAACTTTCCTAGCCTCAATTGCAACATCTCTAAATTCTGTGCGCAAGGTTTCTAAGATAAAAGCTTTCTTTTCGGGATCCTCAATTTCATGAAGCTTGAGGAACATGTATTGCAGAGAAGAATTGAGACTAGCAAACCTAGCTTCTAACATGTGAACTAAATGAGCAGAAGCAACTTAATAACTAGGAGCTAACTCAATCAAAGACTTTTCCTCAACTTCCTTATGCATACTAATGTGATTAAAGAACTCCTCAATGTTACTTTTGCCAATAATCGAACCACTCCCTACAGAGAGGTCCTCCAGAACGAACTCAGGGAACAACATGATAAACTAAAGTAAAGAAATAACAACTACCAAGGATTCTAATTTTTTTTGGGTTTTTGATATAAAAAGCAATGCAGGTAAAATAAAGTAAAGCAAAACAAATAACAAAGTAAAGAATGTGTGTGCGAAGAACTCCCCTCGCAGAAGTCTTCTCTTCCTTCCCCGGCAACGGCGCCAGAAAAGAAGATGCTACTCGTGTGATGGCGCCAGAAAAGACTGTGGCGTTTAGTTGACGTGGGAGCAGTATGTCCTTGTGCGTGGTGATGACCAGCCCGTTGGGAACCCCAAGAGGAAGGTATGATGAGTGTAGCGGCTAGTTTTCCCTCAGTTAAGAAACCAAGGTTTATCGATCAGGAGAAGGGAGACGATGACGACTGAAGGTGTTTGTGGAACCTGCACACACACAGACAAATACTTTGTTCCCAACTTGCGATGAGGTTGTCAATCTCACCGGTTTGCTTGAAACAAAGGTTATGAGTGTATCGAGTGGAAAACAGTAGTAAAATGCGAGTAAAGTAAACAATGCGGGAAAAGTAAACAGGTGATTGCAATATGATTAAAATAGGAACGGGGTCCACAGTTCACTAGTGGCGTCTCTCCATAGATAAATAACATGCTGGGTAAACAAATTACAGTTGGGCAATTGATAGAATAAAGATAACGTGATATGTCAAGAAGATCACTATGAGATTCACTCTGGGCATTACAACAAAATACATAGACCGCCATCCAACTGCATCTATGACTAATAATCCACCCCCGGGGATATCATCCGAACACCCTAGAAGTATTAAGTTGCGAACAACAGATAATTGCATTAAGCAAAGTGTGTAATGTAAACAAAGCATATGCCCTTGAGCATATGAATGTTGTTTTCTCCCTAGTAGCAACAGCACATCTACCACCTTAGAGGTTTCTGTCACTCCCCCAGGTGAAATAGAGACATGAACCCACTATCGAGCATAAATACCCCCTCTTGGAGTCACTAGCAACTACTCGGCCAAGATAGCTACTAACAACGGAGAGCATGCAAGATCATAAACAACATAGAGATAACAAAAGATATAATTCAGTACAGCAACTTAATCATAAACACCAATATTCATCGGATCCCAACAAACCAACATCAAAGTATTACATAACGGTTATCTCAATCATGTAGGGCAGCTCATGAGATCTAAACATGAAGCACATGGTGGAGAAGACAACCATCTAGCTACTGCTATGGACCCATAGTCCAAGGTAGACTACTCACTCATCGCTCCGGAGGCAAGCATGGCGATGAAGAAGACCTCCGGTGGCGATTCCCCTCTCCGGCAGGGTGCCGGGAAGAGCTTCTGGACCCTCCCGATCTTCGGGTCGACGGCGGCGGCGGATCGCGATGTATTCTGGAAAACTGATCGGGCCCTTAGGTTTTTCTCGTCAGGGGGTATATGTAGGCGAAAGGAGGCTGTCAGAGGTGGAGCCACGCGGCCTCACAAGGGGGTGGCGCGGCCAGGGGCCAGGCCGCGCCGCCCCTGTGTGTGGGGGCCACGTGGCCCCCCTCCGTCAGGTCTTCGGATGTTTGGGAGCTCCCCGGTGAAATATGACTTCAGGAACTTGTTTTGTCCAATTCCGAGAATATTTCCTGTGTATCACTTCTGAAACACAAAAACAGCAGAAAACAGGAAACTGGCACTGTGGCACTTCGTTAATAGGTTAGTTCCGGAAAATGTATAAAAGTACCACTAAGTGTAACGAAACAATAGGAAAATGGTGTAAAAACAAGCACGGAGCATCAAAAATTATAGATACGTTTGAGACGTATCACACCCTCAGACAAATGGGCAAGTGGAGAAGGCAAATGGGCTGATCCTGTCCGGCATCAAACCAAGGCTGGTCGAGCCTCTTGAGGGCTCAGCCGGCTGTTGGGTCGAGGAGCTACCCTCAGTGCTCTAGAGCCTGCGCACCTCTCCAAATCGCTCTGTCGGCTTCACGCCTTTCTTCCTGGTCTATGGAGCAGAAGCGGTGTTGCCCACGGATATTGAGTTCGATGCGCCCAGAATCGTCCAGTACACAGAGACGCAAGCAAAAGAAGCTCGTGAAGATGGCGTCGACCTCCTTGAGGAGGCACGAGAACAAGCTCTGGCCAGATCAGCGCTCTACCAGCAGCAGCAGCGATGATACCACAGCCGGAAGATTCGCCCGCTCGCGTTTCGCGAAGGAGATCTCGTACTCCGGCTGGTCCAAAGCACCAAGGGCATGCACAAGCTGTCTCCTCCTTGGGAGTGACCGTTCATTGTCAGCCCAGAAAGAACAAGGCAGATAACTCTGACAAGGAGACCGAGCATCCCTGGAATGTTAGTCTCCTAAGACCTTTCTTCTGCTAAGGCAAAAGCTTGTACCCCAAAAAACGTGTCAATGAATAAAGGAAAACGGAGCGGCTAGTTACGGCCGGCTCCGAGGAAAACACTTCGTGTATGTTTTACTTCCTGCATTATTCACTTGACTGGCAGCCAGCTCCGGGCACCGAGCCATAGCCGGCAGCCCCGAAAAACGATTGACTTCTCACCAGCCGGACGAGTACTACGTATGAAGAAGGTCTCGAGCCCAACCTCCACCTTCCGGCTCCGCGCAGCCAGACGGATAGGAGCCGGCAGGCCACATACGAAGGAAAGCCGCAGAGCAGAACCGTAAATGATAGAAAAATCGCTCAACCAGGCGTTAAGGGCAGTGTCTGTTAACTAAGCGTTGGCTAGTACGAGTCGGGGGCCCGATAGACTGAAGTACTACTTCTCACTCCGCGGCACGCTCCCACCCTAGGCCGACATTCGGCTGCCGGCCCAAGGGAGACCAACCGGCACCAGGCTGCCGGTTGGGGGTAGAAGGGCCGAAGGGTGGGAAGATTAACGAAAAAGTTGAGGGAACCGGACAAAGGATAAGCCGGCGAATGGTTGATAATCATAGTCTCTCGACGTTTGGGCTGAGAAGCCACGTCCAAGAGGTTCGAAGCTAGAGCTGCCTCGCTTGGCGTTGGCATCGTTCGCGAAAAGTTAGTTTCGAGCTAGCTGCCAATCCAGCTACCCCAAAACTCGGGGGCTAGGGGGAAAGGGAATTGGCCCTCAGAAGTCGGCCGGCTCCAGTACCTCGCTGGCTGTTCAATCAGTTGGCGCTGCGATGCGGTCAGCAAACGAGCAACGAAATCGAAACCTAACACTCGCATAGCAGCGGCTAGAGCCAGCAAGGAACGTGCGAAGGCCCGGGAAAGGAGACATGCCGGCTCTGGCCTTCGCCCGAGCCGGTACAAGATTCCGTCACCGTTCCGTCCGCGCTGGAGCCAGAGCTAGTCCGCCCTTCCCAGAGCCGGCCAGCAGAAGCACCGCTCCTTCTGTGCTAAGGCTGGAAGATCCTGCCCGAGGCGTCTGCGCAGGACGGTGACTATCGTAGTCCCTACCTACGGATTCGCATCACAATGGTGTCAAGCAGAAGACATTTACGCGATGGCAAAGCACACAGTGAAGAAAGACATTCACATAGCAAAGATTTGCAGGAAATTAAAAGAGCTCTCAGTCATATGGCAAGCGGTTACATAATGAAGGCCACGCTAAGGGCCGAAACAGCAAAAGGACTCTCCCTCCCAACCCCTAGACTCCTGCTGACGATGCCGCTATCAAGGAGGGGTCTTCGAGGGCGCTCGCCGGTCACGGCCAGTGGGAGTAGGCGCGGGCGCAGCCGGAGCCGTCGACGATGCGGACGCAGAGGATGGGTGACCTGGCGCGGTGGGTCAAGATGAGAGACCATCCCCACTCCAGGCCATAGTCGGTGAAGAACCGCTCCCACCCCCCGGTGAGGTAGCTCTTCCCCTCCTCGTCGTGGAGGACCTCGACGTCGTACAGCGGCTGTCCGCCGCTACCATCCTCGATCATGAAGCTCGTTGGGGGATTTTTCCCCATCGTGCCAATGAAGCTGGCTGGGAGCGGAAGGCGCTCCCTACTCCCGGCCAGCAGGGGCACCATGGCGGTGGCGAACCCATGCTTCGGGACGTAGGAGAGCCTTTGTTTGGTCGGCGGGCGCGGCGGCAGCGCTCGTACCTTCTTCGCGGCCGCGCTGGAGGAGCCGCTGACGCTCACGCCGGTGAGACCCGGAGGGGCGGCCCCGAACGCCATCGCGGCACCGACAAGGGCGGCTGCCGCCTCTAGGGGCGTTCCAGCGAGACTGGCGATGGAGGTTGCGGCCGCGGAGACTACGGCGCCGCCGGCGGCCGTGGCAACGGTCCCACCGGGGGCCGCGACGACGGCGGTGGAGTGGCCGGCCCCGAAAGGCTCGGCGGCGGCCGCAGCCGCGAGCGCTGCGAAAGTTTTCTTATTGCGGCTGCCCGGTGGGCGGCCGCGCCTCCGGGGCACTGGCGGCGTCGCTGCCAGGCCTCTGGCTCCGTCTCGGCCTCCGAGCGGGCGACCACACTCGTGCCCGCCCGGCCCATCACCGTCTCCGGCCCCGGTTCCGCTGGCTGCTCCGAGCGATGACATCGAGATCGAAGCAGGAGTGGCGGAGGCGACGGTTTGATGGGGCGAGGGAATGGAGGCGCTCGGCAATGAAAGAAACCCTCGATAGCTCCGAGATTTAAGGGCTGGCGAGACACGAAAAGCCGAGCCGGTTTAATGCAATTAAATCGTACGCGTGGCGCTTCGATGGGACGCGTCGCTGACGCCAGCCCGATTTTGTTACATGACATTTGCCGGAATCATGACGGTGGCGATTCCGGAGTCAAAATGACAAGTCTAGCCACTGGCACGCTGCGCCGGCCGCCACGTGGGAACAAGACTCGAAGCGGAGCAAGTTCCCAGGAGGCAGCACGCCGGCTCGCGGCCGCCAGCCGGGTCGCATCTTGGAACCGGCTCGTCTCGAGACGGCCAGGAGAACTCCGCAAGACTCAACCTCGATGATTAGAGCGACCAAGCCGGACCAGAAATCCTGGGACTTCGACGAGGACGAGCAAGACTTCGGCGAGAAGAGGAACCCGCCGAAGCCCCATGCTAGCCCATGAGACTTCGCCAGTTTCGGGGGCTAGTGTCATGGGGATGACATATGGGGCATGCCACGGGCCGAGCTATCTGACGGCTGGCATCCCAGGAGTCTCCACGGCTTGAAGGTAAGAAGACCGGCACCGCCCAAAGGGCTGGCTGCGCCAGTAGCCGGCTGGCGTTTCCACCGTGGAAGGCCGGAGCCGGACGACGAAGATAAGAGCCCGCCAACGGCCGTTTCGCCGAAAGTGAGCTGGCCCCGACAAGAGCGACAGAGGCCAAGGACAGGAGTGACGAGCGCCACGACCAAGTCCAACCAATCAGCGACCAAGAACCCTTCCCCACGATAGGATCCAAGGCAGAAGGGAGGGCATATGCCTCCCAGATGCCGGTCCCGGGGGAAAGGTAATTTATAAAGCAAAGCTGTCAGAGCAGGGCGAAGGGATCACGCTAAGGACGCCGCCACCGAGGAGCCGGCAGCCGGCCGAATCGTTACCCAACCTGTAACCAGGCCCCCGCCTATATAAGGGGGCCTGGACCCTTAGCATAGGGGGATCCGATCTTCTTCTTCCTCCTCTAGCCCGAACAGCTCAAGGAGCATTGTAACCGATACTATCCAATCAATACGAAGCAAGCAGGAAGTAGGGTTTTACCTCCACCCGGGAGGGCCCTAAACCTGGGTAAACCATGGTGTCTCAGTAGGCATAATCCCGAGTCGGGCCCCTCGTCTCCACCGTCGAACCCCTTCGATAAGCCTACCCATGGCTACTGTCTCTAAATTCGACGACAACAGGTATTGGGGGGAAGCTTCACACAAAAAAGGTCATGGGGTTCCTGTGTTTATATAGGCTATCAGGCCAATTAGGGTTTGGTACAAGTTACAGTTAAGTCCTACATAAATACAATATATACAGTCTAACACCCCCCCCCCACCCGCAGTCGCAGTGGGAGGTTATTGGACGCAGAGACTAGACCAAAAATCTAAGAAGAGTTGACTCGGTATCCCCTTCGTCATCACATCAGCAAACTGAAGAGCGGAGGGGACGTGTAGGACACGAACTTCGCTGAGGGAGACATGCTCGCAAACGAAGTGGATGTCGATCTCAATGTGCTTGGTGCGGCGATGCTACACTGGATTGGACAACATGTAGGTGGCGGAGACGTTGTCACTGTAGACAAGTGTAGCCATGGCGAGAGGATGATGGAGCTCCTAAAGAAGCTGACGAAGCCAGCAACACTCAGCCACCGCATGGGCGACTGATCGGTACTCGGCTTCAACACTGGAGCGCGAGACGGTGGTCTGACGCTTGGAGGACCAAGAGATCAGACTGTTGCCGTAGTAGACACAGTAGCCCAACGGGGAGCGACGTGAGTCCGGGCAGCCAGCCCAGTCTGCGTCGGAGTAAGCTGTCAGGGAGGTCGAGGATGAGGCACGAAGATGCATGCCAAAGTCCATGGTACCGCGGACGTACCGAAGAACACGCTTCACCAAGGCGAGGTGAGAGGTGCGAGGAGCATGCATGTGTAGGCAGATTTGCTGCACGGCATAGGAGATGTCGGGGCACATCAGAGTAAGGTACTGAAGGCCACCAGCCAGACTCCGGTACTCCGTGCCATCGGGAAGCAAATCACCATCACTTGCCGAGAGCTTGGCATGAGTGTCGACGGGGGTCGCGGACGGGTCACACTCGGACATGCCAGCTCGCTGAAGAATGTCGGCGGCGTACTATCGTTGAGACAGAAAGAGGCCATCGGAGGAGCGCGTGATGGTGATCCCGAGGAAGTAGTGAAGATCACCTAGATCCGTCATGGCGAACTCACTATGGAGCCGGTCGAGAAGCCGCTGGAGAAGAGGCGTAGACGAGGCAGTCATGATGATGTCGTCAACGTAGAGGAGTAGGTAGGCCATGTCGTGCCCAGAGCGTAGCACGAAGAGGGAGGTGTCGGTGACGGAGGTGACAAACCCCATGGTGGTGATGTAGGCAGCAAACCGCTGGTAGAAGGCGCGGGGAGCTTGCTTCAAGCCATAGAAGGATTTGTGCAGACGACATACGTGCTCAGGCCTGATGGCGTTGATGAATCCGGGAGGCTGCTGGCAGTAGACAACCTTGTCAAGAGTGCCATTAAGGAAGGCATTCTTGACATCAAGCTGATGGACGGGCCAGGAGCTGGAGATGGCGATGTGGAGGACAAGCCGAATGGTGGAGGGCTTGATGACGGGGCTGAAAGTCTCGTCGTAGTCGATGCCGGGATGCTGGGAGAAGCCGCGGAGAACCCAGCGCGCCTTGCGTCTAGCCAAGGAGCCGTCGGAGTGGAACTTGTGACAAAAGATCCACTTTCCGGTGACCACGTTGGCGCGAGGCGGGCGAGGCACGAGAGACTAGGTGCCGTTGTCGATGAGGGCCTAGTGCTCATTGGCCATAGCAGCGCTCCAGAGAGGATCCTGAAGAGCTTGGCAAGCCGTGGTCGGCATGGCATCGACGGTGTCCATGGCGGAGAGGTAGAGCCGATCAATGGGATGCACGGGGCGACCGAACCTCGTAGTCCACTGGTGGCTCGGTGATGGTGTATGAAATTAATGAAGTAAATGACCGGCCAGTTGGAAAACCCCAAGAGAAGGTTTTGATGAATATAGCAGAAAGTTTTCCCTCAGTTAAGAAACCAAGGTATGTCGATTAGGAGAAGAGCAGACAATACAACTGAAGGTGATGCTTGCAAGCCTCGCGATAGCTCCGGAAAATTTATATATGGCGCCTCATCCAAGCTTTGCATTGCGAGCAGCAACGTGGAACCTGCACACACACAACCAAGTACTTTGTTCCCAACTTGCGAAGAGGTTGTCAATCTCACCGGTTTGCTTGAAACAAAGGGTATGAGCGTATCGAGTGGAAAGTGATTATAGTATGCGAGTAAAGTAAACAGTGCAAGTAAAGTAAAGAGGTGATAGCAATATGATGGAAATAGGACCGGGGTCCACAGTTCACTAGTGGTGTCTCTCCATGAGATAAATAACACATGCTGGGTAAAAAAATTACAGTTGGGCAATTGATAGAATAAAGATAAACGTGATATGTCAAGAAGATCACTATGCGATTTACTTTGGGCATTACAACAAAATACATAGACCGCCATCCAACTTCATCTATGACTAATAATCCACTCACGGGGATATTATCCGAACACCCCATGAGTATTAAGTTGCGAATAACAGATAATTGCATTAAGCAAAGTGTGTAATGTAAACAAAGCATATGCCCTCGAGCATATGAATGTTGTTTTCTCCCTAGTAGCAATAGCACATCTACAACCTTAGAGGTTTCTGTCACTCCCCCAGATTAAATAGAGGCATGAACCCACTATCGAGCATAAATACCCCCTCTTGGAGTCACTAGCAACTACTAGGCCAAGATAGCTACTAACAACGGAGAGCATGCAAGATCATAAACAACATAGAGATAACATAGGATATATTTCAGTATAGCAACTCAATCATTACACCAATATTCATCGGATCCCAACAAACCAAACATGTAGAATTACATAACGGTGATCTCAATCATGTAGGGCAGCTCATGAGATCTAAACATGAAGCACGTGGTGGAGGAGACAACCATCTAGCTACTGCTGTGGACCCATAGTCCAAGGTAGAATACTCACTCATCGCTCCAGAGGCAAGCATGGCAATGAAGAAGACCTCCGGTGGCGATTCCCCTCTCCGTCAGGGTGCCGGGAAGAGCTTCTGGACCCTCCCGATCTTCGGGTCGACGGTGGCGGCGGATCGCGATGTGTTCTGGAAAATTGATCGGGTACTTAGGTTTTTTCGTCGGGGGGGTCTTTATAGGCGAAGGGGCATCGTCAGGGGTGGACCGAGGTGCCCTCACACATAGGGGGCGCGACCAGGGGCTGGGCCACGCCGCCCTGGTGTGTGGGGCCCTCGTGGCCCCCCTCCGACTCCTCTTCAGATCTCTGGAAGATTCTAGGAAAAATAAGACTTCAGGAGCTTGTTTCGTTCAATTCTGAGAATATTTCCTGTGTAGCTTTTCTTGAACACAAAAACTGCACAAAATAGGGAACTGGCACTATGGCGACTTGTTAATAGGTTAGCTCCGGAAAATGCATAAAAGTGCCACGAAGTGTAATGAAACAGTATGCAAATGGTGTAAAAACAAGCATGGAGCATCAAAAATTATAGATACGTAGGAGACGTATCAAGGATCCCCAAGCTTAACTCCTGCTCGTCCTCGAGTAGGTAAGTGATAACAAAAGAAATAATTTTTGAGGTGACATGCACCTACACAATCTTGATCATATATGTAAGCATTTGTGAGCTGGGATCATAAGAACTTGAAACATGGGCATGAAAGATATAATCTTGACAATAAAGACTTAGCAACCATGTTATAACATGAAAATGAACACAAACAAAAGATCATGAAAATGAAACAATGAAAGTCAAACATGTGTTCAAATCATAAGGAAAAACATACAAATGGTTTTCAGCTTGTCCTTCATACAGAGCAAAACATAAATGCATAGGACACCTTCAAGTTTAAGAGGGCGACTAGATACAAATAATTTGAGAACAAGTGAAACCAACAATATGAATCAATCAATGAAAACTTTGGGACAACGCACATTATACTAAGAATGACAACTATGCTCTCTTAATGGTGCATAAAGATAGAAGGTGGTGACTCAACATAAAAGTAAAAGAAAGGAACTTCGCGGAGGGAAGGAGTGATTGCAAGTTTTATACCCTTCAAAAATTATGGTACTTACCGGCTTTGAGCTCTCATTGCCCCCATCATAAGCATCTTGAATGGTTAAAGTATATGCGAGAACAATTATGATGCATTGATACGTCTCCAACGTATCTATAATTTTTGATGCTCCATGCTTGTTTATGCACCATTTGCCTACTGTTTCGTTACACTTCGTGGCACTTTTATGCATTTTCTGGAACTAACTTACTAACGAGTCGCCACAGTGTTAGTTACCTGTTTTCTGCTGTTTTTGTGTTTCAGAAGTGATACACAGGAAATATTCTCGGAATTGGACAAAACAAGTTCCTGAAGTCTTATTTTTCCCGGAAGCTTCCAGAGATCCAAAGAGGAGACGGAGTGGGGCCACGAGGTGGCCACACACCAGGGCGGCGCGGCCCAGGCCCTGGCCACGCCTCCTATGTGTGAGACCGCCTCGGTCCACTCCTGACGATGCCCCTTCGCCTATAAAGACCCCCTAATGAGAAAAACCTAAGTACCCGATCAATTTTCTAGAACACATAGCGATCCGCCGCCGCCGTCGACCCAAAGATCGGGAGGGTCCAGAAGCTCTTCCCGGCACCCTGTCGGAGAAGGGAATCGCCACCCGAGGACTTCTTCATCGCCATGCTTGCCTCTGGAGCGATGAGTGAGTAGTCTACCTTGGACTATGGGTCCATAGCAGTAGCTAGATGGTTGTCTCCTCCACCATGTGCTTCATGTTAGATCTCATGAGCTGCCCTACATGACTGAGATCACCGTTATGTAATTCTACATGTTTGGTTTGTTGGGATCCGATGAATATTGGTGTTATGATTGAGTTGCTATACTGAAATTTATCTTAAATTATCTCTATGTTGTTTATGATCTTGATGCTCTCCGTTGTTAGTAGCTATCTTGGCCGAGTAGTTGCTAGTGACTCCAAGAGGGAGTATTTATGCTCGATAGTGGGTTCATGCCTCTATTTAATCTGGGGGAGTGACAGAAACCTCTAAGGTTGTAGATGTGATGTTGCTACTAGGGAGAAAACAACATTCATATGCTCAAGGGCATATGCTTTGTTTACATTACACACTTTGCTTAATGCAATTATCTGTTGTTCGCAACTTAATACTTGTGGAGTTCTCGGATTGATTCACCACAAGTGGATTATTAGTCATAGATGCAGTTGGATGGCAGTCTATGTATTTTGTTGTACTGCCCAGAGTAAATCGCATAGTGATCTTCTGGACATATCACATTTATCTTTATTCTATCAATTGCCCAACTGTAATTTGTTTACCCAGCATGTGTTATTTATCTTATGGAGAGACACCACTAGTGAACTGTGGATCCCGGTCCTAGTTCCATCATATTGCTATCACCTGTTTACTTTACTCGCACTGTTTACTTTACTCGCATACTATTATCACTTTCCACTCGATACGCTCATACCCTTTGTTTCAAGCAAACCGGTGAGATTGACAACCTCATCGCAAGTTGGGAACAAAGTATTTGGTTGTGTTGTGTGCAGGTTCCACGTTGCTGCTCGCAAAGCAAAGCTTGGACGAGGCGCCATATATAAATTGTCCGAAGCTGTCGCTAAGCCAGTCCGCATCACCTTCAGTCATATTGTCCGCTCTTCTCCTGATCGACATACCTTGGTTTCTTAACTGAGGGAAATCTTGCTACTATATTCATCAAACCTTCCTCTTGGGGTTCCCAACTGGCCGATTGTTACTTCATCAACTCGGTAGCATCAAGCTCTTTTCTGGCGCCGTTGCCGGGGAAGAAGTGGAAGACCTCTTCAAGGGGAGTTTTTCGCACACACATCCTTTACTTTGTTTTAAGTTTTGCTTTACTTTATTTTTACTTGCATCGTTTTATATCAAAAATCCAAAAAAAATAGAATCCTTAGTAGTTTTTTTTACTTGTCTACTTTTAGTTTTGCTGAAATGGCTACTCCTGAAAACACCAAGTTGTGTGACTTTACTAGCACGAACAATAGTGATTTTATCTGCACTCCTATTAATCCACCTGCTCCTGCTGCAAACTTTTATGAGATTAAGTCTGCTTTATTGAACCTTGTTATGAAAGAGCAATTTTCAGGTGCTAGTACTGAAGATGCTGCATCTCATCTCAACAATTTTGTTGAGCTATGTGAGATGCAAAAATATAAGGATGTAGAAAGTGATATTATTAAGCTCAAGTTGTTTCCTTTTTCTTTGAGAGGAAAAGCTAAAGATTGGTTGCTGTCTTTGACTAAGAATAGTATTGATTCATGGGCTAAGTGTAAGGATGCTTTTATTGGTAGATATTATCCTCCTGCTAAGATTATATCTTTGCGTAGCAATATTATGAAGTTTAGTCAATTTGATAATGAACATGTTGCTCAAGCTTGGGAAAGAATGAAATCTATGATAAAGAATTGTCCCACTCATGGACTGACTACTTGGATGATTGTCCAAACTTTGTATGCAGGACTGAATTTTTCTTCGAGGAACCTACTTGATTCAGCTACTGGAGGCACTTTTATGTCCCTTACCTTGGGCGCCGCAACAAAGCTACTCGACAACATGATGGTAAATTATTCCGAATGGCACACCGAGAGAGCTCCACAAGGTAAGAAGGTAAATTCTATTGAGGAAACCTCTTCCTTGAGTGATAAGATTGATACCATTATGGCTATGCTTGCTAATGATAGAAATTTTGATCCAAATAATGTTCCTTTAGCCTCTTTGGTTGCTCAAGAAGAGCATGTTGATGTGAACTTCATTAGAAACAATAATTTTAACAACAATACTTATAGGAACAATTTTGCTAGTAACAATTATAGGCCATATCCTTCTGGCAATGGTAATGGTTATGGTAATTCTTATGGTAATTCCTACAACAACACTAGGGCTGCGCCCTCTGAACTTGAAGTCATGCTCAAAGACTTCATGGTAAAACAATCTGCTTTTAATAAGTCTGTTGAGGAAAAGTTAGGCAAAATTGATATTCTTGCTTCTAAAGTTGATAGCCTTGCTCATGATGTTGAACTTTTGAAATTAAAAGTGTTTCCTAATGATGTGAAAGAGAACAATGTTTTTGCTACTGCTAATGCTATTCAAGTTGGAATTGATGAAAATCTTAGATTGTTAGCAGAATTGCAAGTTAGATGGGAAAGAGAGGATGAGATTGCTAGGAATATGAAAGTTTGTACTATTACTACCTCTAATGATGTTGTTCCTAATGCTAGCAATCCTCTTACTTTGATTGGTGTAGAGAAAACTCCCACTCCTTGTAGTAAAAAGCCTAAAACTGCCAAAACTTTTTCTCAAAAGAGTGCTGAAATTTTTCAGAGTGTAGGAGATAATAACTCTACTTCTGTTAATGATTTTGATGTTGATGGCTGTAATATATCTGAAGTTATTTTGTTCTTGCAAAAGCTTGCTTTGACTCTCAATGCTAGTTCCTTAAATATTGCTTTTACTAAGCATATAACCAATGCTCTCATAAAAAATAGGGATGAAAAGTTGCAGCAAAAAGCTTCTGTTCCCAAGAAGTTAGAAGAAGGTTGGGAACCCATCATTGATATGCATGTTAATGGTTTTGATTGCCATGCTTTATGTGATCTAGGTGCTAGTATTTCTATCATGCCTAGAAAAATTTATGATATGCTTGATTTACCACCTCTTGAAAAATGTTATTATGATGTTCCTATTGCTAATGTTGCTAAGAAGAAACCTTTGGGAACGATTAATGATGTTCTTATTATGGTTAACAATAACCTTGTTCCCGTTGATTTTCTTGTTATGGACGTTGAATGCCATGCTTCATGTCCTATTATTTTGGGGAGACCCTTTCTTCGAACTATAGGTGCCATCATTGATATGATTTGACTCTATTCTTAGAGCAAATTATGAGCTTGATGCTTCATCACTTGATGTTACTTGATTCGCAATTTTCTACGCCTAGCTCAAAGGCGTTAAAGAAAAGCACTCTTGGGAGATAACCCAATGTTTTATTTTCAGTACTTTTTCTTTTATTTGAGTATTGGAAGTCATTACTACTGTAATGACTTCTCCTTATCCTTTTTATTTTATTATTGTGCCAAGAGAAGCCTCTAATTCTAGTGAGGTAAAGATTTCGGGATGTTGCTGTCCTGGAACTGTTTTCAGTGCTGCACCGTAAAAATTCGTATAAATTTTTTGTTTATCTTTTGGACCTGAAATTTCTTTTGCATATGCCCCAGGTTATATCCAAACTTTAGTTAGTTGAACACTTTTTGATTTGAGCAACAGAAAACCCCTCAAAAATTCGACATTTGTCAGCTGTTCTGTTTTGACAGATTTCTGCCACTATTCGTTTTTGCCGCTTTATCACTTTCTTTTTGAGTTCTTTTGATCATGGAACTTTTGGGGAAGTTGCTACAGTAGTATACACTTTATATGTGGTGGTTTTAGGTTGAAACCTGAAGCAAAAAGGGTTGATTCAATGTTATGCTTACACTAATGTTGCTAATAGAATTGTGTTTGGTTTTGTATGAAGGAAATTTTTAAGTGTAGGGATTGGAGAATGATGAGATGAGTTGAAAAATGGACAAAAGCTCAAGCTTGGGGATGCACATGCATCACCCCAAGAAATATCCAAGAATTACAAGCGTCAAAGCTTGGGGATGCCCCCGAGGCACCCCTTCTTCATCGGCAAAAATCAGGTCACCTTTCAAGACACTATATTTTTATTGCTTCATGCACTATGTGTTTTTCTTGGAGCGTTAGTTGTTTTAGTTTTCTTAGTTAGTTTAGTTTGTTTGTTGTAATAAATGGTTGGACCCCAACAAATTTCTTTTGGAGGAGATGTACTCATTTTCATTTGCCAAGAACACTCCGTTTTTCACTCTTACAATTTCACCGAGTGTTCTTCTTTTTCCGCTACTGCTTTTGGTTTTCGTTTTCGCCTTGATTTGCGTTCAGATCTTGTCATATCTTTTCATCAAGGTGTATTTTTGCCTCTGATCTTTATTGGTTTTCATCAAAAGAGGTGTCTTAAAAAAATTTCAAATGGTGTTGGAAAAGAGAAAAAGCTTTATGCAAAGAAGTGGTACAAGAAGGAGCTTGTGTAGACTGCGGCTTAGGCTTTTTCATGTCATGCTTGATGTCTTTTTGATAGTATGCTTAGTGTTTTTGCTATAGAATGACTTGTCTCAAATAACTAAGATTGCTTAATGAGCCTTTGAAAAAATCATGCATTGTTTTAATTATTTGGAAGCATTATTTTGGTTTTCTCCTTGATGCTTTATTTGGGTTGACTTGGCGCATGCTCACACATGTTAGACTCTTACAAAGTCGCCAATAGCCTCTATGATAATTTAGTTTTTGACTTTTGATGCCATCTTATGCTTCTTTTAATGTTGCTTTGTCGCTTTGCATGATTATGGCCATTATTGCTCTCTTAGTTGGTCGCTCCCAGTCTTTTGGTAGCCCTCGCCTTGTACTGAGTATGAGCTCTACTCGTGCATCCAACTCCTAAAAACCAAAGTTTTCCAAAGTGTCCACCATACATACCTACTAGCAATTTGCTATTCCAAGTAAATTTGACTTGCTTTTATCTTCTCTTCAAATTAAACTCTTACCAGTGTTATGCGAAAATTGGTCAGTAAAGCTCTCACGAACCGGAAGGCACACTTTACTTTTTCCTATTCTTAAAAATTTGACATTGTGGTCTCTTATGTTGAGTTGTTATGCTTGCAAGTTGTAAGTTGGATTCTAGCCCAACCATGCTGTCATGGGGCAAGCTTTCAACATTGCACTTCTTATTTGAGTTGATATCGTGATCTTTTGTTTATGGATGCCCGCGGTGTGAAATGAATTGGGAATCTTGTGGGGATCATGGAGTTTGTATATGTGTTAGGGAAATGCTTGGGCCGCCAATCTAAGCCATGCATAATTCATGGTGGAAATTTGCAGCATACCCATGGTGGACATTCGACAACGCATGTCACAATAAAAAGCTAAACAAAATGGCAAATAAAAGAGATGTCAAGGTGTTCATTGTCTGCTTGTCCTGTCATTTTGATGTGGGCTTGTTCCATTTCATCGGGCACGGAGGTACCCCGTTGGCGGTTCTCGAAGATACATATATACTTACAATGACAAGAGCCTTGCTTGGGACTCTAAGTAAAGTAGCATGAGGTTTGGGTACTCGCATTCACGGGGTACGAGGTTTTCGACTTATGATTTGTCAAGCATATGCATCATAATTGTTCTCGCATTAACTCTAACCATTCAAGATGCTTATGATGGGGGCAATGAGAGCTCAAAGCCAGTAAGTAACATAATTTTTGAAGGTCTATAAAACTTGCAATCACTGCTTCCCTCTGCGAAGGGTCTTTCTTTTACTTTTTTGTTGAGTCACCACCTTCTTTCTTTATGCACCATAAGAGAGCAAAGTTGTCATTCTTAGTGTAATATGCATTGTCCCAAAGTTCATTGATTGATTCATATTGTTGGTTTCACTTGTTCTCAAATTATTTGTATCTAGTCGCCCTCTTAAACTAGAAGGTGTCCTATAAATTTATGTTTTGCTCTCTATGAAGGACAAGCTGAAAACCATTTGTATGTTTTTCCTTATGATTTGAACACACGTTTGACTTTCATTGTTTCATTTTCATGATCTTTTGTTTGTGTTCATTTGCATGTTACAACATGGTTGCTAAGTTTTTATTGTCAAGATTATATCTTCATGCCCATGTTTTAAGTTCTTATGATCCCAGCTCACAAATGCTTACATATATGATCAAGATTGTGTAGGTGCATGTCACCTCAAAAATTATTCTTTTGTTATCACTTACCTACTCGAGGACGAGCAGGAGTTAAGCTTGGGGATGCTTGATACGTCTCCAACGTATCTATAATTTTTGATGCTCCATGCTTGTTTATACACCATTTGCCTACTGTTTTGTTACACTTCGTGGCACTTTTATGCATTTTCCGGAACTAACCTACTAACAAGTCGCCACAGTGCCAGTTCCCTGTTTTCTGCTGTTTTTGTGTTTCCGAAGTGATACACAGGAAATATTCTCGGAATGGGACGAAACAAGTTCCTGAAGTCTTATTTTTTCTGGAAGGTTCCAGAGATCCGAAGAGGAGACTGAGTGGGGCCGCGAGGTGGCCACACACCAGGGCGGCGCGGCCCAGGCCCTGGCCGCGCCCCCTATGTGTGAGACCGCCTCGGTCCACTCCTGACGATGCCCCTTCGCCTATAAAGACCCCCCGACGAGAAAAACCTAAGTACCCGATCAATTTTCCAGAACACATCGCGATCCACCGCCGCCGTCAACCCAAAGATCGGGAGGGTCCAGAAGCTCTTCCCGGCACCCTGTCGGAGAGGGGAATCACCACCGGAGGACTTCTTCATCGCCATGCTTGCCTCCGGAGCGATGAGTGAGTAGTCTACCTTGGACTATGGGTCCATAGCAGTAGCTAGATGGTTGTCTCCTCCACCATGTTCTTCATGTTTAGATCTCATGAGCTGCCCTACATGATTCAGATGAATATTGGT
This sequence comes from Dactylis glomerata, assembly GCA_007115705.1. NCBI lineage: Eukaryota > Viridiplantae > Streptophyta > Magnoliopsida > Poales > Poaceae > Dactylis > Dactylis glomerata. Next base: position 8,994,570 of record QXEO01000546.1, read on the forward strand.
GTTATGATTGAGTTGCTATACTGAAATTTATCTTATGTTATCTCTATGTTATTTATGATCTTGCATGCTCTCCATTGTTAGTAGCTATCTTCGCCGAGTAGTTGCTAGTGACTCCAAGAGGGGGTATTTATGCTCGACAGTGGGTTCATGCCTCTATTTAATCTGGGGGAGTGACAGAAACCTCTAAGGTTGTAGATGTGCTGTTGCTACTAGGGAGAAAACAACATTCATATGCTCAAGGGCATATGCTTTGTTTACATTACACACTTTGCTTAATGCAATTATCTGTTGTTCGCAACTTAATACTTGTGGAGTTCTTGGATTGATTCACCACAAGTGGATTATTAGTCATAGATGCAGTTGGATGGTGGTCTATGTATTTTGTTGTAATGCCCAGAGTAAATCGCATAGTGATCTTCTTGACATATCACGTTTATCTTTATTCTATCAATTGCCCAACTGTAATTTGTTTACCCAGCATGTGTTATTTATCTTATGGAGAGACACCACTAGTGAACTGTGGATCCCGGTCCTATTTCCATCATATTGCTATCACCTGTTTACTTTACTCGCACTGTTTACTTTACTCGCATACTATTATCACTTTCCACTCGATACGCTCATACCCTTTGTTTCAAGCAAACCGGTGAGATTGACAACCTCATCGCAAGTTGGGAACAAAGTATTTGGTTGTGTTGTGTGCAGGTTCCACGTTGCTGCTCGCAAAGCAAAGCTTGGATGAGGCGCCATATATAAATTTTCAGAAGCTGTCGCTAAGCCATTCTGCATCACCTTCAGTCGTATTGTCCGCTCTTCTCCTGATCGACATACCTTGGCTTTTTAACTGAGGGAAATCTTGCTGCTATATTCATCAAACCTTCCTCTTGGGGTTCCCAACTGGCCGATTGTTACTTCATCAACTCGGTAGCATCATGCATATGCTTGACAAATCATAAGTCGAAAACCTCATGTCCCATGAAAACGAGTACCCAAACCTCATGCTACTTTACTTAGAGTCCCAAGCAAGGCTCTTGTCATTGTAAGTATATATGTATCATCGAGAACCGCCAACAGGGTACCTCCGTGCTGGATGTCATAGAATAAGCCCACATCAAAATGACAGGACAAGTAGACAATGAACACCTCGACATCTCTTTTATTTGCCATTTGTTTAGCTTTTTATTTTGAGATGCGTCGTCGAATGTCCACTATGGGTATGCTGCAATTTTCCACCATGAATTATGCATGGCTTAGATTGGCGGCCCAGGCGTTTCCCTAACACATATACAAACTCCATGATCCCCACAAGATTCCCAATTCATTTCACACCGCGGACATCCATAAACAAAAGATCACGATATCAACTCAAATAAGAAGTGCAATGTTGAAAGCTTACCCCATGACAGCATGGCTGGGCTAGTATCCAACTTACAACTTGCAAGCATAACAACTCAACATAAGAGACCACAATGTGAAATTTTTAAGAACAAGAAAAAGTAAAGTGTGCCTTCTGGTTCGTGAGAGCTTTACTGACCAATTTTTGCATAACACTGGTAAGAGTTTAATTTGAAGACAAAATAAAAGCAAGTCAAATGTACTTTGAATAGAAAATTGCTAATAGGTATGTATGGTGGACACTTTGGAAAACTTGGTTTTTATGAGTTGGATGCACGAGTAGAGCTCATACTCAGTACAAGGCGAGGGGTGGCAAAAGACTAGGAGCGACCAACTAAGAGAGCAATAATGGCCATAATCATGCAAAGTGACAAAGCGACATTAAAAGAAGCATAAGATGGCATCAAAAGTCAAAAACTAAATGATCATAGAGGCTATTGGCGACTTTGCAAGAGTCTAACATGTGTGAGCATGTGCCAAGTCAACCCAAATAAAGCATCAAGGAGAAAACCAAAATAATGCTTCCAAACAATAAAAACAACGCATGATTTTTTTCAAAGGCTCATTAAGCAATCTCAGTTATTTGAGACAAGTTATGCTACAGAAAAACCACTAAGCATACTATCAAAAATACATCAAGCCTGACATGAAAAAGCCTAAGCCGCAGTCTACACAAGCTCCTTCTTGTACAACTTTTTTGCATAAAGCTTTTTCTCTTTTCCAACACCATTTGAAATTTTTAAGACACCTCTTTTGATGAAAACCAATAAAGATCAGAGGCAAAAATACACCTTGATGAAAAGATATGACAAGGTCTGAACACAAATCAAGGTGAAAATCGAAAGCTAAACGCAGTTCTAGAAAAAGAGAACACTCGTTGAAATAAGAATGAAAAATGGTGTGTTCTTGGCAAATAAAAAGCAAGGCAACTTCTCCAAAAGAAATTTGTTGGGGTCCAACCATTTATTGCAGCAAGCAAAACTAAACTAATAAATAAAACTAAAACAACTGACGCTCCAAGAAAAACACATAGTGCATGAAGCAATAATAATATAGTGTTTTGAAAGGTGACCTGATTTTTGCCGATGAAGAAGGGGTGCCTCGGGGGCATCCCCAAGCTTTGACGCTTGTACTTCTTGGATATTTCTTGGGGTGATGCATGGGCATCCCCAAGCTTGAGCTTTTGTCCATTCTTCAACTCATCTCATCATTCTCCAATCCCTACACTTGAAAACTTCCTTCATACAAAACTAAACACAAATCTATTAGCAACATTAGTGCAGGAATAACATATAATCAACCTCTTTTGCTTCAGGTTTCAACCCAAAACCACCACATATAAAGCATATACTACTGTAGCAACTTCCCCAAAAGTTCCATGATCAAAAGAACTCAAAAAGAAAGCGATAAAGCGGTAAAAACGAATAGTGGCAGAAATCTGTCAAAACAGAACAGCTGACAAAGGTCGAATTTTTGAGGGGTTTTATGTTGCTCAAATCAAAAAGTGTTCAACTAACGAAAGTTTGGATATAACCTGGGGCATGCGCACAAGAAATTTCAGGTCCAAACGATATACAGAGAATTTTCACGAATTTTTACGGTGCAGCACCGAAAACAGTTTCAGGACAGCAACATCCCCAAATCTTTACCTCACTCGAATTAGAGGCTTCTCTTGGCACAACAATGAAATAAAAATGATAAGAAGAGGTAATTACAGTAGTGATGACTTCAAAGACTCAAATAAAATAAAAAGTACTGAAAATAAAATATTAGGTTATCTCCCAAGAGTGCTTTTCTTTAACGCCTTTGAGCTAGGCGCAGAAAATTGACAATCAAGTAATAATGAAAGAGGCATCAGGATCCACTATAGGAATCTTCTCACAATGAAGTAAAATGTGTCCAAATGAGTTTTTGAAGATCCTTTATGATCACTTTTTGGTACAGTGCTTTCATCAAAAAAGTTTTCAGGACAAATCCAACTAATTTTTTTATCCCAAGCATCGTGAATTCCTATAAGTTTATAAGGTATTGGCACTCTAAAATCTTCATTGGGTGTGCCAACAACCGCTACAGGTGAGCCAAGCTTATTAAACTTCTTAAAAACTTTCCTAGCCTCAATTGCAACATCTCTAAATTCTATGCGCAAAGTTTCCAAGATAAAAGCTTTCTTTTCAGGATCTTCAATTTCATGAAGCTTAAGGAACATGTATTGCATAAAAGGATTAAGGCTAGCAAACCTAGCTTCTAACATGTGAACTAAATAATCAGAAGCAATTTCATAACTAGGAGCTAGCTCAACCAAAGATTTTTCCTCAACTTCTTTATGCATAATAATGTGATTAAAGAACTCCTCAATGTTATCTTTCCCAATAATTGAACAACTACCTACTGAGAGGTCCTCCAAAACATACTTAGGGAATAGCATAATGAACTAAAACCAAGTAGATAAAAGCAACTATAAAGTAAACTAATTTTTTTGTGTTTTTGATAAAACGATGCAAGTAAAAATAAATAAAGCAAAACAATAAAACAAAGTAAAGGATGTGCGTGCGAAAAACTCCCCTCGCAGAAGTCTTCCACTTCTTCCCCGGCAACGGCGCCAGAAAACTTGTTGGTGGCGCGGTGATGGTGTATGAAATTAATGAAGTAAATAACTGTCCAGTTGGAAAACCCCAAGAGAAGGTTTTGATGAATATAGCAGCAAGTTTTCCCTCAGTTAAGAAACCAAGGTATGTCGATCAGGAGAAGAGCAGACAATACGACTGAAGGTGATGCTTGCAAGCCTCGCGACAGCTCCGGACAATTTATATATGGCGCCTCGTCCAAGCTTTGCTTTGCGAGCAGCAACGTGGAACCTACACACACACAACCAAGTACTTTGTTCCCAACTTGCGATGAGGTTGTCAATCTCACCGGTTTGCTTGAAACAAAGGGTATGAGCGTATCGAGTGGAAAGTGATTATAGTATGCGAGTAAAGTATAATAACACATGCTGGGTGACGAGGGTTAACTCGACAAATGTCCTAGATGAAGGACTTAGGATCGGGGGAAGAGGGCGTCGGATGAACTCGAAGGTAAGGTTAGTCGAAATAAGTGTGTATCGAAAGTAAATTTGGGTGTTCAACCTGGCTTGCTTTCAATCTGGCCTACACCGTCCCCTCATGGCCCCTATATATATGTTGCCAAGTCTCGAGGATCGGGTAGGGTCCGATACAGATTAGAATATCGACATACGGTAAGAACTCGTATTTCAACTATCATTACAATTGGGCCTAGCTTAACGGGCCTAAGGGGTACTCAACTAACGGGCTCTATTAACTATACCCTTGTCAGTAGCCCCTGAGATTCTACCAGAATTGCAGATTCGGGTTGAATCTCTAATCTTTAAATCTTTGACTTGATTAACTCTTCGACTTCTTCATATCTTCAAATCTTCAACTTGGTCTTTCGACTTATTTTCATAATAATATCTCGCAAGGGGTTTTGATGAACAAGCCTGACAACTCTGACGGATCAAGAGGTCAGTTAACTGTCGGAACAGATACTTGCCACCTATTTTAAATTCAATCCCCTTGGATTTGAATTCGGGATACCGGTCAAACCCATTCTTTTACCGCATTTAGGTCTCACAAAGAATGAATCCCAGTGATTCTCAGGGTACCCAGTGCATCCACCAGGATTTTCTTCGCATCGTAGACACGGATACATACCAGCAGAGCGCATCCATGTGCGTATACCAGGCCACACAGGACGGATCCCGAGGTCTTACCTTCGTGATAAATCATAGCATTCGAGCTTCGTTGTGATAACGCAACTCAAGAATCTCATGTCGCAGTCTCCTTGGACTGATAAAATCAAAGAATTTTAAATTAACTTCTTCCCAGTGTCTCCTGATGGGAGTAGTCGCTCTATATTTTGTCGACTACGTAGTCGAAGATTTCATGGTAAACTCTCTTCATCTTCATTGTTGATTGTCTTAATTTCTATCGGGTGCGCGCTCAGCACTCCCGATGGGAGTAGCCCCCGAGGCTATGGTTGGATACTTGTAGTCAATCATAGGCTCAAAATTGTCTTCTTCTTCTTCCTTCTAGTTTCTCCTGTTCGTAAGCCCCCGAGCCCAAGGTGAGGTTTTTCATATCTTTCAATCACACTCTCCTTTTTTCCATTTGCTATTATCATCTGCTATATGCAGAATTTAACTCCTTTGTAAATATGTTTATGGGCCTTGTTATCACGGGGGCCCGATAATATGTGCTTATAAATAAAGCATCTTTGGCAAGGGTAAAAACCCTAATCAGATTCCTCCTCCGCTGCATCGTCTTCTCTTTTCATCTAGGGTTTCAATACTCCCCACTTTTCCACATGGCTGATGCAGATGGTTCTCATCTGAACCTTGGCTCTCCGGTGGTGCTGCGGGGTCATGGCCGCCCTCGTGGAAGCAAAAACAAAACAACTCCGGCCACCGCGGGATCGTCGTCGGCTGCTCCGGTGAAGCGTCGTCCCGGCCGCCCACCTGGTAGCAAGAATAAACCAAAGGTGACTGGCGTCGCCCCAGGTCCAAGCGCTCCTCCTCCTGCAGCTCCTTCTGCTCCTCCAAGAATATTCTCTTTCTTTTGCATTGCCATGGCGCAGTGCCGCGAGATTCAGCGCCTGCCGCTGAATTTCACCAAGTTCATGGATGGGCGAGAACTGCGAGAAGCGGTTCTTCGCGAACAATCTGGTGGAGGAACTCCATACGAAGTGGAGGTTTGGTATGATGGCGACGGCGAACAATACTTCAAGGGTGGCTGGTCGCGGTTTGCAGAAGACCACGACCTCCACCAAGGCTTCTTCATGACTTTCGACTTCCACATCGGCACGTCAAAGTTCGATGTGAAGATCTATGACGGCACCCAGTGCCAGAAGGAATATGAAGCTGAAATTCACTTTCATTAGGATCTGCTTTTATGTAATCTCTTATTCGAGTGTCCTTGCTGCCATATTATCTGTAATGAATACTCGTACTTTGCTTTGATGCTTTTAATAGTACCATGATAACAAATTGTTGTTCTGAGGTATGCTTTATATATATCGGGTTCTTTGTGAACCAATTATTTTGAAGAATATCAGGTTGTTTGCACAACCTAGTAGTGTGAAAGATCTTCATGTCGTGATAAAATTTTCTTTCGTACGACCTGAGGGTTGAAGCCCCCGAGCGAAGAAGTAGAAATATTTGTACAATTTTGCCGAGTTCAACCCAAGGAACCCGACCTATGGCCTCATGTTCTGGGTTCAGAAGGCTAACTCGAGTTTACTGATACCACTAGATTTATTCTACGCGTAAAAACGTCATAGCTGCTCCGCATTCCACGGGTTGCTCTCGTCTTTTCCTGTCTTCTTGTCTTGTAGTCGATAAGCTCCTCCTGGTATCACTTCTGTGACGATGTAAGGTCCCACCCAAGGGGACTCCAATTTGCCGTGGCTGTCTTTCCTGGGTCGCAAAACTAGATCTCCCACCACAAAGGATCGTGGACAAACTCGACTACTATGGTAGTTTCGCAGGCTCTGTTGATACTGCGTGGCTCTTTCTAATGCTTTATCTCTTCCTTCATCTAGTGCTTGCAATGCTTCTGTTGATATTGCTTTGTCGTATGCCGTTACTCTTGGAGCTTCGTGTGTAACTTCGACTGGAAGCACGGCTTCTGCGCCATGGACCAGAAAGAAAGGAGTTTCTTGAGTTGCTGCGTTAGGCATGGTTCTTAAGCTCCAAAGAACGGAGGGCAATTCATCTACCCAAGCGCTCTTGGCTTTCTCGAGAGGTGCTAAGAGCCTCTTTTTTATTCCACTGCATATCAGGCCATTGGCTTTTTCGACTTGCCCATTTGTCTTCTGGTGTGCAACAGATGCAAATTTGAACTTGATTCCTAATCCTTCGCAGTAACTCTTGAATTCCTTCAAAGTGAAGTTTGTCCCGTTGTCCGTGATGATGCTATATGGTACACCAAAACGGAACACTATTGACCTAATGAAGTTGATTGCTGCTGTTGAATCTTGAGTTGTTACCGGAGCCGCTTCCACCCACTTGGTAAATTTATCGACTGCCACTAGCATGTAAACATGTCCTCCTCGCCAAGATTTGTGTAACTTTCCCACCATATCGAGGCCCCATTGTGCAAAGGGCCAGGACAATGGTATTGGCTGTAGCTCTGCTGCTGGCGCGTACGGTCGAGATGCGAATCTTTGACATGCTTCACACTTCCGAACTATATCTATCGCGTCTTTGATGGCTGTTAGGCAATAAAATCCTGCTCAAAACGCTTTTGCCGCTATTGCCCTGCTGCTAGCATGATGGCCGCACACTCCGCCGTGTATATCTTTTAATATTACTTGTCCTTCCTGAGGCGTTACACAACGCTGCAAAACGCTAGTAATACTCTTCTTGTACAATTTCCCTTGCAACACGACAAATGCTTTTGATCGTCGAGTTATCCTCTTGGCTTCCACTGCATCTTCTGGTAATTGCTTATTTATCATGTATGCAAGATATGGCTGCATCCAAGTTCCTTCTATCATCATGACTTCTTCCGGTTCTGGCGTAGCCCCCGAGCCTGCTGCAGTAGTCGAATTTTTGACACTTTTTATTGACCTTTTCACTATTTCCTCCCAGAATACTCCAGATGGTATGGGTAAACATTGTGACCCGATATTTGCTAAGTTGTTGGCTTCTTCATTGCTGTTTCTGCTGATGTGCGAGACTTCGCATCCATCGAATGTTCCTTCGAGATAGTTATATAAGTTCTTGTAGGCCATCATGTTGTCATTGATTGTGTCGCACCTGTTCATAACTTGCTGGACAACAAGGTTCGAATCTCCAAATATTTTTAGGTGAGTTGCTCCACATGCTTTAGCCATCTTCATTCCATGCAACAAAGCCTAGTATTCTGCTTCATTATTAGAAGCCTGCGGAAAACTCATCCTTAAAACATACTTCAATTTGTCGCCATGCGGCGATATCAAGACTACTCCTGCGCTTGCGCCTTGGACTCTCTTAGAACCGTCGAAGTACATTGTCCAAACACTTGATAAATCTGGCGGTCCCGTGCTCTGCAGTTCCAGCCACTCTGCTGTAAAATCTGGCAAAACTTGCGATTTGATCGCCTTCCTTTTTTCGTACGTGATGTCCATGGGAGATAACTCGATTCCCCACAAAGAGACACGTCCCGTTGCTGAAGGATTGTTCAATATGTTCGATAGTGGTGCTTCATTGACCACTATAATTGGGTGCACCGCAAAGTATTGTCGCAATTTTCGTGCTGTTGTAAAAACACAATATGCAAGCTTTTGATAATGCGGGTACCTCTATTTTGTCGGAGATAGTACTTCACTGATGAAATATACCGGCCTCTGGACGCCGCGGGCTTTGCCTTCTTTACTTCTTTCAACTACTAGTACTGTACTCACCACCTGATGGGTTGTAGCGATGTACAGTAGTAGCAGCTCCTTTTCTTTTGGTGCGACCAGCACTGGCGGCGTGGAAAGCACTTTTCAACTGCGCAAAAGCTGCGTCTGCTTATGCTGTCCATTCGAACTGATCATCTGACTTTTTCATAAGTGCATAGAACAGGAGTGCCTTTTCTCCCAATCGAGCAACAAAACGACTTAGTGTCGCAACGCGTCCTGCGAGCTTCTGTACGTCGCGTAGTTTCGTGGGTTTCCCCATTGTTAAAATTGCTTGTATCTTCTCTGGGTTCGCCTCTATTCCCCGTGCTGACACAAAGAACCCTAGTAGTTGTCCTGCTAATACGCCGAAGAAGCACTTTGTCGGGTTAAGCTTAAGTTTGTACCTGCTCAGGTTGTCGAAGGTTTCTGCCAAGTCGTTGATAAGGGATTCCTCCTCTTTTGTAGTGATGACTACATCATAAATGTAGACTTGGATGTTGCGCCCTATTTGGCTTCCGAGGCAATTTTGCATCATCCGTTGATAAGTTGCTCCTGCATTTTTTAGGCCGAATGGCATTACTCGATAGCAAAACACCCCATATGGTGTGATAAACGCTGTCTTTTCTTCGTCTTCTTTTTTCATCTTGATCTGGTTGTAACCAGAATATGCATCCAAAAAGGAAAGCCCTGCGCATCCCGCTGTTGCATCAATTATCTGATCAATGCGGGGTAGAGGGAAGGGATCCCTTGGACAATGCTTATTGAGAGATGTGTAGTCGACACATACTCTTTGTACGTCTGTGTTTTTCTTGGGCACGATGACTGGATTGGATACCCAACTCGAAGTTTTTATTTCTCTAATAAATCCAGCGTTTTCTAGCATGTGCAATTCTGATGCTATCGCCTTCCTTTTGGGTTCATCGAATCTTCGCAATGGTTGCTTGACTGGCTTTGCTTTAGGATCCACATTTAGTGCATGCTCGACGAGTTCCCTGGGAACCCCTGGCATATCTGAAGGACACCAGGGGAAGATTTCCCAGCGCTCATGGAGGAACTCGATGAGCGCGCTTTCCTATGCGGGATCCAGGTTTACCGCGATTGATGTCGTCTTGCTTGGGTCCGTGGGATGGACCTGAATTTTCTTCGAGTCCTGAGTTGTGTCGAAAGCCTTATCTGGCAGGGATCGTCCAACGTCGGGTAGCACATTATGATCTGTTTCTCCTTTCAGCCTCTCATATTCTGTTGTCATGCCAAAGGTTTGCGCCATTCTATTGAATTCCCTGTCGCAAGTGTTGGCTACTTCGAAGCTCCCTTGTACTGTGATCGTTCCCTTGGGTCCTGGGATTTTTAGCATAAGATACGCATAGTGAGGTACTGCCATAAACTTTGCAAATGCTGGGAGCCCTATGATTGCATGGTACTGTGATGGCCAATCCATAACTTCAAATTCCATCTTCTCTCTGCGATAATTGCTGCTACTGCCAAACCAGACGTCGAGTTCTATTCTCCCCAAAGGGTAATTTGCGGCTCCTAGTACTATTCCATGGATGGAGCAATCTGTTGGCTTCAGACTCGACAGTGAGATACACATTGCCTTTAGGGTTCTAGCATATATTAGGTTTATGCCACTCCCTGCATCCATGAATACTCTCCCGATGTCGTACCCTCCTATTTGCGCCTTTAAAACCATTGGCGAATGGCCCGGCCTGGGAACTTTTCTTGGGTGATCTGCTCTACTGAACTTAACTGGTTGATCTGACCACCGTAAATATTCTGTAGTGGCTGGTGGTGATGATATTGCTAGGTTTACTTGCCTGGATATGCTCTTTCGCTCTTTCTTCGACTTAGGCACTGGTTGAATCATTGCTGATATGTAAACTTTTGATTTTAGGTGCCTTGCTAGCCTTTGCACTTGGTATCCTTGACTTGTGTGCTTCTCTCCTTGCCATCCTCCTTGGTTTGAGCCCATGGCACTTTGTAGTCTTACGAAAGTTCTACAATCCTTCATCTGATGATTTGAAACTCTTTTTCCATCAAGATACGCATAATGTATTCGACAAGGCCCATATAGCATATCCTCGGCCGAAGGGCCGAAGTATCTTGATTTTTTACTCCCCTTGTCTAAAACCTCCTGCCTTTGTCTTCTTCCTCTTCCCTTGCTCCGTAACCCGTAGCTACCTAGTTTTGCCTTCCTTGATTATCCCTGCTGCAGTGTTGTCTCCTTTGTCTACTCGTTCTGTCAACTTCTGGTGATCGTTCCCTTTTGTTATTATATGCATCCTCCCCATCAGCGAATCTGTTGGCTTCTTCCATTAGTTCAGCTACTGTCGTTGGCCTTGTTCTTCCTATCTCTTCCACGAGATCTGAGCGATGAAGGCCGGCCGAAAAAGCATCTATTGCTCGTTCATCGGAGACGTCTTCTGCTGAGTTTTTGATTACACTCCATCGTTGTATATAAGAATGTAGAGTTTCGCCTTTCCTTTGCACACATGCTTTGACCTCCTCCAATGACGTTGGACGCTTGTATGTTGAACGAAAATTTCTTGCAAATTGGCTTTCGAGTTCTCCCCAGCTTCCAATGGATTCATTGGGTAGGGTATTCAACCAGGACCGTGCTACGCCGGTGAGGTGTAGTTGTAAACTTTGCATTGCCGTTGCTTTTGTTCCCCCTAATATCTGTACTGCCTACAAATAGTCTGATAACCATAGGGTAGGTTCTTGCGACCCGTCATATTTTTGCTGGTCGTGTGGTAACTGGAATCCTTTGGGTACCCGTGTTTTGCGAACCCTGCGGGTAAAGCATAACGCGCCCATCTCTTTGTTGTCGTCTTCATAATTTTCTTCCCTCCAAGCGTGTCACGATTTATTTACTCGAGCTTGCGCTATTATATTTCTTGCGTCCTCCTTCCTCTTTTTTCGCCTTTCTTCTTCTGATGACTCGCTATACTCGTTTTGTGTGGAATTGTACTTTTATTTCTCCTTTTGCTTTTCCTTGTAGCTTGTCGACTTTGTCTCTGGTCCTTTTCCCCTGATCTTGTTCTCCATTATCCCGAGGCTTCGTATTGAGGCTTGGTGCATATCTTCTCGCGGATCTCCAGGTTCTGGCCTCGTAGTTAGTAAGTATGCCTGTGCTGCTATCAGCGCTGCTTCTGGTGTTTCTTGTACGAAGTCTTCTTCCTCCTTTTCTAGCTGTGGAGTAAGTCTCCTTGAGTACCTTTCCTCTCTGCTGTGCGATGTTGTCCCTCCGTTGTGCTTTGGGTCTCCGCGCCTATCTCTGCTATATTCTGAATCTTCGCTATAATCATCCCAATGCTCTTCCTTCGACATACTTTCATTGTCTTGGAAAAGCATGTCTCTTTCCTCCCTTAGTTTCTTCCCATGTTGATATAATGCATACTGATACCCCATCAGAACTTCTCTTCTTGATCCTTCGGGTACTTCTGTACCATGATTGATAGCTGACGTGATCATTCTCCATTCTCTAGCTGAAACGTGAACTTTTTCCTTCTCTCTTTTGTTGTGTTCTTTTACTTTGTCGACTTGCCTGTCGACCCTTTTGCTTCCTTCGTTGTTGTTTTCTTCTTCTGCCTCAGTGATAATGACGCATAGCTGGTGCACTTTTTTGGAGACGCCACTACTTCCAGCGGCGAAGTCCCTTGCGATGTTGTGCGTTTGACACGCTCTTTCTTCTAAGTCAAAATTTTCCTGAATTTTGTCGCCTTCTGTGATTGGTGCTTTTCCCAAGCTGACCAGCGAGTTTACCTCGCTGGAAGAGCCTTCTGATGATTCCAACATTACCTCTGTTTCGGGCTTATTCGCTGACGGATCTGGTTTCATTGAATCCGATAGGCGGGATGAACCTGATGGCCCGACGAAGATGCTCAAACTTCCAATTGTTAACTCCATCTCTTGACTTCCGTCGAGTTCTGTATTGCTGTTGGCTAAAAGCGAAAAAGCCGTCGAATTCATGAGTCCAACGCCCAGAGTCCCCACGGTCGGCGCCAATTGACGAGGGTTAACTCGACAAATGTCCTAGATGAAGGACTTAGGACCGGGGGAAGAGGGCGTCGGATGAACTCGAAGGTAAGGTTAGTCGAAATAAGTGTGTATCGAAAGTAAATTTGGGTATTCAACCTGGCTTGCTTTGAATCTGCCCTACACCGTCCCCTCCTGGCCCCTATATATAGGTGGCCAGGTCTCGAGGATCGGGTAGGGTCCGATACAGATTACAATGTCGACATATGGTAAGAACTCGTATCTCGACTATCATTACAATTGGGCCTAGCTTAACGGGCCTAAGGGGTACTCAACTAACGGGTTCTATTAACTATACCCTTGTCACTGGGTAAACAAATCACAATTGGGCAATTGATAGAATAAAGATAAACGTGATATGTCAAGAAGATCACTATGCGATTTACTCTGGGCATTACAACAAAATACATAGACCGCCATCCAACTGCATCTATGACTAATAATCCACTCACGGGGATATCATCCGAACACCCCATGAGTATTAAGTTGCGAACAACAGATAATTGCATTAAGCAAAGTGTGGAATGTAAACAAAGCATATGCCCTCGAGCATATGAATGTTGTTTTCTCCCTAGGAGCAACAGCACATCTACAACCTTAGAGGTTTCTGTCACTCCCCCAGATTAAATAGAGGCATGAACCCACTATCGAGCATAAATACCCCCTCTTGGAGTCACTAGCAACTACTCGGCCAAGATAGCTACTAACAACGGAGAGCATGCAAGATCATAAACAACATAGAGATAACATAAGATATATTTCAGTATAGCAACTCAATCATAACACCAATATTCATCAGATCCCAACAAACCAAACATGTAGAATTATATAATGGTGATCTTAATCATGTAGGACAGCTCATGAGATCTAAACATGAAGCACATGGTGGAGGAGACAACCATCTAGCTACTGCTATGGACCCATAGTCCAAGGTAGACTACTTACTCATCGCTCTGGAGGCAAGCATGGCGATGAAGAAGACCTCCAGTGGCGATTACCCTCTCCGGCAGGGTGCCGGGAAGAGCTTCTAGACCCTCCCGATCTTCGGGTCGATGGCGGCGGCGGATCGTGATGTGTTCTGGAAAATTGATCGGGTACTTAGGTTTTTTCCGTCGGGGGGTCTTTATAGGCGAAGGGGCATCGTGAGGGGTGGACCGAGGTGCCCTCACACATAGGGGGCGCGACCAAGGGCTGGGCCGCGCCGCCCTGGTGTGTGGGGCCCTCGTGGCCCCCCTCTGACTCCTCTTCGGATCTCTGGAAGCTTCCGAGAAAAATAAGACTTCAGGAACGTGTTTCATCCAATTCGGAGAATATTTCCCGTGTAGCTTTTCTGAAACACAAAAACAGCAGAAAACAGGGAACTGGCACTGTGGCGACTTGTTAATAGGTTAGTTCTGGAAAATGCATAAAAGTGACACGAAGTGTAACGAAACGGTATGCAAATGGTGTAAAAACAAGCATGGAGCATCAAAAATTATAGATACGTTGGAGACGTATCATCCACGGAGGGGGATCATCCGAAAGCGGGGCCAAAGACATAGACGGTGCAGCGTCAGGAACCTCAGACGCGACACGAGACTGGGCCGCGGCAGTCTGCCGAGGGCGCACGGCAAGCGCGCATGTTGGCGCGGCAGGGGACGCTGCCGCGGCAGAGAACTGGGGCAGCGTGGCTGCCGCGGCAGTGGCGGCAGGCGTGCGGGCTGCTGCGGCAGTGGCGGCAGGCGTGCGGGCTGCCGCGGCAGGGGCGGCAGCGGCAGCGCTTGCAGCGGCCGTCGACAGGGCCCCAGGCAGGGTTGGACCCCGTATGTCGGTGAAGAGGAAGTCCAGGCGTTGAGGCGTCGAGGGCGCGGGTGGAACCCGAGCCGAAGCTGCTGTCTGAAACAAAAAAACACTCTCATCGAAAATTACATGTCGTGAGATTAGTATCTTCCTAGAAACCGGATCAAAACAGCGGTATCCTCGATGCTGCAACAGGTATCCAAGAAAAACACAAGGAAGACACCGGGGACGGAGCTTGTGTTTAACTGTGGATGAGATGTTAGGATAGCAAAGACAGCCAAAAACTCGCAACATGCTGTATGGAGGATACCGATCATGGAGACGGGTGTACGGTATGCACGAGCCTATGGCCTTGCTAGGTCGTCGATTGAGAAGAAAGGTGGAGGTGGCAAGTGTCTCAGCCCAAAATGACTCAGGAAGATGAGCTTGAAACATGAGCGTGCGCATTTTGTCATTGATGGTACGAATGGCGCGCTCAGACTTACTGTTTTGTTGGGAAGTATATGGACACGAGAGACAGAGTGTCGTCCCATGTTGGGAGGGAAGTTTTTCTACAGTGGAGTTAAGAAACTCAGTTCCATTATCCGTTTGAAGAGAACGTATGGTGGTGTCAAAGTGCGTGCAAACATAAGCGTAAAAATTTGCAAGTGTACGGGGCACACAAGATTTCTGACGCAATGGGAAGGACCAATAAAAGTGAGAATAATCATCGACAATCACTAGGTAATATCGAAAACCAGAATTACTAATTATTGGTGAAGTCCACAAATCACAATGGATCAACTCATACTTGTCTCTAGACACGGATGTAGAAGAACTAAACGGAAGATGCACATGTTTGCCAAGTTGGCATGCATGACATACAGAGGGCGCCTAGCTTTATTACACTTAATGAAAGAAAACTTCTACAAAACTGACATGGCATCGTGACCGGGGTGTCCAAGTCTTTGGTCCCAGAGATCAGCAGTGGTGGCGGTGGAGGTGAGCATGGCGGTGGGCGGCGCACGGTGAGGGGCGTCGGTGCACGTGGGCGCAGGAGGACGAGTCTGAGCAACGAGGGCCATAGAGGCGGCGTTGGAAGCGGCGTTCGCTTGCTGCATCTCCTCCATGAGAAGCATGCTCCAAACACGTAGGAAGGTGGGCAGCGGGTCCGTCATGGAGATCACGGTGGCCGCAGATGAGAACCGAGGGCCGAGACCGCGCAGACTGTTGAGGATGAGCACGCGATCGAAGACGGCGGAGTCATTCTCGGAGAGGGCGTCAGCGATCTTCTTCTGGCTGCGGTAGTACTCGGTGATGGAGGAGGCGCCCTGGACCAGCTGGCAAAAGTCGAAGTCGAGGTAGATCGCTTTGCTGGCCTTGTTGGCGGAGAAGAGCTCGAGGACGGCGAGACACAGTTGGCGCGCAGTCTGGTCGCGGGCAAGGACAATGTCGGCGACGTCCTCATCGATGGCGGCGTGCATGACGTTGAGGATGGTGTAGTCCGAGGCGACCCAGTCAGCGTCGGTGGGGGCGGCGGTGATGGTGCTGTCGATGTGGCCGATGAGCCCGGCGCGACCGAGGGAGGCGCGCATGTAGATCGCCCACTTGGTGTAGTTCCCGGCGTCAAAGGAGAGGACGACGGAGCCGACGTGGCGCGGAGCACCGCTCGGAGGCGGGGCACAGTTGGCGACGTCGGCGGGGACGATGGCGCCAGAGGCTGAGGAAAGGGGGTTGGGGGGCCATCGGTGGCAGCGGAAGGGTGAGCGGAGGCGGCGGCTAGGGTTTGCCCCTTGGAGGCGGCTAGGAGGGGATCGGGTGGGGCTAGGGTTTTTACGCTGATACCATGTAGACAGGTATTAGGGGGAAGCCTCACAAGGAAAAAGCCGTGGGGTTCCTGTGTTTAGATAGGATCTCAGGCCAATTGGGGTTTGGTACAAGTTACAGTTAAGTCATATGTAAATACAAGATATACAGTCTCACAAAACTCCACCTTGAGATAAATTTCTTGTATCATGAACTTCAACAATCACCTGAACAAACAAAGAAAACACTTTCGGCGCCACACAACTACTAGGGCTAAATAGTTTTACCAACTAAGTTTGAGCAAAGCTCAAACTTAGCAACCGGAACTGGCTTTGTCATCATATCAGCAGGATTATCATGAGTACTAATCTTGCATACCTTGAATTTACCTTTAGCGACCACATCTCTCACATAATGACATTTGACATCAATGTGCTTGCTCCTCTCATAGAACATTTGATCTTTAGTTAAGTATATAGCACTTTGACTGTCACAAAACAAGTTAACGCAAGAATCATCACCACAAAGCTCAGCATACAAACCTTTCAACCAAGCAGACTCTCTACATGCTTCAGTAATAGCCATGTATTCAGCCTCAGTAGTAGATTGGGCAACAATTGGTTGCAACGTTGCCCTCCAACTCATAGCGCAATCACCAACAGTAAATACATAACCTGTAAGGGACCTTCTCTTATCCAAATCAGTAGCATAATCTAAATCCACGTAGCCAACAAGTCTCTCTCCAATTCTACCAAACTTCAAACAAGCTTTGGAAGTGCCACAAAGATACCTAAAAATCCATTGAACAGCCTTCCAATGTTCTTTACTGGGGTTAGCCATGTATCAACTCACCAAACTCATAGCATATGACAAATCAGGGAGAGAACAAACCGTGGCATACATCAAAGAACTAACAACACTAGAGTATGGAACTCTAGACATGTACTCAATATCTTCATCAGTAACAGGACATTCAGTAGCTGACAGTTTGAAGTGTGGTACAATAGTTATTGTGACTTTCTTTGCATCAGTCATATTAAAACGATAAAGAACTTTATTGGTGTAATCATGCTGACTAAGAAATAGCAAACCAGATTTTCTGTCTCTTGTAATTTTCATACCTAGTATTTTCTTAGCAGCACCAAGATCCTTCATCTCAAACGCACTACTCAGCTGTGCCTTCAAAGTAGTGATCTCTTTCTTGCTCTTGGCAGCAATCAACATATCATCAACATATAACAATGAGTATATAGGTGATCCATTAACAAACTTGCTGTAAACACAACTATCATACTGAGATCTCTTGAAACCATGTGCAAGCATAAATGAATCAAATCTTTTATACCACTGTCTTGGAGACTGTTTCAAACCATATAAGGATTTCTTTAATTTGCAAACAAGATCCTCCTTACCGTGCATTATGAACCCTTCAGGTTGGTCCAGGTAAATTTCCTCCTCCAGTTCACCATGTAAAAATTTAGTCTTCACATCTAACTGCTCAAGCTCAAGATCACACATAGCAACAATACCAAAGAATGCACGAATAGAACTATGCTTGACAACTGGAGAGAAAACATCATTGTAATCAATACTTGGAATCTGACTGAAATCTTTTGCTACTAACCTTGCCTTAAATCTTGCAGGCTCTTTAGGATACAAACCTTACTTTCTTTTAAATATCCACTGACAGCAGACAGCCTTCTTGTGTTTAGGCAAGCGCACAACATCTCATGTGCTATTTTTATTAAGCGATTGCATCTCTTCTTGCATAGCAGAAATCCACTTCTTGCGGTCAATGGATGCAATGGCTTCAGTATACGTAGCAAGTTCAGCATCATTCTCCACCTGTTCAGCATAACTCATAGCATAATGAACAATGTTACATTCTTCAATTAAACGCTTACGAGGAGCAATGGTTCTACTTGTACGGGTAGCTGCAATACAATGACTTTGTTGCTGCAAAATAGGTGGTGTGGGTGGAACAAAATGATTATCAGTATCATCAAACTCAGGTTCATGATCAACATCATTATTTTCAGCAGTGTCATTCTCTTCATCCCCAACGTGCTCCACCAGCACGCTAGTTCTCTATTGCTCATCATCAGAAATATCAGAAACATTAGAATCAGCAGAAGTCTGACTATCAGTAAACAAAACAGTCTGATTAAAAATGACATTCCTGCTCATCAAAATCTTTTTAGTTTCAGGATTCCATAACTTATATGCCTTAACTCCTGACCCATAACCAAGAAATATGCACTTAACTGCTCTACACTCTAGCTTTCCATTATCAGCTTGTGCATAAGCAGTGCAACCAAAAACTCTCAACTATGAATAATCAGCAGGTGTACCAGACCATACCTCAATGGGAGTTTTCTTATCAAGTGGAATAGGAGGTGACCTGTTGATCAAGTAACAGGCGGTGTAGGCTGCTTTAGCATAAAAATGTCTGCTCATACCTACATTGGAAAGCATGCAACGAGCCTTGGAAATAATGGTTCTGTTCATAAGCTCTGCCACACCATTCTGATGAGGAGTGTATGGGATGGTGTGGTGCCTAACAATGCCTTCATTGTTGCAGTAATCATTAAATTCATTTGAACAAAATTCCATATCATCGTCAGTACAAAGCAATTTTACCTTCTTTTCAGTTTTCTTTTCTATCATAACTTTCCACTTCCTAAAAGCATCAAAAGCTTCATATTTATGTTTTGGGAAATAAGGCCAAACTTTTCTGGAGTAGTCCTTAATAATAGTAAGCATGTAACTAGCACCACCAACAGATTTATTATGGGAAGGACCCCATAGATCAGCATGCACATACACTAATATCCCTTTAGTGGTATGAACAGAAGCATTAAATTTAACTCTCTCGTGCTTACCAAAGATGCAGTGTTCACAAAACTCCAACTTACTCATGTTGCACCCAACTAGCAGCTCTCTCTCTATCAATTCTGCCATGCCATGTTCACTCATATGGCCAAGACGTGCATGCCAAAGATTAGTTTTACTAGGTTCATCAGAAGTAACAGCAGCAGCAATACCAAGCAAAGTGCTACCTTTAAGAACATATAATTTTGCAGAATTCATATCACCAATCATATGAATGAGAGAACCTTTGGATACCTTCAGAACCTTGTTGCCACCTCTATACTTGTACCCTTCATAATCAAGGGTGCTAAGTGACATCAAATTTCTCGCCATGGTTGGTATGTGCTTGACGCTGGTCAACGTGCGTATCATCCCATCATGTGTCTTGATCTGAACGGAGCCAATGCCCTCAATCTGACACGGGGTATCATCTCCCACGCGAACAAAATCTCCAGGCTGCACAAACTCATACGAAATGAACCAGTCTTTGTTACAGCAAATATTAAACGAAGCAGCAGTATCAAGATCCATTCATTATCTTGTGAAACATATGCAGCAAAAATAGCTAAAGAATCACCATCAGGAAACAACAGAAGCCTTACCATCACCATCGGATTTATTCTTAGGTTGGTAGGTACCATTTCTTTTCTCCTTGTTCTGCAGCTTCCAATAATTATCAATATTGTGATTATCTTTCTTACAATACCTACAGAACTTGTCTCCTCGTCCCTTGGACTTCGAGAAACCTCGGTCGGTCTTACTCTTATCTCGGTTGTAGTTGTTGTTGGTGGTTCTTTGCTCAGTCTTACCATGGACCTGTTGTGCTTCTGCCTTTGACGAACTCTCTGACTGCACCATAGTTTTCATCTTTTCCCTCTGCTGGAGGGCCTCATAAAATTCGGTGAGGGTTAGTCTATCACGACATATACATATGGTGTCACAGAAATTCGTAAAGGAACTAGGCAATAAGACTAACAGTAGAAGTGCTAAATCTTCATCCTCATATTTTACCTCCATGGATAGTAAGTCAGAAACAATCTCTCTAAAGATCGATAGGTGATTCATCAGCGATGAACCTTCTTGCAACTTGTGCTAAAACAACTTCATCTTCACTTGCAACCTACTGGTTGATCCTTTGACATGCAGATCGATTCTAGTTTCAACCACAGGGCCGATGCAGATTTCTCTTGCAACACTTCCTGTAAAATATTATTGGATAGATGAAGTTGAATCAAAGACAAAGCCTTACGGTCTTTTCGCATTTCTTCCTCTGTCCATGACGCAATCGGTTTCTTTCCGAAATCATCGAGTGCATCATCGAGATCTGAAGTTTGGCGAGGATCGCCCTCATCTACACTTGCCACAGGGAGGACCTTGTGGTATAATCCAGCTGCGGTAGATCACACTTCAGAGATGCCATGTCGCAAACCCTAGATTGGAAACCTGGGGCTCTGATACCACTTGTTACAAAAGCGATAGACAATAACGAAGAACGAAAAAGGAAATCACAGCACAGAGACACAAGATTTTAACGTGGAAAACTCTCTCCAACAAAGAGAGATAAAAACCATGGGCGCCAGTCAGCAAAACTTTACTATATCGAGAGTGTGTTTACAAACACCGTGGGTTATCTTATGATACGATAAACCCTAGCCGGCGGCTTACAAGGAGTATATAAAGGCGGCAACAATGATCCATACCGCGACACAGGCCTCGCTTTGCTCCGTCATTAGCTTTCTTACAGAATTTAGATCAACATACAACAATGGGTCATGAAGCCTCACGCATGGAAGCACGCCTGGTGGAGCTACTGACACTCGTACATCGTGCAGGTCCGGCACATGCCGCCTAACCAGCCACAGTGGCACGACCATCAGCATCTCGCCTGGCCGCACTTTGCCCATGACAGAAATGGCGTCCTGGCGCGATGTGGGAATGGTTATTCACAGGGGGAGTGTATTCGATCATGGATCAAAGTGAGTGTATTCGATCTTGGATTGAATCTCTGCGTCACTTTCGGTTTATAAATTGGTTAGATATACTGTAAAGTAACAAGGTGAAACTAAACATCTAGAGATCCCGTGTGGAGTCACTCAGCACCATTTTAGACCGGCCCATACTACTCTCAGGGTCTACCTATGAGCGCAGTATTGGCAAGGCTATGATAGAGTGAAAAGCGCAAAAGTGAGGAGGGTTTCAAGCGTTGAACAAGACCCACGTATCCGATTATCCTTAATTCTATTGCAGTAACTATTTTGCATCGAACCGGCTGTTTGCATTAGAAGAGAGACTAATACTCTTCTGAAAGGCACGTGGATAAAGAGCAGACACTACAGGAAGAAACGGCTACGGGCGTCGGCTTAGCCTAAAAATGCCGTCGGGTCAGCCTAACCTGACGGTTTTTTCCTGATGCCGTCGGGTTAGGTGCCGTCGGTGTAATCGGGCGTCGGGCCAGGTCTAAAGGCCGTCGGGTCAGCTTTTACCGTCGGCATAGGCTAACCCGATGGCTAAAAAATACCGTCGGGTCAGGTAAGGCCGTTGGGTCAGGTCATTTTCGGTTTTTTCAAAAAAAAATCAAAAAAAAAATTAAAAATAAACTTTTTTATTTTTGGTACTTTTTCCCTTTTCTTTGATTTTTTCCTTTTTCTCAAATTTTTGTTATCTCTCTAATGAGACTGGAACAATGACTTCCCGCTCGGTGACCCATCCTCAGATTCCTACAAGCCCAGCACGCTTAACTCCTAAGTTCTATTTGAATAAGCTACACCTACACTACTAAGTCCTTCTTGATATTAGTAGCATATCAATCCTCTTAAGTCATGTGTGTCTATATAACTGTGTATAAGTATGTATGTGTATATGTCTATATGTGTGTAGGTATGAATGGGCATGTGTATATGTGTTTGTTAACATTTGGAAAAAAATTAAAAACTTTCAAAAAAATTAAAATAAAACAATTCAAAAAATCATAAACATCAAATTTTTTTAAAAAAAATCAATAAATTCAAAAAATTGAAAATTTTAGAAAATCATTTTTGGAGCCACAACACATCATTTTTTTCAATAAACTTTAACCTTTAAAGCGAGACA
Organism: Dactylis glomerata; assembly: GCA_007115705.1. NCBI lineage: Eukaryota > Viridiplantae > Streptophyta > Magnoliopsida > Poales > Poaceae > Dactylis > Dactylis glomerata. The sequence goes on from QXEO01000546.1 coordinate 9,016,944, forward strand.
CTGCATCGCCTGGCCGCGATCGGGAGTTTTGTGCATAGTCGTTTTCATACGGGTCTAGAATAGGACGTAATTAATTAAAAAATCGCAAAAATGCGAAACCTTTGCGCGACGTCATTTTATATCACCTAGATGTGAAAAAAAATTAAAATCTTGATAAAAGCAATTTACCAGAAAGTCCCTTCACAAAAATGACCTACCAAGTTCGAGGTTGCATGGCTTTTAGGTCAAATAAGCTAGGTTTGGTCCTGACCATGGCATAGTTTGTCGAAACGAGGCCATATTGGACATGCGTGTGGCCCTTGGGATGGCAAGGAACGCCACAAAGGCTGACTTTCGTTTTGTCCCATGAAAAATGTGTTTTCCATTTTCAGAGTGCCGAAATCGAGTTTTTTTTGTGAGGCAGCTACCAAAATGGCTTACGGAAAGCTGGGCACAACACCCCACATAAATAATAGACCACCTGGGATACATATATCAGCTCTTGTTCCATCGCGCAATCTTTCAAAGTTATTTTTTGAATTTTACACAAACTCATGCCGATTTTGTTGGAACCGGGGTGGGTTTGCCCTTTATCTCTATTAAGACGAGCTCCTAATTTTTTGCAAAAATCATTTTCAGATCCACAACATGTCATTTCTTCACTAAACTTTACCCGTGAAAGCGGGACTCCACACCGCCTGGCCATGAGCGCGAGTTTCGTGCGTTGTCATGTTCATGCGGGTTCAGAATCAGGCATAACTAATTCAAAAAAATCGCAAAAATGTGAGACCTTCATGTGGCATCATTTTATATCACCTATATATGGGGAAAAATTCAAACCTTGATAAAAGCAATTTACCAGAAAGTCCCTTCACAAAAATGACCTATTAAGTTCGAGGTTGCATGACTTTTAGGTCAAATGAGCTAGGTTTGGTCCTGATCATGGCATAATTTGTCGAAACAAGGCCATATCGGACATGCGTGTGGCCCTTGGGATGGCAAGGAACGCCACAAAGGCCGATTTTCATTTCGTCCCATGAAAAGTGTGTTTTCCATTTTCGGAGTGCTGAAATCAGTTTTTTTTAGGCAGCTACCAAAACGGATTACGAAAAGCTGGGCACAACACCCTACATAAATAATAGACCACCTGGGATACATATATCAGCTCTTGTTTCATCATGCAAACTTTCAGAGTTATTTTTTGAATTTTACACAAACTCATGCCAATTTCGCTGGAACCGGGGTGGGTTTGCCCTTTAGCTCTAATAAGACGAGCTCTAATTTTTTGCAAAAATCATTTTCAGATCTGCAACATGTCATTTTTTCACTAAACTTTGCCCGTTAAAGCAGGACTCCGCACTACCTGGCCATAAGCGCGAGTTTCGTGTGTTGTCATGTTCATGCGGGTCCAGAATCAGTCATACCTGATGGCGTGGTGATGATGGTGCCAGAAAGCTTGTTGGCGTTTGTTGATGAAGTAAAATGACCGGCCAGTTGGAAAACCCCAAGAGAAGGTTTTGATGAATATAGCAGCAAGTTTTCCCTCAGTTAACAACCAAGGTATATCGATCAGGAGAAGAGCAGACAATACAACTGAAGGTGATGCTTGCTAGCTTGCGACAGCTTCGGACAATTTATATATGGCGCCTCGTCCAAGCTTTGCTTGCTAGCTGCAATGCGAAACTTGCACACAACACAACCAAATACTTTGTTCCCAACTTGCGATGAGGTTGTCAATCTCACCGGTTTTCTTGAAACAAAGGTTATGAGCGTATCGAGTGGAAAATAGTAGAAGTATGCGAGTAAAGTAAATAGTGCGAGTAAAGTAAACAGGTGATAGCAATATGATGGAAATAGGACCGGGATCCACAGTTCACTAGTGGTGTCTCTCCATAAGATAAATAACACATGCCGGGTGACGAGGTGTTAACTCGACAAATATCCTAAATGAAGGACTTAGGATCGGGGAGATAGGGCGTCGGATGAACTCGAAGGTAAAGTTAGTTGAAATAGGTGTATGTCGAAAGTAAACTTGGGTGTTCAACCTGGCTTGCTTTCAATCTGCCCTACACCGTCCCCTCCTGGCCCCTATATATAGGTGGCCAGGTCTCGAGGATCGGGTAGGGTCCGATACAGATTACAATATTGACATACGGTAAGAACTCGTATTCGACTATCATTACAATCGGGCCTAGCTTAACGGGACTCAGGGGTACTCAACATACGGGCTCTATTAACTATACCCTTGTCAGTAGCCCCTGAGATTCTACCTAAATTGCAGATTCGGGTTGAATCTCTAATCTTTATATCTTCGACTTGATCAATTCTTCGACTTCTTCTTATCTTCAAATCTTCAACTTGGTCTTTCGACTTATTTTCATGATAATATTTCGCAAGGGGTTTTGATGAACAAGCCTGACATCTCTGACGGATCAAGAGGTCAGTTAACTGCCAGAACAGATACTTGTCACCTACTTCAAATTCAATCCCCTTGGATTTGAATTCGGGATACCGGTCAAACCCACTCTTTTGCCGCATTTAGGACTTACAAAGAATGAATCCTAGTGATTCTCAGGGTACCCAGTGCGTCCACCAGGATTTTCTTCGCGTCGTAGACACGGATACATACCAGCAGAGCGCATCCATGTGCGTATACCAGGCCGCACAGGACGGATCCTGGGGTCTTACCTTCGTGATAAATCACGGCATTCGAGTTTCGTTGCGATAACGCACCTCGAGAATCTTATGTCGCAGTCAAATTTCGACTAAAAAATATTCGGGTTTAAACAACCATAAAATTCGCTCCCGATGGGAGTAACATTTCTTCACTTCTCATGCTCTATCATTTGCCAAGAAATATCGTCGGGTGCGCGCTCAGCGCTCCCGATAGGAGTAGCCCCCGAGGCTATAGTCAAAAAAATTTGTTTCTTCGAGTATAGGCTCAAATGTTATTCATCATACTTCATCTCTAAATAGCTTAATAATAACCTGTTGTCGACTATGTATCCACTTCTTTAGAGAAAAATTGTATTCACCATTCTTGAAAGTAGTAGCCCCCAAGGCTATAATCGAAACTCCTTCGTAGATAGTTATGTTTATCTATGTTGCACTTGTCGGCGCCATCCTTCTTCTTTCTCATACCATCTTTTTTATGACGTCACTAGCCAAATTTAGCTATACGTCACTTATGATTTAAGCGCGAACCGTCTCATGGGTAGCGCGGTAATTTCGATTTTTTCCTGCCCGTTAGTGAACTGCCGCTTCCGCTCCACTCGCCACGTCTCAACCCATGTTCCTTCGTCGAGAAGGTATATATGGGGAGAGTGGGGGGCTTTTACTATTTACCAGCTCCTCTTCTTCTCCGCCGCCGCCATTGCCGATCTGCACATCTGTGTTCTTTGCACATAAAGCCCCCAGACCGGGATTGTAGATGCGCGTGAAGCACTGCGCATCCAAGAACGTCGTTATGGCCAAGGGCAAGAGTGCGAACTCCGCAACCGATTGGGTGCGCTCTTCTATCAAGGAGAAAGAGGTGAAGAAGGCTCGGGAGGACGGCTTCCTCTCTTTCGAGGACTTCATCAAATTTCCCAGCGCCGAGCGGATCCCAAAGCCCCCGAGCGGCTATCGAGTAATGTTTCTCTCCTTCCTTCTCCGCGGTTTATCTCTTCCTGCCCACGAATTCCTTCTACGACGTACAGCTTCACCAGCTTACCCCAAATTCCATCCTTCACATTGCCTGCTTTGTGACTCTTTGCGAGTCCTTCTTGGGGATAGAACCCCACTTCCTTCTTTGGCGCTCAATTTTTCGACTTCGCCCCAGTGTCTCGCTGTCTAATAAACCTGAATTGGGCGGCGCCGTTGTCTCTGTACGCGCTGAAGCCCAATATCTTGAATTCTCCATGTCTGCATCAATCCAAGGTTGGAGGACAAAATGGTTTTACATAAAGGACCGCGAGGCCTCCTCAGAAGACCAATATGGCTTAGCTCCTTTTGATCCGACTAAGGAACTTAAAAAATTAGCCTCGTGGGACTCGCCTCCCTCAGATTCTGAGATGGAACAAGTTACCCCTTTGCTGAATCGTATCCAAACTCTGAAGGGAGGTAAAGGAGGTGCTTTATCGGGTATTCAGCTCATGGCGTTCTTTGTGCAACGTCGAGTCCAGCCCTTGCTACATCGTCTTTCCAAACTTTGGAGCTATTCTGGTTTAGCGGATCCTTCTCGCATCTTTGACGATCTTATAGAGAAAAAGGACATCGACAAACGAGTTAGGAGCCTCACCAAGCTCACTAAGGAGCACGCAGTCGCAGATTTGACTGCTAGTTTCTTCGACTCCACGCACCCCCTACCCGAGGTATGCATTTGTTTTGTATGCTTGCTGTCTAATTTTATCGACCTTTGCTTTTACTTGTGCGGAATACTTTTCTGACTTATTCCTCTTCAGGACCATGTATTCCTTGTCTCACTCCCTCCTCTTCCTGAGGGAGGACCACTGCCGGCTGATCTGGCTGCTGTTGCATCTGAAGCCCCCGAGGCTGAAGAAACCCAGGACGGGGATGAAACCGAAGATTCGGAAGAAGGTATCAACTCGACGGCGTCGCCTCCTGCTGCACTGTCTGAAGATACTGGTGCCAATAAGAAGAGGAAGCGTGTCGACGAGGTGGCTTCTTCGAGTACCTCTGCACAAAAGACTTCTGCTGCTGCTGCCCCTTGTCTAGAAGAGGGTGTCGAGATGTTCGACCTCATGGATTCGTAAGTGTTTCTTCGAGTTCCACTATTTGTTGTTTTTTTTTACTTCTTTTCTTTTTCAAGCTGTGTGAAACCCGTTTCTCATTTATAGTGAGGACGAGGAAACACAACTAGACGCCCCGGCTTCTCCTTCTCGACAAACTGCAATTCTAGATAAAGCTTCTGTGACAGAAACTGAACTTCCTGCTGAAGTGCCTCGGGTTACCAGATCTACCATCAAGAAGGTTCCTGTCTCTCAGAGCACAAAAAAGTCAAAGAAATCCAAAGAAGCCGACGTCTCTCTCGAGGTGCATGAGCCTTCGAGTTCTTCAGATAATGTAAGTGATCGTATTCTTGAAGATTTTTCCTCCCTCTTTGCATGTGCTCATTTGTTCTTGTTTTACTAGGCGCTGATGAAGAAATTTGTCGCCTTAGGCACTGAGTGTACTCAGTACTGGAGAGTTGCGAAAGCTTCTGAAGGTTAATTCATTGCCTCATTTCTGCTTTTCTTGATATGCTCTTTCCCCTGCTTCTTTATTGACTTTCCTTTTCTTCACTTGTTGACTTGTAGATGCTTTAGCATCGGCGAACGCACGCATTGCATCTCTGGAAGCTGAGCTTTCTGCTTCTCAAAAAGCCTATGACTCCGCGACTAAGGCCAAGGCGAACGCTGAACAATTGCACAATACTGCAATTGCCAGGGCTAAGAAGGCAGAGTCATCTTTATCTGATGTTACCAAGGAGCGCCTCCAGCGGGAGAAAGTCGTGGCCGAACGAATCAACAAGATTTCTGCCGCTGCTGGCGGTACACACTTACTTCGTATTCTTTTCTTGCTGATGATACTTTCTTTATACTCTATTGATAATACCTTTTCCTTTTTACTTACCTTCCCTGGCTTATCCATTCAGAGCGCACCAAGGCTCTTTTGCCAACTCCGCAATCTACCGATGATCCTCTTCTGGCAGTGGTCAACTTGCTCGAGACAAACTGAATATCTATCCAGGATGTTTTCGAGTTGGTTAGCCGCATTCTATCGCGGATGTTTGTTGGGTTATGGCCGAAGAAATGGTCGGAGGTTCCAGTCAGCGACTTAGGATAGCTTGCCAAGGCCTTCGACACTCAGGATGATCCTCTTCTCTAGCTGAAAGGTTTATCTGTGAAGCGAGGTGTCGAAGGTGCCATCGCGCTTTCCTACGCGCACGGGGCAGATCTCGATTGGGAGAGAATTGGTTCTCCTCATGGTCGCACCCGATCAGAGTTGAAGCCTTTCTTTGAGAAAGCGAAGAAATGGACGCCTGCCATAGTGTCCATAATTTCTCCTTCAGCGGCCGCGGTGGATTCTTTGGCGCCAACCACCGAAATTCCATTCACGACTGCTTCCGCGCCTCCTCCAGCTACTGCAGACAACGCTACCGTTCCTCCTACTGCCACGGAGCAAGATGCTGAGGTGGCATAGATTTCAGCCTCTCTGCTGTAATTTCCTCTTTTGAATGTAGAAAGTTGTGTTCAACCCGAGAACTTTAGCCAAAGGGTTTGCACATTATGTAAATATGTCTATTCGGTATGATATGCTATGTTAGCTTCTGAAGTGTTTCTTTTGTTTTGACTCTTGACTTCCAGTTTGTCGATGATCCCTTGAGTTATGCTCGTGCTTCTCCATTTGATGTGCTTGCTTCCCGAGTTTCGTCATCTGCTTCCCGCTGCACTCAATGCGCGGAGTATTCTTCGAGGATTTCAGATCTAGAGACTCGCTTAACTTTGGCCAAACGCCAAATAAAGATGGCTGTTGACAAGGCTAGCAAAGCTTGCGGTTTTATGAAGCAGATTTTTGCTCTTGATGACCAGGTATCTAGTCTGACGGCCAGGGTTGTTCATCATGAAGAGTGCGAATCTTTTATCCTTTGTATTATCGAATCTGCTTGCGAGATGCTACGATGTAAGACTCCTTTCGACTTCTTCCTTTCCTCTTGCATCGCTTATCTCAATGCTTTTTGTGATATGTCTTGCCATCGCAGGCACCTATTTGGATTTTGCAGCTGAGGATCGTCGAGTTACTGAACGAAGTGCGGCTCTTGAAAGAATGTCCGCGAATGTTGAGACTCTGTGGTCTGATCCTCGACGTCGAAATGCTATCGTGTTACTTCAAGATCGCGCCCAGCATGTTGGCGAATCAGTTGATGGTTGCCAAAGAGCTCTCACAACGATGCATTCTGTTATGCTTCCTCGCAATCCTTTGCCTGCAACTTTCCCCCTTCTTCTTGATACGTTCAGATCCAGCCATCGTATTTATAGATTGATAGAGCTGAACTTAGTGGCAGGTGCCAATTTTGCTCTCGGGTGGATACGCAAGTGGCACCCGAGGCTGAATTATAGCTCTATGTCCCTGAGTTTGACTCCGGGTGGAGCTAGCCTTCGGGTACATATGGAGAACACGCTGCAACCTGTTCGAAGACTCGTAGCTAGGCTGCTGGAAGCGGATGCTGCGTTTTTTCGCGAGTACCATTATTTGGATCCTTTAGGCATAGATGATTCTGATAACCCGTTATTGTAATATTTTTGTATATGTGGAACGCGAGAGTGTCCTATTTTGCGACTTTTATGTCGAAAAACTTGTCCTCAAAGCGTTACTGTATGAGTCATGCGTTTACCGCATTTTCCCTTTGAAAGACTCGTAAACTCGAATACGAGGAACGCTTCGTCTTTATTATACTTGTAATGTAAGATACATGGGGTGACCCAATAGATCCGGCCTATGACCTGTGTTCTGGATCTAGAGGGCGTTGCCCCTGGTATAACTCGTGGCTTTTAAAGCCTTATTCTTTTACTCTGCTTTATTGTTCTTTGATGCTTATGCCGTCGTGGCTTTCTCTTCTTCTCCTGTATCTTTGTCTTCTCTTGATGCTCCTACTCGTGGTTTCTTCATCTCGGGCTCCGCAGCGCGTCCTTCGAGTAGCTTGACGCCTTCTGTGGTCATGTTCTTCGCTTTCTCTGCATAGTTGGCTGTCATGCCAAAGTTTTGTGCCATCTTGTGGAACTCCCTGTCGCAGAGATCTGAGATTTCGAAACTTCCTTTTACTGTGATTACTCCTCTTGGTCCTTGCATTTTGAGTACCAGATATGTATAGTGAGGCACTGCCATGAATCGCGAAAATGCGGGTTGCCCGAGGATCGCATGATACTGAGATGGCCAGTCCATGACTTCAAAGTCGAGCTTTTCTCTTCTGTAGTTTTGCCGGTTGCCGAAGCAAACGTTGAGTGCTACCCGTCCTAGTGGATAATTGGCACTTCCTGGTACAATTCCGTGGAAGGAACAGTCTGTTGGCTTCAAGAACTCTAGTGATATATGCATTGCTTTGAGTGTTTTTGCATATATCAGATTAATTCCACTTCCTGCATCCATGAATATCCTGTCGACATCATATGCGCCGATTTGAGCTTTGAGTACCAGAGGCGCGTTTCCTGGCCGAGGTACTGTTATGGGGTGATCCTCTCTGTTGAACTCGATTGGCTGTTCTGACCAATGCAAATATTCCGTTGTGGTTGGAGGTGAGATGACTGCCAAGTTGACTTGTCGAGTAATGCTCTTTTCTTCTTTGTTCGACTTGGGCATAGGTTGTATCATTGCTGTGATGTGTCCTTTTGATGGAACGTACCCCTCGTCGTCCTCATGCCCCTAGTTTTGCTGGTCTTGTCCTTGAGGAGCTCCGTTGTTCCCTTGCTGATTTGTGGGAGGCTTGTTGCTTCCTTCGTATCCTTGTCGCCTTGCTTCGGTTTGTTTGTTTACTGCTGCCTCTTGTAGCTTCAAGAATGTTGTGCAATCTTTCATTGTGTGCCTGGATACGCGCTTACCATCGACGAACGCTGAGTGTATATGACAAGGTCCGTTAAGCATGTCTTCTGGTGATGGATTGTATTCTCTGGATTCTCTTGTGGGAAACTTTTTATAATCCTCCTTTCCATAGCTTTGGTATCCCGAACTTGTGCGCTCGCTTCCTTGATAACTGTTGTCCTTGTATCCCGCGGCTACCTGGCTGTGATAGCCATGGTTGTCATAGTTTTGGGATCGTCTTCTTTGACTTCCATATCTATTCCTTCTGTCATCCTCTGGAGATCGCGTGCGCTTGTTGTTGCACGCGTCTTCTCCATCTGCGAATCTATTTGCTACGTCCATGAGCTCTGATACTGTTTTTGGCTTGATTCTTCCCATCTCTTCGACTAAGTCTCTTCGCCTTAATCCAATGATGAACGCATCAATTGCTCTTTCGTCTGAAACTTCGACTGCTAATTTTTTTGATAAGACTCCATCTTTGGATGTATGCCCGCAGTGTTTCGTCGCGTTGTTGTACACACGCTTTGACTTCTTCTATTGATGCTGGCCGCTTATATGTCGACCTAAAGTTGCTTGTAAATTGATTTGTGAGGTCTTCCCAGCTTCCAATAGTTTCTTTCTCCAGTTTGCTCAACCATGACCTTGCTGCGCCGGTGAGGTGTAGCTGCAAACTTTGCATTGCTGTTTCTTTGGTTCCTCCTAATATTTGCACTGCTTGTAGATAATCTGATAGCCATGATTGTGGTTCCTGTGACCCATTGTACTTTTGCTGATCATGAGGTAACTTGAATCCCTTGGGAACTGGAGTGGTGCGAACCCTTCGGGTAAAGCACGATGCCCCCATCTCTTTTTCGTCGTCTTCATAGTTGCGTTTTTCTTTTGGGGATCGCGATCTTTGGGTTCCACCGTGCTGTTTTGGTGATGGCGATCGAGATCGTTGCTTGCTGCTTCTACGTCGAGGACTGTTGTGATGGCGAGGTGACCTTGCTTTGTGCACTTCCTTGTGGTGATATGCTTCTTCTCCTTTTGCTGATAGCTTGTGGCCCACCATGTTGAGTCCGTTCAATGCTGCTCTATGCATATGCTCCCTAGGATCTCCTGGAGTTGGTTGAGTTGTAAGCAGATATGCTTGCGCTGCTACTAGTGCTGCTTCAGGGGTTTTTGGTAAGATGTTCCCCTGCCCGTCGACCGATAGGAAGGACGAGTCGAGGTTTTTGGAAATGCTTTGCCTGTCAGAGTACTCGAGGTTGTTGTACCTTGAACCGTGTCGATGATTTTTCCTTGCATTACTATATGATGCGTCGCTTCGCGCTTTATGAGCGGCGTCGCTAGCTGCGATGGCTGATTCCTTCCTTTGTTGGATCTCTATTTTCTCCTTCGCTAGTTGCTTCGCCTGCTGCCTTAGGGCATAATGATACCCCAAAAGCATGTCTTTGCTAGAGTTTGATGGTATTGGTGTGCCGTGCTCTACGGCTTCTCTTATTATCCTCCATTCATCGACTGATAGTCGAATTTTTTCCCTGGCTGTGAGGGATTCTGTTGTTTGCCCTTCTGCTAGATGATTTGCTCCTCTGTCGATATTTGCTGGGTTTAGCACTGGGTTGTTATTTTCATCGAATTCTTCTGAGTTGTCTCCCACAATGGCGAGCACCTGGCATTGTTTGCCAATGTTACTATTGAAGCTTGAGAAGATCGAGTCGCCATCTTCAGAAAGCTCTAACCCTGTCTTCCATGTGTCTGTTGATTTGTCTGAGATATCGTCGAGGCAGATCATGAGATCGTTGAGTTGGACTCCTGCATCAAAATTTTCCTTTCCTTCGTTGTCTTCTGCGATCTTTCCTTTTTGCATTTCTCCTAGGCTGACCGGCGAGTTTACCTCGCTGGAAGAGCCTTCAGAATATTCCGTCATTGCTACTGTTTCGGGCTCACTTGCCGACGGATCTTGTTTCGTCGGATCTGAAAGGCAAGATGAACCCGATGGCCCGATGAGGATGCTTAAACTTCCGATTGTCAACTCCATCTCTTGATTTTCGTCGACTTCTACACTGCTGTTGGCTAAAAGCAAAAAAGCCGTCGAATTCATGATTCCAACGCCCAAGTCCCCACGGTCGGCGCCAATTGACGAGGTGTTAACTCGACAAATGTCCTAAATGAAGGACTTAGGATCGGGGAGATAGGGCGTCGGATGAACTTGAAGGTAAAGTTAGTTGAAATAGGTGTATGTCGAAAGTAAACTTGGGTGTTCAACCCGGCTTGCTTTCAATCTGCCCTACATCGTCCCCTCCTGGCCCCTATATATAGGTGGCCAGGTCTCGAGGATCGGGTAGGGTCCGATACAGATTACAATATCGACATACGGTAAGAACTCGTATTCGACTATCATTACAATCGGGCCTAGCTTAACGGGCCTCAGGGGTACTCAACATACGGGCTCTATTAACTATACCCTTGTCACTGGGTAAACAAATTACAGCTGGGCAATTGATAGAATAAAGATAAACATGATATGTCAAGAAGATCACTATGCGATTTACTCTGGGCATTACAACAAAATACATAGACCGCCATCCAATTGCATCTATGACTAATAATCCACTTCTGGTGAATCAATCCGAGAACTCCACAAGTATTAAGTTGCGAACAACAGATAATTGCATTAAGCAAAGTGTGTAATGTAAACAAAGCATATGCCCTTGAGCATATGAATGTTATTTTCTCCCTAGTAGCAACAACACATCTACAACCTTAGAGGTTTCTGTCACTCCCCCAGATTAAATAGAGGCATGAACCCACTATCGAGCATAAATACCCCCTCTTGGAGTCACTAGCAACTACTCAGCCAAGATAGCTACTAACAATGGAGAGCATGCAAGATCATAAAGAACATAGAGATAACAAAAGATAAATTTTAGTATAGCAACTCAATCATAACACCAATATTCATTAGATCCCAACAAACCAAACATGTAGAATTACATAACGGTGATCTCAATCATGTAGGGTGATACGTCTCCAACGTATCTATAATTTTTGATGCTCCATGCTTGTTTTTACACCATTTGCCTAATGTTTCGTTACACTTCGTGGCACTTTTATGCATTTTCCGGAACTAACCTACTAACAAGATGACACAGTGCCAGTTCCCTGTTTTTCTGCTGTTTTTGTGTTTCAGAAGTGATACACAGGAAATATTCTTGGAATTGGACGAAACAAGTTCCTGAAGTCTTATTTTGTCCGAGAGCTTCCAGAGATCTGAAGGAGAGTAGGAGAGGGGCCACAGGCCGCCCTCACGCCTGGCTGGCGCGGCCTAGGCCCTGGCCGCGCCGCCATGGTGTGAGGAGGCCTGGGGCCACCTCTGACATCGCCCCTTCACCTATAAAGACCCCCCGATGGAAAAAACCTAAGTACCCGATCACTTTTCCAGAACACATCGCGATCCGCCGCCGCCGTTGACCCGAAGATCGGGAGGGTCCAGAAGCTCTTCCCGGCACCCTGCCGGAGAAGGGAATCGCCACCGGAGGTCTTCTTCATCGCCATGCTTGCCTCCGGAGCGATGAGTGAGTAGTCTACCTTGGACTATGGGTCCATAGCAGTAGCTAGATGGTGGAGAAGACAACCATCTAGCTACTGCTATGAACCCATAGTCCAAGGTAGACTACTCACTCATCGCGCCGGAGGCAAGCATGGCGATGAAGAAGACCTCCGATGGCGATTCCCCTCTCTGGCAGGGTGCCGGGAAGAGCTTCTGGACCCTCCCGATCTTCGGGTCAACGACGGCGCCGGATCGCGATGTGTTCTGGAAAATTGATCGGGGACTTAGGTTTTTCTCGTTGGGGGGTCTTTATAGGCGAAGGGGCATCGTCAGGAGTGGACCGATGCGGTCTCACAAATAGGGGGCGCGACCCAGCCCCTGGCCGCGCCGCCCTGGTGTGAGGGCCCCTCGTGGCCCTACTCCGTCTCCTCTTTGGATCTCTGGAAGCTTCCGGGGAAAATAAGACTTCAGGAACTTGTTTTGTCCAATTCCAAGAATATTTCCTGTGTATCACTTCTGAAACACAAAAACAGCAGAAAACAGGGAACTGGCACTGTGGCGACTTGTTAATAGGTTAGTTCCGGAAAATGCATAAAAGTGCCATGAAGTGTAACGAAACAGTAGGCAAATGGCGTAAAAACAAGCATGGAGCATCAAAAATTATAGATACGTTGGAGACGTATCAATACCTAATTCAAAAAAATCGCAAAAATGTGTAAAAAAAATTCAAACCTTGATAAAAGCAATTTACCAGAAAGTCCCTTCACAAAAATGACCTACCAAGTTCGAGATTGCATGGCTTTTAGGTCAAATAAGCTAGGTTTGGTCCTGATCATGGCATAGTTTGTCGAAATAAGGCCATATCGGACATGCGTGTGGCCCTTGGGATGGCTAGGAACTCCACGAAGGCTGATTTTTGTTTCGTCCCATGAAAAGTGTGTTTTCCATTTTCGGAGTGCTGAAATTGGTTTTTTTGTGAGGCAGCTACCAAAACGGCTTACGGAAAGCTAGGCACAACACCACACATAAATAATAGACCACCTTGGCTACATATATCAGCTCTTGTTTCATCGCGCAAACTTTTAGAGTTATATTTTGAATTTTACACAAACTCATGCCGATTTCGCTGGAACCGGGGTGGGTTTGCCCTTTAGCTCTAATAAGACGAGCTCCTAATTTTTTGCAAAAATCATTTTCAGATCTGCAACATGTCATTTTTTCACTAAACTTTGAACGTTAAAGCAAAAAGTGCATTTTCCATTTTCGGAGTACCAAAATCGCGTTTTTAATTTTCCTAATATAAGTTTTTTGCAAAATATGTCAAAATTCAAGTTTCTTAATTTTTCTAACAACTAGATCATGTAAAATAACTATACCTCAAAGGATATTATTTTTTGAATTTTTTTACCATTTTCTTTTATTTTTTACAAAACAGAAAAGGCGATCAAAAAATGAAAGTACCTGATCCGACGACTTTGCCGTCGGGTTAGGTCCCCTGAATAATCTACGCCAACGGTATACCTAAGCCGACGGCCAAATTTCGGCCACGCCCGAGGCCAAGGCCTATGCCGACGGCCCCGATAAAAAGCCGTCGGCTTAGGTATTGGCCGTCGGCGTAGCAATTTGTTCCTGTAGTGAGAGACACATGCGCAAGTGGTCGTACATCGGAACCAGACCCCCTAGCACAAGGCACGGACCATGTTGTTGATCAGTACATAAATACTTCCTGATGTTTTAGCTTTGTGAATTAAATATATGTAGATATCTTTTAGTGTATAGGTTCATTCAAATATACACACTAAAAGGTATCTAGATACATTTATTTCACAAACCTTAAACATCTTATATTTTGAAACGAAGGGAATATATTTTTCTTTAGGACCAAGTGTTAACAGCCCATGTCTCTGAAGAAGGCCATGCTCGGGAACTACCTATATTGCATGTACCATCCTTGGGTCACACCTATACACATATGTTAGGGACACATGCATGCATGTTTCCTACGTTAGACGATGCTCCGGTGGTCTTTATCCGGCGAAACCCTAGACAGAGGGGGTTCAGAGATCTACCCCTATAGCTTTCTCCGTACGAGGCCTCGCCGATGGATCTTCTGCTTTATTTTGGTTTGTCTAGAACATATATACATGGAAAGCAAAGGTTGGGCCCACTTTACCATGGAATAGGCTCCGGTAGACCCGTAGCGGGAGTTTCCACGTACAGATCCTGCATTTCACCAAGTGTTAACAGCCCATGTCTCTGAAGAAGGCCATGCCCGGGACCCACCTATATTGCATGTACCATCCTTGGGTCACACCTATACACATATGTTAGGGACACATGCATGCATGTTTCCTACGTTAGACGATGCTCTGGTGGTCTTTATCCGATGAAACCCTAGACAGAGGGGGTTCGGAGATCTACCCTTATAGCTTTCTCCGTAAGAGGCCTCGCCGATGGATCTTCTGCTTTATTTTGGTTTGTCTAGAACATATATACATGGAAAGCAAAGGTTGGGCCCACTTTACCATGAAATAGGCTCCGATAGATCCGTAGCGGGAGTTTTCACGTACATGTACATGTATTAGCCTCTTGATGTGCTTCAAATCGATGAAGAATGAAACAAATCGGTTGTATTTGGGGCCTGGCCGCTTGGCTGATTCGAAGACACACGAACAGATAGGAGAGAGAGAGCAGAGAAGGTACGGGAAGAAGCTTTGCACATGGGGATGGGGAGTGTGCAGGTCGTGTGTGTGAGGCAAGGGGAAAGTCAAAAAGCTTTTCTCACCTGTCTACGGATCTTCTGTGAGCAGCTTCTATGTATTTCTATCACTCTTTGCTGTTTGAGTCTTTGAGAGATGGACATAGCAGAGTATACACAGCTCATTGCTTTGATAAATCCGGAGATCTTAAAAAAATTGCCAAATGTTGGGGGGAGCCGTGGCCCCTGCTGGTCCCCCTGGCTCCGCCGATGCCTATACACATAGACCGGGAAACCCTAGCTCCACGATAAAATAGTTTCAACACTTCCGCACTTCGGTGTCAGAAAAGCATGCAATCTTTAACAACTTCTCCAAAATATGTGAGACAAAAAATTCACTCATATGCATGCGATAACACATACAATTTGTCGACCTCTTGCTGTGAGAGATAAGATTTGCAACGTTATTTCATGCAGACGCGTAGAGACTACTATTTAGAGGATACAAATTTTTCCAATTAGTAAACAATAAAACCATGTTTAAATTATAATTACTAATAAACAAATAAGCACGAACAATAAGGAAGAAAGTAATCCAGAAAATGGCTATATGCCGACGGCCACTCAGACACCGACGGCAGCCCTCGGCTTAGGACACCCTATACGCCGACGGCCACCTAGACGCCGAGGGCAGCCCTCGGCATATAGATGACGCCGTTTCACCCTTCGGTTTGCCCTAGCCAACCGGCCACGTGGCCTCCTTATACGCCGACGGCCTGTAGACGCCGAGGGTGGCCGTCGGCGTACATGAGACTATGCCGAGGGCAACGATACGCCGAGGGGCTCCGTCGCGGGCTATCCTGGAGACCTCCTACGCCGACGGCAACGACCTTTGGCCGTCGGCGTAGGCATCAGCCGTCGGCTTCTCCCCCCATTCCTGTAGTGGACCCACAATGAAGCAGTGATTCAAAGTCTGAGTTCAGTCCTTGGGCTGATTAACAACAGACTGCAAAGTAGGGATAAAATAATGAAAAGTGGCTTTGCACCGTACTGTGAAAAAGGGCCAAAAGGACAGCGTGAAACGCTCATGTGCTGGCGCATTGTCCACCATATTAGGTAGGAATGACAAAAGTAGATCTACATGGACACAGGGACATCACTACAATGCATGACATTATTAGAAGGAATTGTTTTATACATCATCATTTTGTGCAGCGAATAGTTTTAGCCTTAGAAGACCGACTCCTACACAAGGCGCGTTGATAAAGAAAACACACCGGGGGGCAAAAATATGCGCCAGTGGCTGGAGAAATGCACTTTTACAGTGTAAGTAGCCACTGTTGATCTAGTTTCAGATTAGGAAATAGCAAGGAAAATGCACGTCTACCGTGCATTGACTACACGAAGACTGGTGACTCCGTGTTTCTCCACCTCGTAAGTTTCTGTGCTTTGGTCGGTACAACCAGATTTGTGCTGATCAACGCATTTGCTGCATAGTTTCTGTACTCTGGCGACAAGTACGGGTATAGAGTACAGACCGATTGTATAAACTACAGCTATCTCAAGTATACGATGGTATAGATCCAAATAGACCAGGAGTGTTATAATAGAGACGTACATAACTCTTAATTATTCCATAATGTTCACCAGTCTTTGGACGGATGCTTGCTTGGACGTCCATTTCAACCTAGATAGCATGCTATGAAAACATACCATGGTTGGTTTAATAGAATGTTTGGAATAAAGAATACGTACGCAGGTGGTATATTAGATGGCCTTGATCGCATTTTACATCCAACTAGTAAGATTACATGTGCAACGCGTTTTACAGAGCTAATCAATAGTATGCGGGAACTTTCTTCCAAGTTGCTTCGAAGTTGCTTGGAGCTCTCAAACGTTAAGGATCTAGTGCCTATATAAACGTAGCCCAGCATAGTTTTCTGCAACCCATTCCCAGAAAAACAGTGCTTCTACCACTCAGCAAAAAAAGAGCATCTCTCCACAACCCATTGACTAGCAAAGCAAGGTTAGAGCCGAGATGAATGATTCATTAGCGAGCAAGGTGGCGCGTGCGAGAGATGAAGCAGATCGAGCCGTTGCAGGATAAATAATGAAAAATGGCCTGCACCGAACTCTGAAAAAGGGCCAAAAGGACAGCGTGAAACGCTCATGTGCTGGCACATTGTCCACCATATTAGGTAGGAATGACGAAAGTATTCGTTGGAAAAGGTAACAAGGTACACATATTTAAATGGTTGGGAAGATTACAAAGTTAGATGATGTAAGTAGATCTACATGGACACAGGGACATCACTACAAGGCATGACATTATTAGAAGGCATTGTTTTATACATCATCCTTTTGTGCGGCGAATAGTTTTAGCCTTAGAAGACCGACTCCTACACAAGGCGCGTTGATAAAGAAAACACACCGGGAGGCAAGCATATGCGCCAGTGGCTGGAGAAATGCACTTTTACCTAAGTAGCCACTGTGATCTAGTTTCAGATCCTGAAATAGCAAGGAAAATGCACGTCTACCGTGCATTGCCTGCACGAGGACTCGTGACTCCGTGTTCTCCGCATCGTAAGTTTGTGTGCGTTGGTCGGTACAACAACATTAATGCTGATCAACGCATAGCTGCATAGTTTCTGTACTACGGCGACGAGTAGGGGTACAGACGGTTATATAAAATATAGCTATACCAAGTATACGACGGTATAGATCCAAATGGACCAGGCGTGTTTTAATAGAGACGTACATAATTCCTAATTATTATCTAATGTCCATCATGCCTTTAACAAGGAGTAGGGGTTTGCCGACCAAAGCCTAATTATTCCTGAAATAGCAAGGAAAATACACGTCTGCTGTGCATTGCCTACACGAAGACTGGTGACTCCGTGTTTCTCCATCTCGTAAGTTTCTGTGCTTTGGTCGGTACAACCACATTTGTGCTGGTCAACGTATTGCTGCATAGTTTCTGTACTTCCGCGACTAGTACGGGTACAGACCGATCGTATAAACTACAGCTATACCAGGTATCATGGTATAGATCCAAATAGACCAGACGTGTTATAAACTTATAATTGAGACATACATAACTCCTAATTATTCTATAATGTCCACCGTGCTTTAACTATGAAGAGATGCGACCCGTTGACGTGTTTAAGTTTGGACGGAGGGTGTACCTAAACCAAAGTCTTTTCTGTGGGTAGAATCGCGGATGCTTGTGCTTAATTGGACGTCCATTTCAACCTAGATAGCATGCTATGCAAACATACCATGGTTGGTTAAGTATAGTCTGGACTCTGGAATAAAGAATACGTACGCAGGTGTTATGTTAGAGGGCCTTGATCGCATTTTACATCAACTAGTAAAGTTGCATGTGCAACGCGTTTTACAGAGCTAATCAATAGTATGCGGGAACTTTCTTCCAAGTTGCTTCGAAGTTGCTTGGAGCTCTCAAACGATAAGGATCTAGTGCCTATATAAACGTAGCCCAGCATAGTTTTCTCCAACCCCATTCCCAGAAAAACCGAGCTTCTACCACTCAGCAAAAAAAGAGCATCTCTCCACAACCCATTGACTAGCAAAGCAAGGTTAGACTAGAGATGAATGATTCATTAGCGAGCAAGGTGGCGCGGGCGAGAGATGCAGCAGATCGAGCCGTTGCAGGATGTGATGCAGCCCGGGACGATGCCATACGAGAAGCAGGACTGGTAGTCGCCCCCTGTAATCAGTTTGGATTTAACAAAAGAGTAAGAGGAAAAGAGGCACAAGTGTGCGGTGCCAAAACTCTGTGTTCTTGTGTTCACCGTGTGAGTCTTCTTCCACCTGTTCTTTTGTTAAATCCAAACTGATTACAGGGGGCTTTATATAGCTGAACTGAAACAGCCATCACGCACCCACTAACCACTACCCTAGCATGCACACACACGCACGTCCAAGCCACAACGACTTGATCCGTTTCTCACTCCACTAACAGCACGCCCACACACACTTGAGTCACCGGCAAGTTTCTTCAGATAGGCTCATGTGACGCAAGCCGCAACTATATGCGTCCGCTTCTTCAGCTAGCTCTTTCTGGTTCTCAACCCGCCCGCTCAGACTCCTCTTATTTTGTGGTATGCAGCTTAACATTACTACTAATCTTCTTTACTAATACTAGTGCATGCAAGTACTCAGCTAAATGGCTGCAGTCTGGCCGCTTGCAGTGCACCCTCTGTCTCTCTTAGTGCAGCTCTCTTGCCGGACATGTCTCTGCCATGTTTATGCATACTACTAGCTAGATCTTAATCAAATGCAAACAGAATTAAACATGATACTGAGCCTATACAACAAGGTTAACACCAACAGTCCGCTGTGCTGCGGCGAGTCGCCGTGCCGCATCGGCAGCTTCCATAGCTCGAAGGATTGCCACGCGCTGTGAGGAGACAGGTGGTGATGCAGCGACAGCAGCGGCGGGGGCAGCTCGAGAAGCTGCTGACCGCTGTGTTGCAGATGGTGCTCTCGACATCGACAGTGCTGCGCCGCTTGCCAACCATGTGGTGCCCCGTGCCGTGCCGCTTGCCAATGCAGCAGCAAAGGAAGCTAGAGAAGCTGCCGCCAGTTGTGATGCGGCACTCACCGATTCAGCGGGAGAGGCTGATATGAGCAATATGCGCGGCTGGCTGATGATGGTGGCCACGCTCTTCGTTGGCATCGCGTTCCAGTCAATCCTGCAGCGTCCACCAGTGATATCCTCCCAAGACTGCAGTCTAAAGGCGGTCTCCAATGCCGCTTCACCTGCACCTGCACCTAGTCCTGCAGCAACTGCGGACAGTGCCGACTCCCTTGGTACGTGGTCACATCTCAACGTACTTACAATGTTCATATCACTGGGAGTACTAGTGGTGCTGATGGCCATGAAAAGAGCCACGTCCACATTAACCCTCTATTTTGTAAGAGCTACGCTTATCTCAGTCGCCTTGGGCGTTGGTAGTTCATTCATCATCGGCACAACGGAGAATACGACCGTTATACTTGTTTATCTTGGTGGCATAGGTATAGTCATCATAATAGGTGCATATTATTCTATCTTTACTAACTAACCATCATTTAGCTGAAAATGCAATTCGCCTTAAGTCAGAGTTTTTCTTCTAACTAGCACAGTGACCCTCGCAAATATGACGATATTATCTTTATTGGTTTGAAATTTTTTATAACATGGTTTCATATATATTTATGCTACTAATTGAACATTAACACTTTGTTTATATAGCCGTTACCTATATTGTTGTCTTTTCTATGTTGCATATAATATGAAAAGCAATGAAACATAAATTTATGGACTAATGATCATTGTATAATGTATTAAATAAAAACATATATATTATCAATAGGGTCATTAGCACTCGGATATCTTGAGTTAGCTAGTTTGTAAGTGGCATTACATTTATACACATAGATAAAGTGGGAATGAGGTTCCGATAGACTATCTACATGGTTTACTAAACTAAAATATTCACAAGAGCAATTGCTAGATGCGTTTATGTACAACTATCGATCGACCGTGGTCAAATAAAAATAAGAATTGCTTGGTTTACGAGATTAATATATGTGGTTTAATTTACTATAATTTTCTAGCCTCATGTTCTCTTCCTTGTTTTAATACTCCCTCTCTTCGGAATTACCCCTGCATTTTGTGTTTACTAAAAGTCAAACTTTAAAAGGTTTGACCAAGCATATTCATCAAAATATTATCATTTTTAAGAGGAAATACATCTTATGACACTTCTAATAATGTTTTTACATATTGTAGTTGTTATTATTTTTATACATGATTAGTCAAAGTTTATAAAATTTGACTCTGATCAAATCCAGAATGCACGGTAATTATGGACAAAGAGAGTATAGAGTATACCTCTTGTGTCCTGGACTCACATAACAAAGTGATATTGATGCACTCACACCGCAAAGTTTGTTATTTACCATTTGATTTTTTAGATGATCTATTTAATGAAGTTAATAAATAAAAATAGTTTTTGACATTAAAGTTTAATGACATTTTTTATCTGGAATTTCTTCCTATCATTTCCAAACTTTGTTCCAAAATACATGACATTGTAGCATGTTTATATTCTCCAAAATATCAGTTAGATATTTATTATACACGAACATGTTGCAAACATTTGAATATTTTTAGAAAATAAAATGTTATTATTTTCACTTGACTGGTCCTAGTACTATAATATATATCTATATTTCAAAGTAGAAAAGGTTGATTGGACGCATTTTTGAACATAGTCTAATTTATGATTGATTCTACTTGTTTTTACTGTAACCCACTCTTAAGTTTATATATCTTACATTTTGGAACAAATATATTTGTTGCGCAAAGTTCTGACAACAGTATAATATAATTATTTATCAGTGTTTTTAAATAATATTTCATAGCTTATCAACAACCCACACAATAACCTACCTACAAGCACATAATATATATATGCACCATTGACTTATTCCCGTTGCTGACCAAATATATTGCTTTCAGTCGTTGATGATGACCATGCTTAAAAGCATGTATTTCGAATGTCAATATATCTTCAAAGGGAAACCACATTATATTGATCCCATGATTGATTATAGATGCTTAATTGGAATGGAATGGAGGGTAGGGTTTTTCCCCTTTCTCATAACAGCCGAGTGGATGCGGCGTTTGACTCGAGGTTGCAATTCACTGTGAACTGCAGGCGACGTCACCAGCACTCGAGTGAGTCCAAGTCCAATCCAATTAAGATCCCCATCCGACGTCTAGCTCGCTTCGTATCCTATACAAATGGTCAATTGATCGCGTCGTGGCCTGCAGCGCAATTCTCTTGGGTTCCTAGAAATTCTCGTGGCATTGACGGATTGTGGACATTTTCTAGAACATGATTGCCGACTTTCTAGGAAGGAGAAGATTTCGAGATGGCATACCTCCGACAAACTGTTGGCGATGAAAATTAACCTGCTAAATTTTTTATGAATGATTCTACTTGTTTTTACTGTAACCCACTCTGAAGTTTATACATCTTACATTTTGGAACAAATATATTTGTTGCGCAAAGTTCTGACAACAATCTAATATAATTATTTATCAGTGTTTTTAAATAATATTTCATAGCTTATCAACAACCCACACAATAACCTAGCTACAAGCACATAATATATATATGCACCATTGACTTATTCCCGTTGCTGACCAAATATATTGCTTTCAGTCGTTGATGATGACCATACTTAAAAGCATGTATTCCGAATGTCAATATACCTTCAAATTAAGGGAAACCACATTATATTGATCCCATGATTGATAATAGATGCTTAATTAGAATGGAATGGAGGGTAGGGTTTTTCCCCTTTCTCTTAACAGCCGAGTGGATGCGGCGTTTGACTCGAGGTTGCAATTCACTGTGAACTTCAGGCGGCGTCACCAGCACTCGAGTGAGTCCGAGTCCAATCCAATTAAGATCCCCATGCGACGTCTAGCTCGCTTCGTATCCTACACAAATGGTCAATTGATCGCGTCGTGGCCTACAGTGCAATTCTCTTGGGTTCCTAAAAATTCTCGTGGCATGGACGGATTGTGGATATTTTCAAGAACATGATTGTCGACTTTCTATGAAGGAGAAGATTTCGAGATGGCATACCTCCGACAAACTGTTGGCGACGAAAATTAACCTGCTAAATTCTAAAAAATAGAGAAATATCTTTTGTATTTTTCTTGAGCCTCGAGATTAATTCATGGTTATCACTTTCCCACGTAGCCTATAGAGATAGGTAAATTTGTCCAATTTGAACATCGAGAAACAAATTGTTTCTACTGTTGTACGCTATTTTTTTTTTAAAAAAAGAGGATTAGAACTTTCCAAGTGTTGTACGTTTTCTCCCAAAAAAAAACTGTTGTACGTGGGCACATCTGATGGCAGCTATACCTTTTTTATTTGTTTAATGGTTACACGTACAGGTTTGTTGGACGTGGCAATAGTTACGTAACTTTAATCCGGTCTTTAAATCTTAGCCGTAAATTTTAGATCTAACAGTTAAAATAATTCTGATGATGTGGATTAACCTCGTGTCTCTATTTTAGACTTACGTATTGTGCTTTTAGTATATAGTAGATAGTCTTCATTCACTCTGTTGTATGTTACGGTTTCTTCGGAAATGCATTTCTAACGGTGCCGGTACCTACCGGTGAGAAAATCCACCGCAAAAAGCATCATGATTCGCAACAACTGCATACACATGGGTTTGTATTTCTTTGTATGTTGTTTATCTGGCACTAGTTGACGAGGGTTAACTCGACAAATATCCTAGATGAAGGACTTAGGATCGGGGAGATAGGGCGTCGGATGAACTCGAAAGTAAAGTTAGTCGAAATAGGTGTATATCGAAAGTAAACTTGGGTGTTGAACCTTGCTTGCTATCAATCTGGCCTACACCGTCACCTCCTGGCCCATATATATAGGTGGCCAGGTCTCGAGGATCAAATAGGGTCCGATACAGATTACAACATCGACATACGGTAAGAACTCGTATTTCGACTATTATTACAATTGGGCCTAGCTTAACAGGCCTCAGGGGTACTCAACTAGCGGGCTCTATTAGCTATAACCTTGTCAGTAGCCCCTGAGATTCTACCAAAATTGTAGATTCAGGTTGAATCTCTAATCTTAAAATCTTCGACTTTGATCAATTCTTTGACTTCTTCACATCTTCAAATCTTCGACTTGCTCTTTCGACTAATTTTCATGATAATATTTCGCAAGGGGTTTTGATGAGCAAGCCTGACAACTCTGACGGATCGAGAGGTCAGTTAACTGCCGGAACAGATACTTGACACCTACTTCAAATTCAATCCCCTTGGACTTGAATTCGGGATACCGGTCAAACCCATTCTTTTGCCGCATTTAGGACTTACAAAAAATGAGTCCCAGTGGTTCTCAAGGTACCCAGTGCGTCCACCAGGATTTTCTTCGCGTCGTAGACACGGATACATACCAGCAGAGCGCATCCATGTGCGTATATCAGGCCACACCGGACGGATCCCGGGGTCTTACCTTCGTGATAAAACACGGCATTCGAGTTTTTTTGCGATAACGCAACTCGAGAATCTCATGTCGCAGTCTTATTTGACTGAAAATATTCGGGTTATACAACCATAAAAACTCGCTCCCGATGGGAGTAACGACGTCTCATCGCATATTCCGTCGCTTTCCATGCTCCAGTGCTCGTTAATAAACATCGTCGGGTGCACGCTCAGCGCTCCCGATGGGAGTAGCCCCCGAGGCTATAGTCGAATAAAACTGTGTTTCGAGTATAGGCTCAAATATAGTGTTCTCCATCATCATACTTCAACTCGACATAGTTTAGCGATAATTTCGTCGGGTGCGCGCTCAGCGCTTCTGATGGTAGTAGCCCCCGAGGCTATTGCTTGCGTTTGATGGCGCCCAGTTGACGAGGGAGATTATTCTTCTTCGTTCCCCGGCAACGGCGCCAGAAAAGAGGCTGCTGGCGTGTAGCAGACGGTCCTTGTGCGTGGTGAATAACTAGCCCGTTGGGAACAACAAGAGGAAGGTGTGATGAGTATAACAGCTAGTTTTCCCTCAGTTAAGAAACCAAGGTTTATCGTTCTTGGAGAGGAGAGACAAACGACTGAAGGTGATGCTTGCTAGCTTGTGACAGCTCCGGACAATTTATATATGGCGCCTCGTCCAAGCTTTGCTTGCTAACTGCAACGCGGAACCTGCACACAACACAACCAAGTACTTCGTTCCCAACTTGCGATGAGGTTGTCAATCTCACCGGTTTGCTTGAAACAAAGGTTATGAGCGTATCGAGTGGAAAATAATAGAGTATGCGAGTAAAGTAAACAGTGCGAGTAAAGTAAACAGGTGATAGCAATATGATGGAAATAGGACCAGGATCCACAGTACACTAGTGGTGTCTCTCCATAAGATAAATAACACATGCTGGGTAAACAAATTACAGTTGGGCAATTGATAGAATAAAGATAAACGTGATATGTCAAGAAGATCACTGTGAGATTTACGCTGGGCATTACAACAAAATACATAGACCGCCATCCAACTGCATCTATGACTAATAATCCACTTGTGGTGAATCAATCCGAGAACTCCACAAGTATTAAGTTGCGAACAACAGATAATTGCATTAAGCAAAGTGTGTAATGTAAACAAAGCATATGCCCTTGAGCATATGAATGTTGTTTTCTCCCTAGTAGCAACAGCACATCTACAACCATAGAGGTTCTGTCACTCCCCCAGGTTAAATAGAGGCATGAACCCACTATCGAGCATAAATACCCCCTCTTGGAGTCACTAGCAACTACTCGGCCAAGATAGCTACTAACAATGGAGAGCATGCAAGATCATAAACAACATAGAGATAACAAAAGATAATATTCAGTACAGCAACTTAATCATAAACACCAATATTCATCGGATCCCAACAAACCAAACATGTAGAATTACATAACGGTGATCTCAATCATGTAGGGCAGCTCATGAGATCTAAACATGAAGCACATGGTGAAGACAACCATCTAGCTACTGCTATGGACCCATAGTCCAAGGTAGACTACTCACTCATCGCTCCGGAGGCAAGCATGGCGATGAAGAAGACCTCCGGTGGCGATTCCCCTCTCCGGCAGGGTGCCGGGAAGAGCTTCTAGACCCTCCCGATCTTTGGGTCGACGGCGGCGGTGGATGGCGATGTGTTCTGGAAAAGTGATCGGGTACTTAGGTTTTTTCCGTCGGGGGGTCTTTATAGGCGAAGGGGCGATGTCAGAGGAGGGCCCAGGTGGCCTCACGCTATGGTGGCGCGGGCCAGGGGCTGGCCGCGCCACCTATGCGTGTGGGCCCCTGGTGGCCCCTCTCCTTCTCTCCTTCGGATCTTTGGAAGCTTCCGGGTAAAATAAGACTTCAGGAACTTGTTTTGTCCAATTCCGAGAATATTTCCTGTGTATCACTTCTGAAACACAAAAATAGCAGAAAACAGGGAACTGGCACTGTGGCAACTTGTTAATAGGTTAGTTCCGGAAAATGCATAAAAGTGCCACGAAGTGTAACGAAACAATAGGCAAATGGTGTAAAAACAAGCATGGAGCATCAAAAATTATAGATACGTTGGAGACGTATCAAGCATCCCCAAGCTTAACTCCTGCTCATCCTCGAGTGGGTAAGTGATAACAAAAGAATAATTTTTGAGGTGACATGCACCTAGACAATCTTGATCACATATGTAAGCATTTGTGAGCTGGGATCATAAGAACTTAAAACATGGGCATGAAGATATAATCTTGACAATAAGAACTTAGCAACCATGTTGTAAACATGCAAATGAACACAAACAAAAGATCATGAAAATGAAACAATGAAAGTCAAACGTGTGTTCAAATCATAAGGAAAACATACAAATGGTTTTCAGCTTGTCCTTCAAAGAGAGCAAAACATAAATGCATAGGACACCTTCAAGTTTAAGAGGGCGACTAGATACAAATAATTTGAGAATAAGTGAAACCAACAATATGAATCAATCAATGAACTTTGGGACAATGCATATTACACTAAGAATGACAACTATGCTCTCTTAATGGTGCATAAAGAAAGAAGGTGGTGACTCAACATAAAAGTAAAAGAAAGGCCCTTCACAGAGGGAAGCAGTGATTGCAAGTTTTATAACCTTCAAAAATTATGGTACTTACCGGCTTTGAGCTCTCATTGCCCCCATCATAAGCATCTTGAATGGTTAAAGTTAATGCGAGAACAATTATGATGCATATGCTTGACAAATCATAAGTTGAAAACCTCGTGCCCCGTGAATACGAGTACCCAAACCTCATGCTACTTTACTTAGAGTCCCAAGCAAGGCTCTTGTCATTGTAAGTATATGCATATTATTGAGAACCGCCAATGGGGTACCTCCGTGCCCGATGACATGGAACAAGCCCACACCAAAATGACAGGACAAGCAGACAATGAACACCTCGACATCTCTTTTATTTGCCTTTTGTTTAGCTTTTTATTGTGAGATGCGTCGTCGAATGTTCACCATGGGTATGCTGCAAATTTCCACCATGAATTATGCATGGCTTAGATTAGCGGCCCGGCGTTTCCCTAACACATATACAAACTCCATGATCCCCACAAGATTCCCAATTCATTTCACACCGCGGGCATCCATAAACAAAAGATCATGATATCAACTCAAATAAGAAGTGCAATGTTGAAAGCTTGCCCCATGACAGCATGGCTGGGCTAGAATCCAACTTACAACTTGCAAGCATAACAACTCAACATAAAAGACCACAATGTCAAATTTTTAAGAACAGGAAAAAGTAAAGTGTGCCTTCCGGTTCGTGAGAGCTTTACTGACCGAATTTCGCATAACACTGGTAAGAGTTTAATTTGAAGAGAAAATAAAAGCAAGTCAAATTAATTGGAATAGCAAATTGCTAGTAGGTATGTATGGTGGACACTTTGGAAAACTTTGGCTTTTAGGAGTTGGATGCACGAGTAGAGCTCATACTCAGTACAAGGCGAGGGCTAGCAAAAGACTGGGAGTGACCAACTAAGAGAGCAATAATGGCCATAATCATGCAAAGCGACAAAGCGACATTAAAAGAAGCATAAGATGGCATCAAAAGTCAAAAAATAAATGATCATGAAGGCTATTGGCGACTTTGTAAGAGTCTAACATGTGTGAGCATGCGCCAAGTCAACCCAAATAAAGCATCAAGGAGAAAACCAAAATAATGCTTCCATACAATAAAAACAACGCATGATTTTTTCAAAGGCTCATTAAGCAATCTCAGTTATTTGAGACAAGTCATGCTACAGCAAAACCACTAAGAATACTATCAAAAAGACATCAAGCATGACATGAAAAAGCCTAAGCCGCAGTCTACACAAGCTCCTTCTTGTACCACTATTTTGCACAAAGCTTTTTTTCTTTTCCAACACCATTTGAAATTTTCAAAGACACCTCTTTTGATGAAAACCAATAAAGATCAGAGGCAAAAATACACCTTGATGAAAAGATATGACAAGGTCTGAATGCAAATCAAGGCGAAAACGAAAACCAAAAGCAGTAGCAGAAAAAGAAGAACACCCGATTTTTAATAAGAGTGAAAACTAGAGCGTTCATGGCAAATGAAAACGAGTACAACTTATCCAAAAGAAATTTGTTGGGGTCCAACCATTTATTACAGCAAAAAAACAAACTAAACTAACTAAAAAAACTAAAACAACTGACGCTCCAAGAAAAACATATAGTGCATGAAGCAATAAAAATATAGCGTCTTGAAAGGTGACCTGATTTTTGCCGATGAAGAAGGGGTGCCTCGGGGGCATCCCCAAGCTTTGACGCTTGTACTTCTTGGATATTTCTTGGGGTGATGCATGGAAATCCCCAAGCTTGAGCTTTTGTCCATTCTTCAACTCATCTCATCATTCTCCAATCCCTACACTTGAAAACTTCCTTCATACAAAACTAAACACAAATTTATTAGCAACATTAGTGCAAGCATAACATATAATCAACCTCTTTTTGCTTCAGGTTTCAACTCAAAACCACCACATATAAAGTAAATACTACTGTAGCAACTTCTCCAAAAGTTCCATGATCAAAAGAACTCAAAAGGAAGCGATAAAGTGGCAAACACAAATATTGGCAGAAATCTGTCAAAACTGAACAGCTGACAAAGGACGAATTTTTTAGGGGTTTTCTGTTGCTCAAATCAAAAAGTGTTCAACGAACAAAAGTTTGGATATAACCTGGGGCATATGCACAAGAAATTGCAGGTCCAAAAGATATACAGAGAATTTATACGAATTTTTACGGTGCAGCACCGAAAACAATTTCAGGACAGCAACATCCCCAAATCTTTACCTCACTCAAATTAGAGGCTTCTCTTGGCACAAAAACGAAATAAACAAGATAAGGAGCAGTCATTACAGTAGTAATGACTTTCAAGACTCAAATAAAAGAAAAAGTACTGAAAATAAAACATTGGGTTATCTCCCAAGAGTGCTTTTCTTTAACGCCTTTGAGCTAGGCGCAGAAAATTGCGAATCAAGTAACATCAAGTGATGAAGTACTGGGATCAGCGTGTGCCTTATGTCTTCCTTTCTTACCTTTGTTCTTGACTCTAGGAAATACATGGCTATTGCAAGGTGGAGAGATAAATCTTATATTGCCTTTTCCCACATCAATGACGGCGCCCAGGAGCTTCAAGAGAGATCTTCCAAGTGTGATTTGTCCTTTTCCTACACATTCAATAACAAGATAATCAGTAGATATCATTCTTCCTAGGACTTTTATAAAAACTTCTTCAGCTATTCCAATGGGAAATATAGTGGCATTGTTAGTAAGAGAAATTCCTTCTCCCCCCTCAGAAAGCTTCCAAAGGCTCAAAGATTCATAAACATCCTTTGGCATGAGACAAAATTCAGACATAATATCACAACGAGCATGAAAAGTTTCACCACTAATAGTGATTTTTATCGTAGGATACCAACTCGAAGGTTCAGAATTTAATGGCACATAATCAAAATGCTGGCGCGAAGTATTGTAGCAAGAATTCAAGCTAGCAGTGCGAGTCTCAAGAGTATCAAGTCTATTAAAAATGCACACAAGAGAGGAATCAAAATAGGTTGGCATGCTATAAATTGTAATCAACTTTTTTATAATGTTGAAGGCTTGATCTCCATCGCAATGAAGGAAATCTCCTTCTGCAGTAGCACCCAAAGCATATCTATAATGAAGAGCAAGCCCAAAGTAAAAGCTACTAAGAAGCAAACTCAAGGCCATTTTAGGTTCAGTTTTTCCATGCCAATCATAAATTCTAGACCAAGCTTCTTTAAAACTTTCCTCATCCTTCTGCTTAAAAGTAAAAATCATGTCCTCGGGCGACATAGTAGTAGCAACTGAACTAGACATAATAAACTAAAGTAAAGAAATAGCAACTACCAAGGATTCTATTTTTTTTTGGGTTTTTGATATAAAACGATGCAGGTAAAATAAATAAAGTAAAGCAAAACAATAACAAAGTAAAGGATGTGCGTGCGAAAACTCCCCTCGCAGAAGTCTTCTACTTCCTCCCCGGCAACGGCGCCAGAAAAGAAGCTGCTTGCGTTTGATGGCGCCCAGTTGACGAGGGAGATTATTCTTCTTTGTTCCCCAGCAACAGCGCCAGAAAAGAGGCTGCTGGCGTGTAGCAGACGGTCCTTGTGCATGGTGAATAACCAGCCCGTTGAGAACCCCAAGAGGAAGGTGTGATGAGTATAGCAGCTAGTTTTCCCTCAGTTAAGAAACCAAGGTTTATCGTTCTTGGAGAGGAGAGACAAACGACTGAAGGTGATGCTTGCTAGCTTGCGACAGCTCCGGCCAATTTATATATGGCGCCTCGTCCAAGCTTTGCTTGCTAACTGCAACGCGGAACCTGCACACAACACAACCAAGTACTTCGTTCCCAACTTGCGATGAGGTTGTCAATCTCACTGGTTTGCTTGAAACAAATGTTATGAGCGTATCGAGTGGAAAACAATAGAGTATGCGAGTAAAGTAAACAGTGCGAGTAAAGTAAACAGGTGATAGCAATATGATGGAAATAGGACCGGGATCCACAGTTCACTAGTGGTGTCTCTCCATAAGATAAATAACACATGCTGGGTAAACAAATTACAGTTGGGCAATTGATAGAATAAAGATAAACGTGATATGTCAAGAAGATCACTATGAGATTTACTCTCGGCATTACAACAAAATACATAGACCGCCATCCAACTGCATCTATGACTAATAATCCACTTGTGGTGAATCAATCCGAGAACTCCACAAGTATTAAGTTGCGAACAACAGATAATTGCACTAAGCAAAGTGTGTAATGTAAACAAAGCATATGCTCTTGAGCATATGAATGTTGTTTTCTCCCTAGTAGCAGCACATCTTCAACCTTAGAGGTTTCTGTCACTCCCCCAGGTTAAATAGAGGCATGAACCCACTATCGAGCATAAATACCCCCTCTTGGAGTCACTAGCAACTACTCGGCCAAGATAGCTACTAACAACGGAGAGCATGCAAGATCATAAACAACATAGAGCTAACAAAAGATAATATTCAGTACAGCAACTTAATCATAAACACCAATATTCATCGGATCCCAATAAACCAAACATGTAGAATTACATAACGGTGATCTCAATCATGTAGGGCAGCTCATGAGATCTAAACATGAAGCACATGGTGGAGAAGACAATGATCTAGCTACTGCTATGGACCCATAGTCCAAGGTAGACTACTCACTCATCGCTCCGGAGGCAAGCATGGCGATGAAGAAGGCCTCCGGTGGCGATTCCCCTCTCCGGCAGGGTGCCGGGAAGAGCTTCTGGACCCTCCCGATCTTCGGGTCAACGGCGGCGGTGGATCGCGATGTGTTCTGGAAAAGTGATCGGGTACTTAGGTTTTTTCCGTCGGGGGGTCTTTATAGGCGAAGGGGCGATGTCAGAGGAGGGCCCAGGTGGCCTCACGCTATGGTGGCGCGGGCCAGGGGCTGGCCGCACCACCTATGCGTATCGGGTACTTGTTTCGTCCAATTCCGAGAATATTTCCTGTGTATCACTTCTGAAACACAAAAACAGCAGAAAACATGGAACTGGCACTGTGGCAACTTGTTAATAGGTTAGTTCCGGAAAATGCATAAAAGTGCCACGAAGTGTAATGAAATAATAGGCAAATGGTGTAAAAATAAGCATGGAGCTACCATCAAAAATTATAGATACGTTGGAGACATATCAGCTATAGTCGAATGTTTTCGGGTATAGTCTCATCAATTGATTTTTGTATTGTCGGCGCCAACCTTGTGTCTTCTTTGATGTCGTCCTTTATTCGGAAATCGCCATATTCAATACTCGTCGAGTATATGCATCTGTCAAATTTGATCTTCAATTTTTTTGTCTCCTTCATCACGTCAGTGGCCAATTTTAGCTATACGTCACTCTGATTGAGCGCGAACCGTTTCGTGGGTAGCACGGTAATTTTGTATTTTCCTGCCCATTAGTGGGCCGCCGTTTCTGCTCCTTTCGCCACGTCTCAGCCCACATTCCTTCACCGAGAAGGTATATAAAGGGATAGTGGGGATTTGTACTATTTACCAGCTCTTTCTCTCCGCCGTCGCCGTCATTGTCGATCTCTGTTCCTGCTCCTCTCATGCATAGCCCCCAGGCGCAGATTTGTAGATGCGCGTGAAACACCTTGCGGCTAAGAACACCATGGCCAAGGGAAAGACAACGAACTCCGCGACTAGCTGGGTGCCCTCTGCCATCGTGCAGAAGGAGGTGGAGAAGGCCAGGACAGACGGCCTCATCTCCAGCAGCGACTCCATCAAGTTCCCAAGCACCGAGCGGATCCCTCAGCCCCCAAGCGGTTATCGGGTGATGTTCCTTTCCTTCCTCTTCCGCGGACTGTCTCTTCCTGCCCACGAGTTTCTTCGTGGGCTTCTTTTTGTTTATGGTGTGCAGCTTCACCAGCTCACACCTAACTCCATCCTCCATATCGCTTGCTTCGTGACTCTTTGCGAGTCATTCCTAGGGATTGAGCCCCACTTTCTTCTTTGGAGATCTATCTTCCGGCTCCGCCCTAGCATTGCTTTAGCCAGAAAACCCGAATTGGGCGGTGTTGTCATCTCTATGCGCCCTGAGGCGCAGTATCTGGAATTTTCCATGTATGCTTCTTTGTGCAACGTCGAGTTCAACTCCTACAGCATCGCCTTGCCAAACTTTGGAGCTATTCTGGCTTGGTGGATCCATCTCGCATCTCTGGAGATCTAATGGAGAAACAGGATGTCGACAAGCGAGTTAGGAGCCTCACCAAGCTCACCAAGGATCATGCGGTTGCAGAATTGGCCGCTGATTATTTCGACTCTGTGCACCCCCTACCCGAGGTATGCATTTGTTTGCCTTGTATATTTGTTGTCGAATTCATCGATTTCCAGCTATGTTTATCCTTGTATCGGTTACTTTTCTGACTTATTAGTTTGTAGGACCACCAGTTCCTCGTTTCACGCCCTCCTCTTCCAGAGGAAGGACCTCTTCCGGCTGATCTGGCCTCTACTGTATCTGAAGCCCCCGAGGCTGAAGAAAATCAGGACGGAGATGAAGCCGAAGAATCGGAAGAGGATACCAGCTCGACGACATCGCCTCCTCCTGCGCTTTCTGAAGACACTGGTGCGGACAAGAAGAGGAAGTGTGTCGATGAGTTTACTTCTTCGAGTACCTCTATGCAGAGAATTGCGGCTAATGAAGCCCCTGTTCTAGAAGAAGGTGTTGAATTCTTTGACCTCATGGCATCATAAGTGTTCTGCGAGTTCTACGATGTCGCTGTACTTGCTTCCTTTCTTTTGGGTTGTATAAACCTGTTTCCTCTTGAAGTGATGACGAGGAGCCGCAAAGGGATGTTGCGGCTGCTCCTTCTACTCAAGTTGTACTTGCTGATGAGCCTTCCGCGCAAGAAATTGAGCCGGCTGTGCAGGCGCCAAGGACCACCAGGGCCTCTGTCAAGAAGGTTCCTGTGACCCGAAGCACCAAACGGTCGAAAAAATCCAAGGAAACCGACGTTTCTCTTGAAGCTCACGAATCCGCAGTCTCCCCTGATGATGTGAGTAAATGTCTCTAACTTACTTTCCCTGCGTAATCTATACTCTTACACATCCTTCTTTTGCCAGGCATTGATGAAGAAATTTGTCGCCCTGGGCACTGAATGTGCTGAGTACCTAAAGGTTGCTAAAGCTTCCTAAGGTGAACTCTTTATCCTCTCTTTACTTGTCATGTATGCTTCTTCTTGCTGTTTATTTGACTTCTCCTTTCCTTTCCTTGCTGGACTGCAGATGCTCTAGCATCAGCCAATGCCCGCATTGCATCGCTGGAAGCTGAGCTCAGTGCTTCACGGAAAGCCTTTGACGTTGCGACCGCCACCAAAGCAAGTGCTGAGAAGTCGCATAAATCGGCACTGGCTAAGGCGAAGAAGGCGGAGAAAGCTTTGGCTGATGCTAACAAAGAGCATCTCCAGCGAGAGCAAGCCGTGGCTAAGCGGCTTCACACGATGTCTGCTGCTGCTGGAGGTACATACTTGTCTTGTCCTCTTCTTCTACTGCTATTTCTTTTTGTACTTGCTAATATTTTCATTTCCTTCTTTTTTTCTGTCCCCTTTGTTGTACAGGATTTACCGGGGTGTCTTTGTCGACTCTGCAACCGGGCGATGATCCTCTGATGACCCCGGTTAACTTACTCGAGGCAAACTGGATATCTATCCAGGAGATCTTTGAGTTGGTGGGCCGCATTCTTACGTGGATGTTCATCGGGTTGTGGCCCAAGCAGAAGGCGGAGGTTTCGAACAATGACATGAAGAAACTTGCCAAAGCTTTCGATACTACTGATGACCCCGTCCTTCAGCTGAAGGGGCTTTCTTTGAAGCGAGGTGTGGAGGGTGCTATCGCACTTTCTTATGCACATGGTGCAGATTTCGACTAGGAGAAGGTTAGCTCTCCTCATGGCTGCACCCGCTCAGAGTTAAAGGCCTTCTTCGAGAAGGCGAAGAAGCTTGCACCCGCCATAGTGTCGATTATTTCTCCTTCAGCGGCTTCTGCGGCTTCTTTTACGCCACCTTCCTCGACTCCAGCGACGGCTGATTCCGCGCCTCCTTCAACTACTGGCGCTGAATTTGCCATGCCTTCCTCTACCACAGAGCAGAATGCTGAGGTGGCGTAGACTCGGCTTCTTTGTTGTAGTTTCCAATTTCTGCTTTTGATGTAAAAACCTTTAGTCGCATGCAACCCGAGAACCTTAGTCAAAGGGTTCGCATTTATGTAAATATGCTTTTTTTCTATGATATATTGTGTTAGCTTCTGAAATGTTTCTCCTTTCCTTTCTTTTGACTTCCAGTCTATGCACATCGGTGATCCTTTGAGTCGCGACCATGCTCCCTCTTCTGCCAGCGCGTTTGGCTCTAAAGTTTTGTCGCCTCCTCGCCGCTGCTGCCAATGCGCGGAATATTCTTCAAGGATTTCGGATCTTGAGAATCGCTTAACTTTGGTCAAATGCCAAGCACAGATGGCTGTAGACAAAGCTAGCAAAGCTTGTGGTTTGATGAAGCAGATATCTATTCTCGACGATAAGGTGTCTAGTCTGATGGCGAATATTGTGCATCATGAAGAATGCGACTCTTTTGTCATTGGCATTATCGAGTCTGCCTGCGAGATGTTGCGATGTAAGATTCCTTGCGACTTCTCTTTTTCCCTTTTGTTCCATTGCTGCTATGTGATGTTCTTTGTTATCTTAGGTACTTGTCTGGATTATGCTGCTGAGGCTCGTCGGGTTGCCGAGCGAAATGCGGCTCTGGAAAAAACGTCAGAGGGCATTGATAGCTTGTGGTCTGATCCTCGACGCCGTAGTGCTATCGTATTGCTCTAGCACCGCGCCCAACATATCGGAGAGTCAGTTGATGGCTGCCGAAGATCTCTCATAACCATGCAATCTGTGATGCTTCCTCGCAATCCTCTGCCTGGAAGTTTTCTGCTGCTACTTGACGCTTTTAGATCCAGTCAGCGTATTCACCGGTTGATTGAACTGAACTTAGTGGCGGGTACCAACTTTTCTCTTGGGTGGATGCGTAAGTGGCACCCAAGGCTCAATTATAGTTCTATGTCACTGAGCTATCCCTTAGGTGGAGCTAGTCTGCGAGTACATCTGGAGAATACCTTGCAGCCTGCTCGAAGAATTATAGCTAGGCTGTTGCGGGAGGATGTCGCGTTCTTCCGTGAGTATCACTATTTAGATCCTTTAGGTGTAGATGATTCTGACAACCCGATGCTGTAATACTCATGTATATGTGGAACGCGAGAGTTTCTTATTTCGCGACTATATGTCTAAAATTTGTTCTCAGAGCATTTTGTATGATTCGTATGTTTGCCGTATTTTTCTTTGGAGAGACTCGTAAACTCGAATATGAGGAACGTTTTGTCTTTATTGTACTTGTAATGTAAGATACATGGGATGACCCAAGAGATCCGGCCTATGACCTGTGTTCTGGATCTAGAGGGCATTGCCCTGGGATAACTCGTGGCTTTTACAGCCTTATTTTTCTACTCTACTTTGTTGTTTTTGATATTTATGCCGTCGTGGCCTTCTCTTCTTCTTCTGTAGTTTTGTCTTCTCCTGATGCTTCTACTCGTGGTTTCTTTGTCTCTGGCTCCGTTGTATGTCTTTCGGGTAGCTTGTCGCCTTCCGTACTCGCGCTTTTCACCTTCTCTGCATAGTTGGCTATCATGCCAAAGTTTTGCGCCATTTTGTGGAACTCCTTGTCGCATAGGTCTGAAACCTCGAAGCTTCCCTTTACTGTGATGATTCCCTTTGGTCCTGGCATCTTGAGTACTAGATGCGTATAGTGAGGTACTACCATGAATCACGAAAACGAGGGTCGCCCGTGGATCGCATGATACTGAGATGGCCAGTCCATGACTTCAAAGTTGAGCTTTTCTCTTCTATAATTTTATCGGTTATCGAAGCAAACGTTGAGTGCTATCCGACCTAGTGGATAATTAGCACTTTCTGGTACAATCCCATAGAAGGAACAGTCTGTTGGCTTCAGGAACTCTAGTGATATATGCATTGCTCTGAGCGTTTTCGCATATATCAAATTGATTCCACTTCCCGCGTCCATGAATATTCTGTCGACATCATACGCGCCGATTTGAGCTTTGAGTACCAGAGGCGCGTTTCCTGGCCGAGGTACTATTATAGGGTGATCTTCTCTGTTGAATTCGATTGGTTGCTCTGACCAGTGTAGATACTCCGTTATAGCTGGAGACGAAGTAACTGCTAGATTGACTTGTCTGGTAATGCTTTTTTCTTCTTTGTTTGACTTGGGCACAGGTTGTATCATTGTTGTAATGTGCCCCTTAGATGGAACGTACCCTCCGTCTTCATCGTGTCCCTGGTTTGGCTGGTCTTGTCCTTGAGGAGCTCCATTGTTCCCTTGTTGATTTGTGGAAGGCTTGCTGTTTCCTTCGTATCCTTGTCGCTTTGCTTCGGTTTGCTTACTTAACGCTGCTTCTTTTAGCTTCAAGAATGTTGTGCAATCTTTCATTGCATGCCTGGACACTCGCTTTCCATCGACGAACGCTGAGTGTATATGACAAGGCCCGTTTAGCATATCTTCTGGCGATGGGTTGTACTCTCTGGATTCTCTTGTGGGAAACTTTTTATAGTCCTCTTTTCCGTAGCTTCGATATCCCGAGCTTCTGCGATCACTCCCTTGGTAGTTGT
Organism: Dactylis glomerata; assembly: GCA_007115705.1. Classification (NCBI taxonomy): domain Eukaryota; kingdom Viridiplantae; phylum Streptophyta; class Magnoliopsida; order Poales; family Poaceae; genus Dactylis; species Dactylis glomerata. Next base: position 9,054,067 of record QXEO01000546.1, read on the forward strand.
TGTCCTTATATCCTACGGCTACTTGGCTGTGGGAGCCGTAATTGTCGTAATTGCGGGACCTTCTTCTTTGGCTTCCATATCTGTTTCTTCTATCGTCCTCTGGCGATCGCATCCGCTTGTAGTTGCATGCGTCTTCTCCATCTGCAAATCTGTTTGCTACGTCCATGAGGTCTGACACTGTTTTCGGCTTGATTCTGCCCATCTCTTCAACTAGGTCTCTTCGCCTTAATCCAATTATGAACGCGTCTATTGCTCTTTCGTCTGAAACTTCGACTGCTGAGTTTTTGATAAGGCTCCATCTTTGGATGTATGTCCTTAAGGTTTCGTCGCGTTGTTGTACACATGCTTTGACTTCTTCTATCGATGCCGGCCGCTTGTATGTCGACCTGAAGTTGCTTGTGAATTGCTTCGTGAGATCTTCCCAATTTCCAATATTTTCTTTTTCTAGTTTGCTCAACCATGACCTTGCTGCGCCGGTGAGGTGTAGTTGCAAACTTTGCATTGATGTTTCTTTGGTTCCTCCCAATATTTTTTCCTTTTACCTTTTTAGCTGAATGTTTGCAAGTAGAAAACTCGGAGGCAGGCTTTGCCTATTACATCCCTTGATTTTCTTTATTAGGAAGTGTATGGTATATTTTTTATGCATTACTCCTTTCCTTGCAACTCATTTTGTGATAAACCAATAGAGTAAATAACTAATGCACCATCAGTTCCTAGTCACATTTGGTTGGAGATGAAAGGTTACTAATTTGCTAATACATCTTCAGCTAGAACTTACTGCTCCTTTTGATAGGTCATATTTGCCTTGACTTATTTGAGGACAATAATTTTCCTAAATTTTACAAAATGTAACGATTCTCTTGTATTATATGAGGCGGCCGGTTTGCCGTTTTACTGTCTTTTCCCTTTATGATCATATGGCTCACGACTCAAATTCGGTTGGCTGGTATACTTGAATTAGGTTACTTTGCAAAGCTACCTAATTTGTACTGGACTCTCGATATAGCTCACTAGATATAAAACCACTTGTCTCTGCAAAGTAGGATCATAGCATCTTATGTCTGGAACACCTAAATATTTTTTAAATATTTTTTTCCTATGTCAGAAAGTTAGATCTCTTGGTGTCATAATGGTAAAGTTTCGCTCTTCCTGTCAGAAGACACATTTCCTCATGAGAATTTACATTGATCTTACCAAGGTTTGCTGGTGGAGGCCACTGACAGTGAGGAAGCAGTTGCTAGGTGGATCTGCATAAGGCATTGTCGTGATTGATGGACTGTCCAGGCTTTTTCAAGTAAGAGGTAAAAACTGAAAGGCCTTTTACTGCCATTGTTGCATGACAAGTTTGGTGAAATTGATGTATCTCAGTGAATACAAAATAGCATGTCCGTTTTCTCCCCAATCTATGGGCCATAGTTTTCTCCTTAATTTAGTGCGGTTCTTAGTTAATCTAGTATTTTAATGATTATTATTATTTTGTAGGATTCTCATGGTGACGGCTGTTGTAGATGGATCCACTACAGTCTAGGACCTCTATGTGAGATCACCACATCACTCTGGTATAAAAAGCACATTCACCAAACTCACAAATCTCCCTGATAGCATGCTTTGTAGTAGACATTACCGCTCAGGTAAGTACTCAAAAAGAAAGAGTGGTAGACTATTAGGAGAAGAATTTACTGCAAAATCGATATCTTTTTGCTCTCCAGTAAGTAAGTCTGAGAGCTGTTGAGAATGGTGCTGGTGCCTACTAAATACTACTATTTTTATCCTCGAAATATCCGGCAGCCATTATAGGAATGCTTCTTTGTTGCTCACTCAAAAGCTTACATTAATCCTTCAATTGGTTAGGGCTCTTTTTTTTTTGCTTTGTGGGAATAAAAACTGAAATAGTTGATGTTAATCCCTCTTTCTTTCCAGTACATGTTAGTATGTGTATATATTTGCAACTGTAACTACTAACGGTGGTTTTTGTCATGGAATATATTATACTTTATCCCGAGTAACATTTGGTTGCTAATGACTAAGCAAAACCAGCAAAACCCATACCCTCCTACCCCTTATCAAACCCATTTATAGCATGTGCTCCTCTTCCTCTCACCAAGTGTCGCTGCTATACTCTCACCAAGAACTACCACCACCTTTCACCATGTCACTACTAACGCCACCCCTTATATCACGTCACACTATCAGACTCTTTTAATGCCCTTCCATTAATCCTTTCCATATCTATCTGTCTCTAACTCTCTCTCTAGGTTGGATGCACGTCTTCTTCGATGTCTCCTATCTCATTGCCCTATACTGCGCTGGACGATAAGATTTGATCTAACCAACCGTAGGAGTTTGACATGACGTGCTTGAGAGAATCTATCCCGGGCTTGTAGGTGCATGTATGCATGGCTCGACTCCACGGTGTCCCTCTCCACATGAGGGCATTGTCGTGTGGCGCTATCGACGAGGCAAAAAGCATGGAGGATATTGTCATGGGTGCGAGCCGGGTGGCCGAAGGGCGTATGTCATCGTCATTCTAGTGTCAAAATTGGTCGCACCAGTCATCCTCACGCTTGATGCCGCATGGCTCCGCTGTGGGTGTGGCCTTCCCAAATCCGTCGTCCCCGGTGCCGTCTGTAACCCCATGTTCTGCATGCTCAAGGTATCCCGCGAGTGTGTGTTGTTGTGACTACACATTCCGTACATAAGTGTGTGCGTCTATCTGGTGAGGAGGAAAGAGGGACCTGCAAATAGTTTACCTTATTTCCTTTTTTTCTACCATAGAAAGCTTCTTATATACTTTTCTACCCAAAATTAATAAAATATACAACAAAAAAGAGGGACCTAGCTAGCTAAGATTATTACAGTGACCGACAATGGGGTTGATCCGTATATACTCAAATAACACGTGGTAGTTGTTTTGGGGTTGTTCATATTGGTTCATAAATTGATTAGTTGTTGTGTGATCCAAAATTAAAAACACCGAATCATCAGGCGGTCGGGCAAGCTGCGGCTGAGTAGGCCGGAAGCAGGAACGAATCGTCGATGGCGTGTGCACGATGGATCGAGCACGTGAAATATAAGCACCTATTTTCTTTTATTTGTCTTTTTCCTAACGGAACTAAATTAATTGGATTCCATGCATGCACGGTTGACTATGCTGTATAGCTAGAGAAAATACCACTTTTTTATTCTCCCGATCGAACGGAACATACTACTGTACGTACGAGCTAGCTAGCTAGTTAAACCGTACGTTGATCGGAGACGTTTCTTCCTATTGTTAGCTAGTTAATTCGAGAAGCTCTGCTGCACCCCGCACTACGTCCTTCGTATGCGATTACCAACCCATCCAACAATGCAGCTGAGTACGAGGCTTTTCTGCATGGCATGCGCATGGCGAAGGCTTGCGGCGCAACGCGCATCAAGATCCACGGTGACTCAAGCCTCATCGCACATCAAGTAATGAAGGAGTGCGACGCAACTTGCGCAAACATGATTGCGTACCGCGCAATGTACGACAAGCTCAAAGGTAACTTTGAGGGCTGTGAGGTCACACACATCAGCCGAGAAAGCAACGAGGAAGCAAACTCTTTGGCTAATATTGGGTCCAAGTGCCTACCAATTGCTCCAGGAGTCTTTTTTGAAAAAATAGAGCGATCCGTCAAGATAAAGCCATCAGCCATCGACCCAGCGTTAGCAACATGCTCGGGGGCTGGACAGTCCAAAGACTCAGTAGTAGTCGAAGGGGAGACGCCACTCGAGCATGCAGCCCAAGTAATGCTAGCTGAGCCACTGTGAACACAGCCTTATCTCGCATACCTGCTGCGAGATGAACTCCCCGAACATGCTATCCACCGTTGACAGATTGTGCACCAATGTAAGGCCTTCACAATCATCAAAGGAGAGCTGTACAAACGAAGCACAATGGGTGTCCTCCAGAGATGCATCGCAGCCGAAGATGGCATCAGCTTACTTCAAGACATCCACGAAGGGACCTGCGGTCACCACGCCTGCAGTAGAACCCTGGTAGCCAAAGCTTTCCGCTCGCGATTCTACTGGCTATCTACTCTTCACAATGCCAAGAACATAGTCAAGCATTGCGACGCATGCCAGCGTTTCGCAACAAGGCCGTATGCGCCCGCATCAGAGCTAAAGACAATCCCGCTCACTTGGCCGTTTGCACAATGGGAGCTCGATCAAGTCTGTCGACATAGACTACGCTAACGGTAGTTGTGTCCTGTGCAACACAAGAATCGTGACCAGAATCGTTCGTTCCGCGAGACGTACGGATGCAACGCAAGAACGCAAGCATGCATGAGAGGTCGTCGATCGTTCGATCGGAATCAAGCGCGCGCAGGCGTACGTATATACAGTATATGGTTCGTGACTTGCGCGTTGATCGTTCGATCAGGATGACAGTGACCCATTTAAGCGCGTAATAATTAATTAAGGGCCACGAGTATGCCAGCCGGCCGGTAATTAATTAAGGGCGCCTCATTTCTGTCAGCGTGCCACCCGGATAGAGGTCGTTCAGACTAGAGAGAGACAGGCCCGTGCGCGGATACGTACGTACTCCCTTTGTTTGGAAATATAAGATGTTTTAGTTTTGTGAAGTGAGTGTATCTAGACATATTTTAATGTATAGGTTCACTTGAATCTACACACTAAAAAATATCTAGATACATTAGCTTCACAAAATTAAAACATCTTATATTTCCGAACGGAGGGAGTACGTGACAGGCCCGACTTGCGCGTGGATAGTGGAGTCGCTGGCTCGTTCGTCCGGAGACGTACTACGTTACGTATGTGTACGCGTGGGCGTGGCACGTACGTTGAAACCCGCCAGCATATATATATGCATGCATAAATGATGTTGGATCGATCTCATTATCAATACGACGGCACCAACACCGGACACTGCATAGGATTTGGATAACGTCACGTACGTCCGCGATCAGCAAGTACAAGGACGGAACTAGCTTTTTTCCTAGATGGGTCCCTCCGTTTATCATATCTCATTGTCGAATCCTACTCAGCAATCCTTAAAAAAAGTAACTAACACACGTGCTACAATGGGCGGGACAAAGGGTCGCGATCTCGCGAGGGTGAGCTAACTCCAAAAACCCGTCCTCAGTTCGGATTGCAGGCTGCAACTCGCCTGCATGAAGCAGGAATCGCTAGTAATCGCCGGTCAGCCATACGGCGGTGAATCCGTTCCCGGGCCTTGTACACACCGCCCGTCACACTATAGGAGCTGGCCATGTTTGAAATCATTACTCTTAACCGTAAGGAGGGGGATGCCTAAGGCTAGGCTTGCGACTGGAGTGAAGTCATAACAAGGTAGCCGTACTGGAAGGTGCGGCTGGATCACCTCCTTTTCAGGGAGAGCTAGCAAATCCGTGTGGTAAGGAAAAACCGGTAATCTATTCCTGAAAAAAAATCTTGGAGATTATTTAATGCTTACTCTCAAACTTTTTGTTTATACAGTAGTAATATTCTTTGTTTCCCTCTTTATCTTTGGATTCTTATCTAATGACCCAGGACGAAATCCTGGGCGCGAGGAGTAAAATTTCCATTTTTTTTATTTTTTCTTACAAATTGGATTTGTTTCGTACATTTATCTATGAGAAAATCCGGGGGTCAGAATTCCTTCCAATTTGAAAGTCCCAAATGATCCGAGGGAGCGGAAAGAGAGGGATTCGAACCCTCGGTACAAAAAAATTGTACAACGGATTAGCAATCCGCCGCTTTAGTCCACTCAGCCATCTCTCCCCGTTCCAAATCCAAAGGTTTACGTTAGTTATATGATAGAGACAAGAAATAACGATTGCAAAAAACCTTTTTTTTCTTTCAAAAGTCTATAAAAATTATATTGCCAATTCCATTTTAGTTATATTCTTTTTTCTTAATGTTAATAAAAAAAAGAAGAAAATTCTTGTTTTTTCTTTCTAAAAATCGATATTGGCCGAGAGACAATCAGATAGATTTTCTCTTTAGCGGGCATTTTCCTATAAGACTTGTTTTGTTATAATAAAACAAGCAGGTTATATAAAAAAGAAAAAACGCTTTTTTTGTCGATTATTTATCAAGAAAGCAAAAAGGGTTCTTATCAAACCCAACATAAAATTAGAAAGAACAATAAAGTAAGTAGATCTGACTCCTTGAATAATGCCTCTATCCGCTATTCTGATATATAAATTCGATGTAGATGAAATTGTATAAGCGAATTTTTTTTATTTCCTTAGACTTAGACCGCGCAAGACAAGAATTTTTTGTTATTTACGATTTTATATTCTTGTTACTAGGTGTTCTATAGGAATAAGAAGAAATCGCAACTCCTTTCCGCTACACATAAAAATGGATTTCGAAAGCCTTTTTTTTTAAGAATCCTCCTTTTCTGTTCTTCCACCCATGAAATAGAGAGGGAATGGGAATATAGGGGTTACTTTTATTTTCATTTTTCCCTTAAAAGAGAGGCTTTGAAATAGGAGTCATGGAATAATGCTGAATTGAAATGTTTATTTCTATAGTATAAGAAAAACAAATCGAATCAAATTCATGGATTTACCACGACCTCGGTTGTGACTCCATAGATAAAAATAAAAAAATTTAGATCTTCGAGACCATTGAAAAAGGGCATTGAACGAGAAACAAATCGTCCACAGATAATAAAACTATCATATGCCTTGGAAGTGACATGAGGTGCTCGGAAATGGTTGAAGTAATTGAATAGGAGGATCACTATGACTATAGCCCTTGGTAGAGTTCCTAAAGAAGAAAATGATCTATTTGATACTATGGATGACTGGTTACGAAGGGACCGTTTCGTTTTTGTAGGATGGTCTGGCCTATTGCTCTTTCCTTGTGCTTATTTCGCTTTAGGGGGTTGGTTTACAGGGACAACTTTTGTAACTTCTTGGTATACCCATGGATTGGCTAGTTCCTATTTGGAAGGTTGTAATTTCTTAACCGCAGCAGTTTCTACCCCTGCCAATAGTTTAGCACACTCTTTGTTGCTACTATGGGGGCCAGAAGCGCAAGGAGATTTTACTCGTTGGTGTCAATTAGGCGGTTTATGGACTTTTGTAGCTCTCCACGGGGCTTTTGCACTAATAGGTTTCATGTTACGCCAATTTGAACTTGCTCGGTCTGTTCAATTGCGTCCTTATAATGCAATCTCATTCTCTGGTCCAATCGCGGTTTTTGTTTCTGTATTCCTTATTTATCCACTGGGGCAATCTGGTTGGTTCTTTGCGCCGAGTTTTGGCGTAGCAGCGATATTTCGATTCATCCTTTTCTTCCAAGGATTTCATAATTGGACGTTGAACCCATTTCATATGATGGGAGTTGCCGGAGTATTAGGCGCGGCTCTGCTATGCGCTATTCATGGAGCGACCGTAGAAAACACTCTATTTGAGGACGGTGATGGTGCAAATACCTTCCGTGCTTTTAACCCAACTCAAGCTGAAGAAACTTATTCAATGGTCACTGCTAACCGCTTTTGGTCCCAAATCTTTGGTGTTGCTTTTTCCAATAAACGTTGGTTACATTTCTTTATGCTATTTGTACCCGTCACTGGTTTATGGATGAGTGCTATTGGCGTAGTTGGCCTGGCTCTGAACTTACGTGCCTATGACTTTGTTTCCCAGGAAATCCGTGCAGCCGAAGATCCTGAATTTGAGACTTTCTACACCAAAAATATTCTTTTAAACGAGGGTATTCGTGCGTGGATGGCAGCTCAGGATCAGCCTCATGAAAATCTTATATTCCCTGAGGAGGTTCTACCACGTGGAAACGCTCTTTAATGGAACTTTCGTTTTAGCTGGTCGTGACCAAGAAACCACCGGCTTTGCTTGGTGGGCTGGGAATGCCAGACTTATCAATTTGTCCGGTAAGCTACTTGGGGCTCACGTAGCTCATGCCGGATTAATCGTATTCTGGGCTGGAGCAATGAACCTATTTGAAGTGGCTCATTTCGTACCAGAAAAGCCCATGTATGAACAAGGCTTAATTTTACTTCCACACTTAGCTACTCTAGGTTGGGGAGTAGGACCAGGGGGAGAAGTTCTAGATACTTTTCCGTACTTTGTATCTGGAGTACTTCACCTAATTTCCTCCGCAGTCTTAGGCTTCGGTGGCATTTATCACGCGCTTCTGGGCCCTGAGACTCTTGAGGAATCTTTTCCATTTTTTGGTTATGTATGGAAAGATAGAAATAAAATGACTACAATTTTGGGTATTCACTTAATTTTGTTAGGTCTAGGTGCTTTTCTTCTAGTACTCAAGGCTCTTTATTTTGGCGGTGTATATGATACCTGGGCCCCTGGGGGAGGAGATGTAAGAAAGATTACCAATTTGACCCTTAGCCCCAGTGTTATATTTGGTTATTTACTAAAATCTCCTTTTGGGGGAGAAGGGTGGATTGTTAGTGTGGATGATTTAGAAGATATAATTGGTGGACATGTATGGTTGGGTTTCATTTGTGTATTTGGCGGAATTTGGCATATCTTAACCAAACCCTTTGCATGGGCTCGCCGTGCACTTGTATGGTCTGGAGAAGCTTACTTGTCTTATAGTTTAGCTGCTTTATCTGTCTTTGGTTTTATCGCTTGTTGTTTTGTATGGTTCAATAATACGGCTTATCCGAGTGAGTTTTATGGACCAACCGGGCCAGAAGCTTCTCAAGCTCAGGCATTTACTTTTGTAGTTAGAGACCAGCGTCTTGGAGCTAATGTAGGATCCGCTCAAGGACCCACAGGTTTAGGTAAATATCTAATGCGTTCCCCAACTGGGGAGGTTATCTTTGGAGGGGAAACTATGCGTTTTTGGGATCTTCGCGCTCCATGGTTAGAACCTCTAAGGGGCCCCAACGGTTTGGACTTGAGTAGGTTGAAAAAAGACATACAACCTTGGCAAGAACGACGTTCAGCAGAATATATGACCCACGCCCCTTTAGGCTCTTTAAATTCTGTGGGTGGCGTAGCTACCGAGATCAATGCAGTTAATTATGTCTCTCCTAGAAGTTGGTTATCGACTTCTCATTTTGTTCTAGGATTCTTCCTTTTTGTGGGCCATTTGTGGCATGCAGGAAGAGCCCGAGCTGCTGCAGCAGGTTTTGAAAAGGGAATCGATCGTGATTTGGAACCTGTTCTTTACATGAACCCTCTTAACTAAGATTTTCTTATTTATACCTGTTCTAATGTTTTATTTTTTTCTGTTCTGGCTCGGTTATTCCATCTAGCCGAGCCATTCATTCCTTTATTATGAAAGAAAGATAAGGGACAGAATAAAGATAAAAAATTAAAGAAACAAGCATATTCAATAAGCAAAAGGAGAGAGAGGGATTCGAACCCTCGATAGTTCCTAGAACTATACCGGTTTTCAAGACCGGAGCTATCAACCACTCAGCCATCTCTCCACAGCCTAATCCCTATTTTACTCGTATAAGTAGAACATAGCCATATAAAAAGATCTACTAACCCCTAGAAAGATCTCAGATGCAAGTCCCTTTTCGACATATCTCTGTATACTGTATACACGGATACATGATCCGCTATACCCGCTTGTGAAATAAAGACTAAATCCCCTCTCCTCACCCCCATATCCAAATAAAAAAGCGGTAAGTAAAAATAAGTTTTAATTAAAGAGAAGAATCAATGGATTCATGATTAAACCCCTCCTACTTAATTGTATTTTTTTACAATTTTGGTTAAGTGAGGGATCAAATATGTAGTCAACTTTATTTGATGGTAGCTTGGAGGATTAGAAATATGACTATTGCTTTCCAATTAGCTGTTTTTGCATTAATTGCGACTTCCTCAGTTTTAGTAATTAGTGTACCCCTTGTATTTGCTTCTCCTGATGGTTGGTCAAATAATAAAAACGTTGTATTTTCCGGTACATCATCGTAACTAAATCTTCTTTTGTTAAAAAAGGAATAAGGAAGCCAAATAGCTAAAAAACGATAGTTTTGGTTTACTAGAACCATCAGCATATTGTTTCAGCTCGGTGGAAACCCAATTCTTTTCCTCAGGATCTCTTGAATGAAATTAGGGAACGAAGTAAGTAGATAGGCGGATTTAGGTAGAATTTTTATCTCCTATTCTATAAGGATCATCTAGAAAGCAGAGAGCTTTGGTTCCATTCAAATAGAAAAGCTGACATAGATGTTAAGTGGTGGGAATATCCATAAAGGAGCCGAATGAAATCAAAATTTCATGTTCGGTTTTGAATTAGAGACGTTAAAAATAATCAAATCAACCAACGTCGACTATAACCCCTAGCCTTCCAAGCTAACGATGCGGGTTCGATTCCCGCTACCCGCTCCATTCTCTATAAAAGGAGTATTCTTTTTGTCTAGACATGGTAAAGGCTTGTATTCCACCTTTTTTGTCCACCAGTTTTTGGTACTCCAGAGCGGAGTAGAGCAGTTTGGTAGCTCACGAGGCTCATAACCTTGAGGTCACGGGTTCGATTCCCGTCTCCGCACTTAACTTAGCCGTCTATATAAAAATAAAAGGACTATTCTCTTTCTCTAGATATGGGAGAGGATTGAGTGGTATCCAACTTTATTATTCAGGAGTTCCCGGCCCTAGAGGGAAAAATGGAGCAGTTTGCGAAGGCACTTGCTTCCACAAGAAGAACGTGCAAGGCTCCTACCGACCCTGTGGAAAAGAAAAATGAAATGAAAGAAAGGCACAGGCCTTCTCTTTAAAAGCAGTTTGTCAGTTGTTTGTCTTAGTGAATACCCGGTTTGTTTGTTTTAGTGAATACCCTATTTAGGTAGTGCTTTCCGCCTCTGTAGCGCCCCCTTTTTGAGTGGGATGCAAAAGAAGGGTAAGAATAGTAAGGGATACCGTACTAGACTAACACCTAATTAATACTTAATTTAATATTAAGTAGTTAAACAGTCAACTAGACTAAACTTTTTATCATAGTACTTTACTAAATTAAGTGGGCGAGCGGCGGGAATCGAACCCGTATCTTCTCCTTGGCAAGGAGATGTTTTACCATTGAACTACGCTCGCTACGCTATATATTTTATAGCGTATATCCGCTTAGGTCGACCGTCTATGTCTGGGTCGACCGTTTCATTTCATTTTCTATTATATTATAGTTTTCCTTTTTTTATTGTCTGTCAATGAATATTCTAATAGGACTAGAATTTCATAATACTGAAAGAGAAGAAGTAGCAATTCGGAATGCAAATTGTGTTTTAATTTTAATGCGTCTCACTATTCGAATTTTTCGAGGAAATGGCCTTTTTATTTATTTTGTTTTGTATCGGGCTACTAAATACTAAACAAATTTAAGAAATGAGAGAATTAAGAATAGCTACGAGAAGACTAGTCCAATCCATAATGATGTACCGGAAAATACAACGTTTTTATTATTTGACCAACCATCAGGAGAAGCAAATACAAGGGGTACACTAATTACTAAAACCGAGGAAGTCGCAATTAATGCAAAAACAGCTAATTGGAAAGCAATAGTCATATTTCTAATCCTCCAAGCTACCATCAAATAAGTTGACTACATATTTGATCCCTCACTTAACCAAAATTGTAAAAAAATACAATTAAGTAGGAGGGGTTTAATCATGAATCCATTGATTCTTCTCTTTAATTAAAACTTATTTTTACTTACCGCTTTTTTATTTGGATATGGGGGTGAGGAGAGGGGATTTAGTCTTTATTTCACAAGCGGGTATAGCGGATCATGTATCCGTGTATACAGTATACAGAGATATGTCGAAAAGGGACTTGCATCTGAGATCTTTCTAGGGGTTAGTAGATCTTTTTATATGGCTATGTTCTACTTATACGAGTAAAATAGGGATTAGGCTGTGGAGAGATGGCTGAGTGGTTGATAGCTCCGGTCTTGAAAACCGGTATAGTTCTAGGAACTATCGAGGGTTCGAATCCCTCTCTCTCCTTTTGCTTATTGAATATGCTTGTTTCTTTAATTTTTTATCTTTATTCTGTCCCTTATCTTTCTTTCATAATAAAGGAATGAATGGCTCGGCTAGATGGAATAACCGAGCCAGAACAGAAAAAAATAAAACATTAGAACAGGTATAAATAAGAAAATCTTAGTTAAGAGGGTTCATGTAAAGAACAGGTTCCAAATCACGATCGATTCCCTTTTCAAAACCTGTTGCAGCAGCTCGGGCTCTTCCTGCATGCCACAAATGGCCCACAAAAAGGAAGAATCCTAGAACAAAATGAGAAGTCGATAACCAACTTCTAGGAGAGACATAATTAACTGCATTGATCTCGGTAGCTACGCCACCCACAGAATTTAAAGAGCCTAAAGGGGCGTGGGTCATATATTCTGCTGAACGTCGTTCTTGCCAAGGTTGTATGTCTTTTTTCAACCTACTCAAGTCCAAACCGTTGGGGCCCCTTAGAGGTTCTAACCATGGAGCGCGAAGATCCCAAAAACGCATAGTTTCCCCTCCAAAGATAACCTCCCCAGTTGGGGAACGCATTAGATATTAATCATTATAATTTATTCATAATAGGGGAATATTTGACCGTTCACTCGAAAAAGAGGGTCCTATTGAAAAAGAAATAATACAAAATAGAAAGAAGTTTTTTTTTTAGTAAACTAAGCAATGGTTGATTGATTTGTATGGAAACGATATACCTTTATTCTCTAATCCAATAATTATGACTCAATTAAATATTGCTACAACTGATTAAAGGGAGAAATGATTCTCGGGCTTTCTTTCCGCACAATATTGTTGGTTTACCTCGCAAAGATATCTATGTGGGCTTTTGAATCCGCTTATACATACAATTATGTATGTATTATATGACCAACTTTCTATGGGTCACATAGACATCCAAATAAGCAGTAGAACTGAGATGAGGAAAAGAGGTCTTAAATAAAAAGGGAATACAATTTATGTACGGATTCCGGAAAAATACCGCTATTCTATATCATATGTGTGTCTTTCTTTATCGATTGGGAGTAGTGAAAAAAAAAATTCCTATACGCCTCCCCGCCCTCTTTACTGAGAGATGCAAAATAAAAAAGCGAAGTAAGGCTGCCCTATGGATATTTGATCTTGCCCCCTGCCCTTTTTTTTTCCATTCATTGAACCCTAGTTCGGGACTGACGGGGCTCGAACCCGCAGCTTCCGCCTTGACAGGGCGGTGCTCTGACCAATTGAACTACAATCCCCGCGGGGTGTATGGCATACCTATTCTTAAATAGAACCATAAGAAGATTCGATTCGTCTGCCCTACTCTAAGAAATAGACAAATCATATACTACATACCTACATATTATAGTGGTTATAGTGAGAGTGACATAACTAGTATGTCGTGATTTTTTATCACTAAAAATGGCTAATAACCCACCCTTCAATAAGAAAAACTCTTTTGTTTGTAAGAAAGGAACAAGAGAGATATGGGTTAGAAATCCCATTTCTCCCTTTTTTCTTTATCTTTTATTTCTATAGATCAGACATTTTATTTTATGGAAGAAAAGCAAAAGGATTTAGTTCATATTCACGAAGTCCTAGATTTTTGGGCCGAGCTGGATTTGAACCAGCGTAGACATATCGTCAACGAATTTACAGTCCGTCCCCATTAACCGCTCGGGCATCGACCCAGGAAGAATTTATTCTAGGGTTTTTGATAATCTATGATTAATCTCCTTTCAAAATACTCCCTACCCCCAGGGGAAGTCGAATCCCCGCTGCCTCCTTGAAAGAGAGATGTCCTGAACCACTAGACGATAGGGGCATCACTAGACGATAAGGCCATATACAACCGCTCGTGATTATACTATAATCATAGTATGAGCAGTTTTTTGGAATTGTCAATATATTCGAAAAGTATAACTAGATCCAAAGCAAAGAGTTTTTCCTACTTTTCTGTTATGTTTTCATCTAGGAGTTTTTTTAGTTGATGGTTAGATTAATTCATGGATCATCCCTAGTTTATTAGGGAAATTTATTTTATTTAAAGGGTTATAGAATAAGAATGGATTACTAAATAGGGATTCTATATCTATATTAGTTCAGTACAGGTAGTTATTTGATTGATCTAAGATGAAAAAGAGTCCCATTTCATTTTTTTTTTTTCAATTTACATTTGGTGCTTTATTTAGTGTTCAGACCCAAAATGAATGTATCCCGCACTAAGTCATAAAATTCTATAAAAAATAGAGAAAGTTTCAAAAACAAAGAAAAAAGTGAATGAATTTTAGTAGAAAAGTATTCTATCAGATTCGAACCGAGGACTTACGTCTTAGCACGACATTACTCTACCACTAATTTTAAAAGCCCTTTATCGGATTTGAACCGATGACTTATGCCTTACCATGGCATTACTCTACCACTGAGTTAAAAGGGCTTTTTATTAAAAAAAATTCGCCACTTTGATTTCCCATTATGGATCTACTGCATAATGTACATAATATATGTATACATAGAAATGTAGAGATTATATATGTATATATCGATATATATAGAAGTTTAGTCATGGCAAGGTTCAAAATCTTGAGAGCCCAAAATCTTGCTTATAACTTGCACAAAACACAAAACTAAAGTATAGGTTTTTTTATTTTTATATAATAAAATATAATAAAATTAAAAATTACGTGAAGAAAGAGTGGACACAATAAAAAAAACCATACCCCTACATACTTAACTCTTCTTGGTTCAGGTTTTTCTGTTTCCGAAGACTCGTAAAATAAGCATATTCTGGAACCCTAAGAATTCCATGGTATATGGTTATGCAAAATATAAGATTTCTAAGATTTCCGATCCTAGTGGGAAAAGAAAGGGAACAGATTGCCCAATATGATTCTTGGGGGGAACATTTGGTAATGGTCTTGATCCTCTCCTCTATGCTCTTTTTTATGTGTTCTTAGTTCTATTTTGATTCTTTTAAACAAGAATCCAATAAACTAGAGTGGAGTTAGTGGAAAAAAGGACTTTATAGGGACAGTGTTACCCCCTATATTCCCTAGTGTATATTGTAGCAATAATAAAACGATTCAGTAAAGCAGTCTCGCACACTTACGTCCTCGCAAAGTAAATAATGATCATTGTAGTCGTAACCGTAGAATAGGATCCTAATCGAAATACATAGATTTGGTTCAGAGGCTATTGGCATGGTAAGAAGAGATGTAAGTATTTTATAGACCAGAGGGGAGAGGGAGGGGCTATCTAAATCCTAAAGTAAAGGCCAGCGATCCAAGTAGAAATACCAACCGCTCAGTGTCATGAACCTTTGCATATCCTTGACAAAGGGTACTATTTATATCATAATCTACCTGTAGCGGGTATAGTTTAGTGGTAAAAGTGTGATTCGTTCTATTAATAACTGAATTTGAAATGATATACTTAAGGCATCTTTAAGTTTTTTCTATTCCGATGAAAACTTTAGTTCTTATAAAGGATTTAATCCTTTTCCTCTCAATAGCATATTGAGGAAGAATATACATTCTCGCGATTTGTATCCAAAGACTAAGGGAAATTGCATCCAAAATACAAATTAGATTATGAGTACAGAGTCGCGAAGCATAATTTTGCATTGGATTAAGTATTCCAATTTTAAAAATATGAGTAAAGGATCTATGGCTGAAGATACAAAAAAGTTTATTTCCAATCGTAACTAAATCTTCTTTTGTTAAAAAAGGAATAAGGAAGCCAAATAGCTAAAAAACGATAGTTTTGGTTTACTAGAACCATCAGCATATTGTTTCAGCTCGGTGGAAACCCAATTCTTTTCCTCAGGATCTCTTGAATGAAATTAGGGAACGAAGTAAGTAGATAGGCGGATTTAGGTAGAATTTTTATCTCCTATTCTATAAGGATCATCTAGAAAGCAGAGAGCTTTGGTTCCATTCAAATAGAAAAGCTGACATAGATGTTAAGTGGTGGGAATATCCATAAAGGAGCCGAATGAAATCAAAATTTCATGTTCGGTTTTGAATTAGAGACGTTAAAAATAATCAAATCAACCAACGTCGACTATAACCCCTAGCCTTCCAAGCTAACGATGCGGGTTCGATTCCCGCTACCCGCTCCATTCTCTATAAAAGGAGTATTCTTTTTGTCTAGACATGGTAAAGGCTTGTATTCCACCTTTTTTGTCCACCAGTTTTTGGTACTCCAGAGCGGAGTAGAGCAGTTTGGTAGCTCACGAGGCTCATAACCTTGAGGTCACGGGTTCGATTCCCGTCTCCGCACTTAACTTAGCCGTCTATATAAAAATAAAAGGACTATTCTCTTTCTCTAGATATGGGAGAGGATTGAGTGGTATCCAACTTTATTATTCAGGAGTTCCCGGCCCTAGAGGGAAAAATGGAGCAGTTTGCGAAGGCACTTGCTTCCACAAGAAGAACGTGCAAGGCTCCTACCGACCCTGTGGAAAAGAAAAATGAAATGAAAGAAAGGCACAGGCCTTCTCTTTAAAAGCAGTTTGTCAGTTGTTTGTCTTAGTGAATACCCGGTTTGTTTGTTTTAGTGAATACCCTATTTAGGTAGTGCTTTCCGCCTCTGTAGCGCCCCCTTTTTGAGTGGGATGCAAAAGAAGGGTAAGAATAGTAAGGGATACCGTACTAGACTAACACCTAATTAATACTTAATTTAATATTAAGTAGTTAAACAGTCAACTAGACTAAACTTTTTATCATAGTACTTTACTAAATTAAGTGGGCGAGCGGCGGGAATCGAACCCGTATCTTCTCCTTGGCAAGGAGATGTTTTACCATTGAACTACGCTCGCTACGCTATATATTTTATAGCGTATATCCGCTTAGGTCGACCGTCTATGTCTGGGTCGACCGTTTCATTTCATTTTCTATTATATTATAGTTTTCCTTTTTTTATTGTCTGTCAATGAATATTCTAATAGGACTAGAATTTCATAATACTGAAAGAGAAGAAGTAGCAATTCGGAATGCAAATTGTGTTTTAATTTTAATGCGTCTCACTATTCGAATTTTTTCGAGGAAATGGCCTTTTTATTTATTTTGTTTTGTATCGGGCTACTAAATACTAAACAAATTTAAGAAATGAGAGAATTAAGAATAGCTACGAGAAAGACTAGTCCAATCCATAATGATGTACCGGAAAATACAACGTTTTTATTATTTGACCAACCATCAGGAGAAGCAAATACAAGGGGTACACTAATTACTAAAACTGAGGAAGTCGCAATTAATGCAAAAACAGCTAATTGGAAAGCAATAGTCATATTTCTAATCCTCCAAGCTACCATCAAATAAAGTTGACTACATATTTGATCCCTCACTTAACCAAAATTGTAAAAAAATACAATTAAGTAGGAGGGGTTTAATCATGAATCCATTGATTCTTCTCTTTAATTAAAACTTATTTTTACTTACCGCTTTTTTATTTGGATATGGGGGTGAGGAGAGGGGATTTAGTCTTTATTTCACAAGCGGGTATAGCGGATCATGTATCCGTGTATACAGTATACAGAGATATGTCGAAAAGGGACTTGCATCTGAGATCTTTCTAGGGGTTAGTAGATCTTTTTATATGGCTATGTTCTACTTATACGAGTAAAATAGGGATTAGGCTGTGGAGAGATGGCTGAGTGGTTGATAGCTCCGGTCTTGAAAACCGGTATAGTTCTAGGAACTATCGAGGGTTCGAATCCCTCTCTCTCCTTTTGCTTATTGAATATGCTTGTTTCTTTAATTTTTTATCTTTATTCTGTCCCTTATCTTTCTTTCATAATAAAGGAATGAATGGCTCGGCTAGATGGAATAACCGAGCCAGAACAGAAAAAAAATAAAACATTAGAACAGGTATAAATAAGAAAATCTTAGTTAAGAGGGTTCATGTAAAGAACAGGTTCCAAATCACGATCGATTCCCTTTTCAAAACCTGCTGCAGCAGCTCGGGCTCTTCCTGCATGCCACAAATGGCCCACAAAAAGGAAGAATCCTAGAACAAAATGAGAAGTCGATAACCAACTTCTAGGAGAGACATAATTAACTGCATTGATCTCGGTAGCTACGCCACCCACAGAATTTAAAGAGCCTAAAGGGGCGTGGGTCATATATTCTGCTGAACGTCGTTCTTGCCAAGGTTGTATGTCTTTTTTCAACCTACTCAAGTCCAAACCGTTGGGGCCCCTTAGAGGTTCTAACCATGGAGCGCGAAGATCCCAAAAACGCATAGTTTCCCCTCCAAAGATAACCTCCCCAGTTGGGGAACGCATTAGATATTTACCTAAACCTGTGGGTCCTTGAGCGGATCCTACATTAGCTCCAAGACGCTGGTCTCTAACTAGAAAAGTAAATGCCTGAGCTTGAGAAGCTTCTGGCCCGGTTGGTCCATAAAACTCACTCGGATAAGCCGTATTATTGAACCATACAAAACAACAAGCGATAAAACCAAAGACAGATAAAGCAGCTAAACTATAAGACAAGTAAGCTTCTCCAGACCATACCAATGCACGGCGAGCCCATGCAAAGGGTTTGGTTAAGATATGCCAAATTCCGCCAAATACACAAATGAAACCCAACCATACATGTCCACCAATTATATCTTCTAAATCATCCACACTAACAATCCACCCTTCTCCCCCAAAAGGAGATTTTAGTAAATAACCAAATATAACACTGGGGCTAAGGGTCAAATTGGTAATCTTTCTTACATCTCCTCCCCCAGGGGCCCAGGTATCATATACACCGCCAAAATAAAGAGCCTTGAGTACTAGAAGAAAAGCACCTAGACCTAACAAAATTAAGTGAATACCCAAAATTGTAGTCATTTTATTTCTATCTTTCCATACATAACCAAAAAATGGAAAAGATTCCTCAAGAGTCTCAGGGCCCAGAAGCGCGTGATAAATGCCACCGAAGCCTAAGACTGCGGAGGAAATTAGGTGAAGTACTCCAGATACAAAGTACGGAAAAGTATCTAGAACTTCTCCCCCTGGTCCTACTCCCCAACCTAGAGTAGCTAAGTGTGGAAGTAAAATTAAGCCTTGTTCATACATGGGCTTTTCTGGTACGAAATGAGCCACTTCAAATAGGTTCATTGCTCCAGCCCAGAATACGATTAATCCGGCATGAGCTACGTGAGCCCCAAGTAGCTTACCGGACAAATTGATAAGTCTGGCATTCCCAGCCCACCAAGCAAAGCCGGTGGTTTCTTGGTCACGACCAGCTAAAACGAAAGTTCCATTAAAGAGCGTTTCCACGTGGTAGAACCTCCTCAGGGAATATAAGATTTTCATGAGGCTGATCCTGAGCTGCCATCCACGCACGAATACCCTCGTTTAAAAGAATATTTTTGGTGTAGAAAGTCTCAAATTCAGGATCTTCGGCTGCACGGATTTCCTGGGAAACAAAGTCATAGGCACGTAAGTTCAGAGCCAGGCCAACTACGCCAATAGCACTCATCCATAAACCGGTGACGGGTACAAATAGCATAAAGAAATGTAACCAACGTTTATTGGAAAAAGCAACACCAAAGATTTGGGACCAAAAGCGGTTAGCAGTGACCATTGAATAAGTTTCTTCAGCTTGAGTTGGGTTAAAAGCACGGAAGGTATTTGCACCATCACCGTCCTCAAATAGAGTGTTTTCTACGGTCGCTCCATGAATAGCGCATAGCAGAGCCGCGCCTAATACTCCGGCAACTCCCATCATATGAAATGGGTTCAACGTCCAATTATGAAATCCTTGGAAGAAAAGGATGAATCGAAATATCGCTGCTACGCCAAAACTCGGCGCAAAGAACCAACCAGATTGCCCCAGTGGATAAATAAGGAATACAGAAACAAAAACCGCGATTGGACCAGAGAATGAGATTGCATTATAAGGACGCAATTGAACAGACCGAGCAAGTTCAAATTGGCGTAACATGAAACCTATTAGTGCAAAAGCCCCGTGGAGAGCTACAAAAGTCCATAAACCGCCTAATTGACACCAACGAGTAAAATCTCCTTGCGCTTCTGGCCCCCATAGTAGCAACAAAGAGTGTGCTAAACTATTGTCAGGGGTAGAAACTGCAGCGGTTAAGAAATTACAACCTTCCAAATAGGAACTAGCCAATCCATGGGTATACCAAGAAGTTACAAAAGTTGTCCCTGTAAACCAACCCCCTAAAGCGAAATAAGCACAAGGAAAGAGCAATAGGTCAGACCATCCTACAAAAACGAAACGGTCCCTTCGCAACCAGTCATCCATAGTATCAAATAGATCATTTTCTTCTTTAGGAACTCTACCAAGGGCTATAGTCATAGTGATCCTCCTATTCAATTACTTCAACCATTTCCGAGCACCTCATGTCACTTCCAAGGCATATGATAGTTTTATTATCTATGGACGATTTGTTTCTCGTTCAATGCCCTTTTTCAATGGTCTCGAAGATCTAAATTTTTTTATTTTTATCTATGGAGTCACAACCGAGGTCGTGGTAAATCCATGAATTTGATTCGATTTGTTTTTCTTATACTATAGAAATAAACATTTCAATTCAGCATTATTCCATGACTCCTATTTCAAAGCCTCTCTTTTAAGGGAAAAATGAAAATAAAAGTAACCCCTATATTCCCATTCCCTCTCTATTTCATGGGTGGAAGAACAGAAAAGGAGGATTCTTAAAAAAAAAGACTTTCGAAATCCATTTTTATGTGTAGCGGAAAGGAGTTGCGATTTCTTCTTATTCCTATAGAACACCTAGTAACAAGAATATAAAATCGTAAATAACAAAAAATTCTTGTCTTGCGCGGTCTAAGTCTAAGGAAATAAAAAAATTCGCTTATACAATTTCATCTACATCGAATTTATATATCAGAATAGCGGATAGAGGCATTATTCAAGGAGTCAGATCTACTTACTTTATTGTTCTTTCTAATTTTATGTTGGGTTTGATAAGAACCCTTTTTGCTTTCTTGATAAATAATCGACAAAAAAAGCGTTTTTTCTTTTTTATATAACCTGCTTGTTTTATTATAACAAAACAAGTCTTATAGGAAAATGCCCGCTAAAGAGAAAATCTATCTGATTGTCTCTCGGCCAATATCGATTTTTAGAAAGAAAAAACAAGAATTTTCTTCTTTTTTTTATTAACATTAAGAAAAAAGAATATAACTAAAATGGAATTGGCAATATAATTTTTATAGACTTTTGAAAGAAAAAAAAAGGTTTTTTGCAATCGTTATTTCTTGTCTCTATCATATAACTAACGTAAACCTTTGGATTTGGAACGGGGAGAGATGGCTGAGTGGACTAAAGCGGCGGATTGCTAATCCGTTGTACAATTTTTTTGTACCGAGGGTTCGAATCCCTCTCTTTCCGCTCCCTCGGATCATTTGGGACTTTCAAATTGGAAGGAATTCTGACCCCCGGATTTTCTCATAGATAAATGTACGAAACAAATCCAATTTGTAAGAAAAAATAAAAAAAATGGAAATTTTACTCCTCGCGCCCAGGATTTCGTCCTGGGTCATTAGATAAGAATCCAAAGATAAAGAGGGAAACAAAGAATATTACTACTGTATAAACAAAAAGTTTGAGAGTAAGCATTAAATAATCTCCAAGATTTTTTTTTAAGGAATAGATTACCGGTTTTTCCTTACCACACGGATTTGCTAGGATGGATTTTGTTTATTTTGATAGTGCAAAATGCAAAAATGAATTCTTGAAAAAAAAAAATGGGAAGAATTCATTTATAATAAGCACTCTTATCAATATTAAAAATAGGGTTAGGTATTGTGTAGGTACCTAAAGGTACCTGCTCAACGTAGGTGCAGGAGGGTAGAAAGGCTGATCAAAATTGATTGCTGCAGCTATCCATTCAATGTAGAATAATTTGCATTTTAGAGTCGAAGGTTCATAATATAAAAATATAAAAGTTCTCGCCTTTTACCCATTTTTTTAATTATTTGGAATGAATACATCATTCAATTTGGCAGACAGAGTACTAAACATTTCATCGAAAACTTACAGCAGCTTGCCAAACAAAGGCTAATAGAAAAAAGAATAGAGGTATGACAGGCATAATATCCACGATTGGGTTGAAAATAGCATAAGCTTCGGGCAATTTGCCAAAGAAAAAACTAGTCGGATAAAGAACAGAATTAAAACAGATACAGGTTAAACTAAGTATATTAGGCATAACAAGCATTTCATTCTTGTAGAGTAAATAATTGGATTTTTATTGAGTTATTTTTCTAAGGGAAAAAGGAAAAGGCAGATTCAAAATCTTTTTTCTTCGAACTTTCCCAAACACAAAATACCTCCTTGTATTCGCACTCTCAAATGAGAGTGGAATAAATTCGACTTTCATATAATATCTTAATAGAATTCCATGTAATGATCAATGCATTTTTTTGATTCTATATTATCTGCATGTCTAGAATACTAGCAAGAGAATATTCCTCATTTTTTATGCAATTGAAATGGGATTGACGAATAACAAATAAACATACTAGTGTTTATTAGTGTCGCATAAAACGAAATGGGGCGTGGCCAAGTGGTAAGGCAGCGGGTTTTGGTCCCGTTACTCGGAGGTTCGAATCCTTCCGTCCCAGATTGTTTCTGATAGTACTTCGCACGAGAGAAAAGTTTATTAATTTATTAAAGAGAATAATGGTATCTTATGAACTCTTAGATTAGATGCATTTCTAAGCATTCACTTTATTTCTCAGAAAACGTAATTAAAGTCTTAATTCCAGTCAAATGGAATATCTTTATTTTCATGAAAAAATGGGGTCTATCAGTCACATTGAGGATCTGCCTCTATTATAAATCACTTAATTCACTTAATCATATTTTTTGCTTACTTTTTTTTGTATTCGAGTCGAAGAGGTACGGAAGTACGAGAATTCTATAACTACCAAAAACTTTCAATCTTTTTATTGGAGTAGTTTATTTAGTTACATAGTTCATTTTTTTTGTTACGAAAAAAAATATATTGCTAATCTAATTCTAATATAGTAATTAAATTAATTAAACTTTTTTGAAGGTTGATTGGGGAAGAGTGGATCCTTCTCTTCTCACTTCAAAATTGCTCATCTCGAGCCACCCGTTGAGAATGCTAATTTAATAATAAATAAGTCTTAAGCAAACCCGTTTAGTGGTCTTTTTCGAACTATGTTTCATTCATATGATAGAATATGGGTTTAAATAAATCGGATCGGAGGCTTTCCCAATAAAAACTTACTTTCTTTTATCCATATTGCTCCATAGACAGCAAGTTTGAATTAGTATACACAAAACTAAACCAATGACTATTCATGATTCCATCCATATTGGATCAATTCTCTATACCACTTTGTAATGAAAAGAGGAATGTTTGTTATGGTAAAACTTCGTTTAAAACGATGTGGTAGAAAGCAACGTGCGACTTGAAGGACATGATCGATTGTGGATTTTTCTATCCATCATTTTCCATAGTAATGAAAATGCTCTTGGCTCGACATAGTCTGTTCTATTCGTTCCGAACCCAATTTGCGCTGGGTTGTTTGTTTTTAAGTAATATAGTACACGATGGAGCTCGAGAGGATAGAATTTTTTTTTATCAAGGGAAAGAATCTAGGGTTAGTGAAAACCAATAAATTAGGCCAACTTTGTCAGTCTATCCTTAATATAGAAATAGAAAGGTTAAAATAAGAAGAAAGTCCTATTTTTGAAGATAGGGAAAACTCTTTCAATTAAAAGTATATTCAGAATCAATCCTGCTTATTTGATTTCTATAGAAGAGGGGAATGCTTTATCGAAGGAAATAAGAAAAAGAGGGTATGTTGCTACTCTTTTGAAAGAAAAAAGAATAGGAATTCCCGAAGTAATGTCTAAACCCAAGGATTTCACAAATCAAAGATAAAGGATTCCAGAACAAGTAAACACAATTTTCAATCTACTATATACTAAAAGCACAATACGGGGGTTATGTTTCCGAGACACCAGGTTAATCCACATCATCACAATTAATTTTGACAGTTAGATCTAAAATTTATGGCTAAGATTAAACAAGAGATTAAAAGTTACGTAATTATATGTAGTCCAGTTTGACACGTTAAAGGTTACGTATTTCTGTCAGTCAAATATTAAAGGAAACTATGGCACCGTCATAAATAAAATTAATAGTGCCAAGACTAAGAGTCCAAGACGTGATCTTAAAAAAAAGAGCCCAAGACGTGTATCAATAGGACTCTCAAGACGTGATCTTAAAAAAAGAGCCCAAGACGTGTGTCCTTTCGAATTTTATACCACAAATGATTAACCTATATCTCCTAACAAAATAGTAAGCTATTGTTAATTATCAGTGTGCATTAAAAAACAAGTCATTTGAAATTTTACAACAACATAGTTAAACTCCAACAATCAAATTTTCATATGAGGTTATATGCTAGATGAGAAATTCTGGACAACTGCCAGTGTGCATAAAGGAAACAATATATTTTGGATTTTGGATTTTGCAACAACATGGTTAAACTCCAACTGATCAAATCTTTAGATAATGATATATGCAAGCTGACAAATTCTAGCCTATATAGTTTTTCTAGAAAATTAAAGTGCTAGCGTCTTTGTTCATCGATCTGCTGCTCGCTGGGTAGCCTGGGAGAAACTAACGGCAACAGGTGTTGAACTCGGACTCCCCCCATGGAAGTAAAACATGTTGTAAATGAAACTGAAAAAATTTAGACAAACATTTGCATGTGTTGTTTTTTTGTTTAAGAGGAGAATTCGCGTGAGAAAATAGTTATGCCAAGATACTATTCATCAGCCCGCGAGAAAAGGGTACTATTAATCATTGTGCATGGATGTGAAAGCAAAGATATTTTACTAGCCATATCTATCCATCTGCTTGGAATTAGAGAAAATCCTCAAATAAATCGAGAAAAACTTAATTTTTTTATTATACCGGGACACCATTATAGTGACATCCTATTTAATCTTAATCCGATACACACAAGCATGTCAAATTATAAATATGTTGAGTCAAAGTAGTGGAGCTAGATCAATAGCATATACGCGAATTTGCGTCCACAACCATCACAGCGCAACAAGAAATATTTATTTATGTGTCAATATCCATAGTTTTATACCTTAGAATATAATAGGATGTGCCATTGAAATGATATGTATTTATTTTGTGTTTAAATCTTGTGAATCAATTAATTTCCCTAAAGAATTGTGGTGCTACAAATACAGTACTACTGAATGTGTATTGATGAGGAAATAGCGTAAAGTTTGGTAGTGGTATAATGTGAATGGAACAACTTTATGTGGGTATTCATGCAATAAAACCGAGTATGAGTTAATTAAGATGTAGGCATTGGCATGTTACATTATACGA
This sequence comes from Dactylis glomerata, assembly GCA_007115705.1. NCBI lineage: Eukaryota > Viridiplantae > Streptophyta > Magnoliopsida > Poales > Poaceae > Dactylis > Dactylis glomerata. The sequence goes on from QXEO01000546.1 coordinate 9,079,367, forward strand.
CAATATATGCAATGGGGCATATGCAGCTAGATCAATAGCATATCATTCATATAAGCGAATTTGCATCCATGACCATCACGAAGCAACATGATATTTTTGTATGTGTCAATATCCATAGTTTTATTCCTTAGAATGTAAGAGGATTTCCCATTGAAATGATGCATCTTTATTTTATGTTTAAATCTTTTGAATAAAATAATTTCCCAAGAGAGAAACTATTACCGAAGGTGTGTTGATGAGAAAATAGCATAAAATTTGGTAGGATAATGTAAATGAAACAACGTCATGTGGAAATCCATGCAATAAAATCAAGTATGAGTCAATTAGGATGTGGGCGTAGTCATGTTACATGATACAACAATACCTGCAATGAACAAATAAAAATATGACTACCTTCGTTTCTATACATACCACATTTTAGAATATTGTAGAGATTAAGCAAAATAGCGTCATTATATTTGGTGAGCACAAAAAAATGGATTTTCATTATTTTGGATATATTAAATATATTTATGAAACAATTCAAACTTAAATCTTGGAGATGATATGTCTATCTAAAATTTCATATTTTTAGAATTAACGCAGAATGTTAATATTTCATAGCAGATAGTAATGATGAAAGAAATTGATTCTAATTCAAAATTCTAAATATATAGTTACCCTAGCAATTAATAAGATTTTTTTAGTGACTTCGCTGACACCATATTTTTGTTGTTCTATTAAAAAGTTATTGGTCTATGACAAATGTTGTTTTTTCCAATAAATTTCATCAAGCTCTTATCAAGCCATAAATTACACCATTGAAGTAAAAATAAACAATTTATAGAGAATTGGTTTAGAAAATATTCAGGCAGCTAGCCACAAGTGATTGTTTCTTATACCTATTGGTCTCTTGATCCTCACTATCAACATAATTGAATCAATGTATCTTATTAATTGTGCAAAACAAAAATAAACCATTAATCTAAGTTTTATATAATATACAAAAACTAATTAATCTTAGTACCTCTATAAGTGTCATCACGCAAGAAAATATTAATTACAGAACAATATATAGGTTTCGTTAACTCCAAATAGATTGATCAAAAAATAGTGATTATAAGATCTAACCACACACTGAAGTAACATCAAATAAAATCTAAAACTTGATATTTTGAGAATTAATAGAGAATATTAAATTTTCATAGCAGATAGTAATGATGAAAGAAATTGATTCTAATTCCAAATTCTAAATATATAGTTACCCTAGCAATTAATAAGATTTTTTTAGTGACTTTGCTAACACCATAATTTTTGTTGTTCTATTAAAAAGTTATTGGTTTATGTCAAAATTGTTTTTCCCAATATATTTTATCAAGCTCTTATCAAGCCATAAATTACACCATTGAAGTAAAAATAAACAATTTATAGAGAATTGGTCTAGAAAATGTTCACGTAGCTAGCCACAACTGATTGTTTTCATATAACCTAATGGTCTCTTGAACCTCACTATCAACATAAGAGAATCAATGTATCTTATTAATTGCGCAAAACAAAAATAAACTATTAATCTAAGGTTTAACTAATATTTAATGACTAATTAATCTTAGTAACTCTATAAGCGTCATCGGGCAAGAAAATTTTAATTGCACATCAATATATAGGTGTCGTTGACTGCAAATGGATTGATCAAAAATGGTGATTATAGATCTAACCACACGCTGAAGTAACATCAAATAAAATCTACATCTAGGCTTGCAATACAAATTATATTATATGAATTGATCTAATATCACCATGTACTAAAGCCACATATAAATTGGTAGACTCTCTTTTTTAAGCAACATGAATTATTCTCCCACAAATTACACATGATTAATGCCTCCTGCACAAGATAGTTTCATTTAGAAAAATATTTATAGCAACCATAAAACCATGTTAACTCTAATACCATAATATAAAAACATATTCAAGCATTGCCCTCACATTTACGAGGGCCACCTTGCTAGTTACTGATAAAAGCATACCCACACTTGAAGAATGGATCTTCATGTTACTGCAGCCACTGCGGCATAGACTCGAGCGGCACAGAAGGAGCATGCGAGAGACCTGGACATAAGCAGTCTCAGCAGCAGCAAAATAACTAATAGCACCATCAACCCTGTTCCAGAGAAAAGTTCCCAAATTTAGCATTACGTTCAAGATTTATCACAAAGTGCAATGTATGTAATCTGGAGGATAGGTGAATATCAGTGAGTTTCACTTTGGTCTATGCAGTGGCAGCACAATTTCCTAAGTAACAACACGTATACTATTCTGCCATATGAATACTCGTATACACGTTCCCAGAGGGAGTAATAACTAGAACCAAGAATAAGATTCAGATCGTGTACCGTGGCAGAGGAGAAATATTAGAATGCTGGTAGTCCTCACTACTCTCCACTAGATCCCCAAATCTCTGGTACTTAAAATCCAAGAACAAAGAAAAGCTACCGATTCAGCCATCAAGATTCTAGGTAGCGATATTGGAGGTGTACGGGAGCACTTACAGGCGTACATCCGGGCATTGGAAGCCGGTCCAGCTGTGGTCGGTAGCGGAGGTGGAGGGGGTTCGTGGCGTCCTGGCAGAGACGCGGCGTTCCAGTGGAGGCAACGGTGGTGGCGACTTCATGTGCTGGTAAGAAAATCATAAGATCCATGGCCACAATAAAGAAAGGTAAGCACCGCTGTGGATGTGGTCTGCTTCAATTCACGATTTTCTTACCTCTATTGATGATGTTCTTCCGCCACCGCGCACGCTCCACTGCGAGACCCCCACAAGCACAACGCCGCTCCTCGCTGCTCACGCGGGGACCAACCCGATGCAGAGGCGGTGCCTCCGCTTTCCCCTTCAGTTTCGGCGCCGCTCCACGACGGCTGCGAGCGTACGTGGGAGGAGGTAGCGCGGTGGTTATCCTATAGTTGGATAGGGGAGGAGGAGAAGCAGAGCACTCCACCGCCGTCTCCTCCCGTTTGGCTGCCGCGGTCCATCTATCCCCGAGTCCGCCACCGCCTGGGAATCGCGGTCGCTAGGAGGAGTGGTCCCTGCCGCCGCCGCCTGGGAATCGCGAGAGAATGCGAGTGGGGAATAGCACCGGACGGGGGCGGCGTTAATGGGGCTGAAAGGGGATCGAGGAAACTGTGGGGACGCGTGCGTTGGGAAGTGCAACAAGTGCGTGTTGTGTTTCTCGGAGGTGGATTTATTTCGACCCGTCGGATGGATGGCATTTGGACACAATTTTTTTCAACCTATTTTTCATTTAAATATAATAATTTTTTACATAATGCATAAAAATAAAAATAGAACATATAAAAACCTAAAACCCTAGGAAAGCTAGGGCTTGGGCCAGCACCGGCGCAGCATACTCGTCCTTGTCCTGGTCGAGGAGGATGTACAGCGGTCTCCGCCACGACAGACCGGAGGCGCTGGTGCAGATGGAGGCGGGAGTGGGGTGGCGACCCGTGGCTCTCATGAGGTGGTGCAGGCAAGTTGTCCCACGCGTGTTGGGGAGGCGTATCCGGCCTCGCCGGTGGCGTAGCAGGGCGGCGCTACTGCTGGAGAGACTCGAGGAGGTTGACATCATAGCCAGCCCACCGACAATTCTCTTCCTCCTTCAAGAGGATCATGGCAACGCGGACCGCCTCCTCTTTGATGAGCTCCAGCGGCAGGTATGCCTCCTCGCCAAGCTCCTCCAGGCTACCGACAAAGTTTTTGGCATCATCCCATGGATCCTCGCCCGGGATGTCATTGCCGCCATCCACCTCCATGTGGTGTACTTGTCCTCTGGACACCACATGGTCCCAGTCCACCTAGCCAAAGTACCCGGCGTGCCACTCTGGGTCGGTCTCCCACGGGTGGAAGGTGAACCAATTTTTGACCCGATGGTGAATGTCAGACCGCGACAGAGCTCCAATCGGAGCAGCACCCTCCGACGCCTGATCTTCCGCATGTGGTCCGGCTCATGCATGGGCACCTGCGACACCAACACCTGCGGGGGTTAAGGTGCCAACCACCGAAGATATTCATATCCAGCCACCGGTTGCACTCCCACGGGTTTTAGGGCATCACAGACTGGCACGTACACTCGGTCGCGAGTAGTCCTAGCGGACGGAGGTGGTGGTGCAGGCTAGGCGGTGGTGCTGACAATTGTTGACGGCGTGGTGGTGATGGTGACTGTGATAACCTTTTTAAGTTTATATTTAATTCAAATTAACTGATAATTAGCTTCTAGTTACCTTAATTTTTGCAGATGTAGTGTTTAATTTGGATGTTAATATCTGCCTGGAATAAAAATTAGAGGAGTTAATACATGTACAAGCTAATCTGATTTAGGTACTATGAATATAATTACTAGCTAGTAGTGCTAAAATGTTGCATGTGTCGTTCACAACTTTGCATGCATGCGATCGATTAGGTTGTACAATACGTCATGGTGTCCTACTAGTACCAGGAGTAAGCAGATTAGGCCTTTCATAATGCATAGTCTCTTAGCACGTTTTCATAGGAGTAATTAAAACTTAAGATACAACTTCTCCAATGCATTGTTTCTTAAGGGTTGTCTCTTAATTAATGATTTTAGTCTCATGTATGCATATGATTGGGCTAGAAACAATTTTTGTCTATGAACTCGTGCAAGTGTTGTATCTTAGCTAAGCTACAACACCACTCTTTTTTCTCATTTAATATAGTGCCACATAAGCAAAGTACCTAGGATACAGCGCTAAGAAACTCCCATTGTGAAATGCCTTAGTAGTACGAGATCAGATATTTATCAGTTAGAGCGATTGGACTGTGTGTGCACGGCAAGTTGAAAATATCTTAGGGCAGGGCCGATCCAAATGCCAAGGTGTGTCCGTTCTTGTCCGTGCAGACGAATAGCCCAACCCAACGAGATGACCCATTTCAATTTTTGTCCGTGTTTTGGGCCGGATCGACCTATTTATCTACCAGATTTGGTCCCGGTTTGGGTTGATCCGGACACAGACGGCGCATCCTCGTGTCAGCCCTGGCCCACCTGTCACCCTCACCCCTCTTTTTTCTTTTTTTTTCTTTTCCTTTTCTTTTTCCCTTTCTCCTGCACATCAGCGAGCTCTCGACACTGCCATGTCCCGTCGCCGGCCGGAGCTCCCCGGAGACGAGGCGGTGCCGAAGCTCCCTGGAGGCGGCGACGGCGAGCTCCCAGGAGGCGGGCGGGCGCGGCGGCACCTGCAGGCGCGTGCGAGATCCCTGGGGGCATGCTCCCATGGCAGCGGCAGAGCTCCCTGGAGGCAGCTCCCTGGAGGCAGCGGCGGCGAGCTCCTCGGAGGCGGCGACGGCGAGCTTCCTAGAGGCGGGCGGGCACGGCGACGCCTACAGGCGCGTGCGGGATCCCCGACGGCATGCTCCCGTGGCGACTGCGGCGAGCTCCTCGGAGGCGGGTGAGCGCGGCGGCTGCAGGCCCTGCTCCTTCCCTTGCCCGGTGTCCCACCTCCTCTCCTTCCGGGCCTCCTTCCGCAGCAGTAGTCATCGGCGGATCGCAGTGGAGGCGAGCAAGAAGAAGGTGCATAGTGTGTATGACAGGTGGGGTCCTGGCGGACAGTGTAGACCCATATTTTTACCGCTAGTTGCACTGCTCTACCTAAACGGGCATGGACCGAATTGGTGTCCGGGATCTGACCCAAATAGACAAAAATGAACCACTTCGAACACTAAAATGGGTCGGGCCGCTGGAGATGCCCTTAGATCAGCAAGTTCCCCTACGTAGAGTAGTGCATGGTAGTTAGCATGTGATGCACTTACGCGTGTGATGACCGAAGCGGCAAGCGGCCAAGCCCAGCTAGATATTTTACGAACGAACCGTCTTAGCTGCAGTATAAATAGACCCTCTGACCCTCAGGCTGCTGTTTCAAAGCATAGCATCGATTGATCGCGAGAGTAACCAGAGAGAGGTGGCGTTAGTGAGAGAAGTTGCGGCCATACGGCAAAGTTTGGAGGCGATTGATTTAGAGCAGGAGGTGTTGTTTATCCATTGTAGAGGAAAGGGCGATACATATATTATGCCTACACCAGTACTTGCATGCTGTCGGACTATATCGTTGGGTTTTGCAATGGAGTGATCTGGTTTTATTTGTACTATGATGAAGCTGTATTTCTAGTTCAGGCAAGCTGTTTTATACTCTTTCATATACTTTGTAGAGTATACTTTGCCGTCAAATGCATGATTTTGGTAGAGATATGTAAACTTCTGATGAAGTATTTGTGGTCTAATGCGCTTAATGCGCTGGTGTAGGTATTCGGTGATAGATCCGCTTGAGTCACCGATACGAACCGGGTATTTGACATGAGTATGGATTTGTGAAATAAACATGTGAGAATGTTTTTATAAATGAAAACTTGGTGCTACGAAGGTAAACGTATTGTGCCGGTCACAGTTATCTGAGTTCTTCGCTGGGACAGCCCTTGTTATGAAACGTGTTGGAGCGACTGACAGTAAGTCAAGGTGTCCGGATTTAGTGGGCTAAAGAGCTCTGCTCTTCTAGGGCCTGTGTGGTTCTAGTCGAGGCTATCGATGTCGGGTACCTCTCTGCATAGTATTAAAGTGTGAAATTTTAGGACACATTGACAAAACTAACCTATTTTCGAAAATTTAACACAAAATAACCTTTTCCTGAAATTTGTTCACAAACTAACCTATTTGTTTGGCGCTCTACCAAGGGGCGACAAACTCTGCAGCACAACGCCTGCGCCAATAGCGCTATGTTACGGTCTACCGTGGCTTGTTGGGTCCATGCCTCCATGGTCGAATGTATGGCGCCACGACGGCCAGCGCCATGGTCGACAGCATGGCGTCCTGACTGCCGGCGTCATGGTACTCAGACGTTTCTTGGCTGGTGCTTCATTGTCTTATTTTTTCCTTCTTATTTCTTTGTCTTTCTGTGTTCTTAGATTCAGCTAGCTAGCATCATTTGCAAACCAAAAATCGAGTGCTCGAACTGGTGCACGAGCAGCGCACGTACTAGTACTAGTACAAGAAGCGCGTGCGCGAGCCCAGCAGCTTGGCGGCCACCATGGCGGGGAGCAGCTATGCATGGGGGCATGGCGATGGCGCTGGCGGAGCATGACAAGCTCGCGCGCGCAGCTGGAGCCCGGGCAGCGCATGCCGGATCATCCACACGCCAAGGACGCCGTACGTGTGTTCGCATGACGCTGGGCCCCGTCACATAGCGCCGCCAGAAGCGGTGTCGACGAGCGAGCGAAGTGTCAGCTTCTAGAGTTTCAGCTGCTGATGAACTAGACGCTAGCTCAAACTGATGCGAGTACACACACTTTAGAGTAGCTCAAACTTCTTGCTTTTCTTATGACTTCGTATTATGGTAGACATATAGTGAAAGCTAGAATGCCAGCTTGCTCCTTGCAGCTTTGCAGGTCTTGGCCTCGTGCCCATGTTATGCTCCTAGGTTGTAGTCCTTCATGCAAGGCTTGTGTTCACACAAACATGCATACTACTCCCTACTACTAACAACGGGATACTGAACACGGTATTAACCAGGATGAAGCACCAGCTAAAAAACGCATAAGTACTACGGGCCTACGGCGCCGGCAGACACGGCGCTATGCTGAAGATTATGGCACCACTCAGTAGAGCGCCATACCTAGCACGACGCTGGCCGGCGTGACGCCATGCTGTCTCATTTGGAGCCGCGGCGTAAGGTGCCAAAGAAAAGGTTAGATTGTGAAATCTTTTTAAAAGAAGGTTATTTCGTGTTGAAGTTCCAGATTAAGGTTAATTTTGTCAAAATTGTCGAAATTTCACCCATGTGACTCCCTAGTTTGGGAATGCTTACTTTCTATGTGCCACCATACTAAATTGCTTAATTAATTTAACCACCTGTTTTTAGTAAAGCATTTCTGTTTTACAATTTATATGATTGTGTATAACCAGTTTGCTGAGTATGATTTATCATACTCACCCAGCTCCCCTCATGTTTTTTAGATGTTGTCAGAGTGGCGCAGCGGAAGCGGGTTGGGAAGCGACTTAGAGAACTTATGATCCTTTGTAAATGTAAATAAAACTTGTAATATTAGTAAATGAGCTGTTTGAGATCCAATGTGCTGTCAATTCCTGCATTTTTAGCCTTGCGCATGTATAGGCTTCTCGATCTATAGGCGCGCGGCGGCTGTCAATCTACCGGGCTGGGTCTCGGGGCGTGACAGTTAAAGTGGTATCAGAGCTCTAGGTCTAGGATAAGGGGGAAAATGGATAGATCGTTAGTTAAGTTTTGCGACTAAGAATAAAGATTGCTTTCTTGTTAGAACTACTCATAACATCTAGACATGATTGTTTGATTTCTGAATTCCATCATAAAATCTTTTGGGTCACTAGTGATTGATTAGATAAAATGATGCGTGTTAGTTCTAGAAAAAAAAATGGTACTTGCTGTTTGAATTTTGATACATGCCCTTTGATTTCTAGTTACCTTGACCATGCTAGTCTCATGTCATCTACTAGAATATGAAAAATAATGTCCACAATACTTGTACGTTGTTCTGAACTTAGTCCTTGCAAGATTACTTTAAATGATTGCTTGTATATTCTGTCATACCAATTAATTCGTGAGTGTAGTTTAAATCATATGTTCACGAAGTGCAATCAAATGCAAAATTATATGTGTAGATTTTATTTCTGAATTTCAAGGATGAAATTCCAATAAGGTGAGGAGGATGTGATAACCTAGATTTTTAAGTTTATATTTAATTTAAGTTAACTGATAATTAGCTTCTATAGGCTTCTCGGTCTATATATTCACAAATACATCTAACCAAACACACCATAGAATAAGCACCAGAAATGTTTATAGCCATCATGTATTGGGATTATAGCCCTGACAAGGTGATACTTTAGCTACTAAGCACACATTTAATAACTTCCTGAATCCTAGTAACATGTGACGATGAAATAACAAGATGAAATGACACAAGGAATGGTTAGTAATAGCTATCTCTAGCATACAATAACCATACATCAGTGTAATGACTAGTAATAGCTATCTCATGGCATGAAATAATGGGACAAGATGGCACTTGAAATGGCAGGTAATAGCTATCTCTTAGCATAAAATAATTTGCCACGATGAAATGATAAATATATATATATATAGTAGCTAAAACAAAATCCGTGAAAATGGTCTTTTTTGGGTCAAAATTGTTCACGCATGTTCCTAATTGTGAGTGCATATATATATATATGGCCAAACCGGTACATTGTTAAGAGCATTATAACTCCGAAATACCATATTGCAGCTCCCCTTACAAGATATTATTTAGAAACAATTTTGATCTAATACCAGGCGGCTGCGGCTGCGGCTGAAGCCGATGCGGTCACGATCATGATGACATTGTCGTAGGAGGGCATGGAAGACATCGACGGCCTATTCGATGATGACGTGTTGGAGGAGTCGAAGACTAGCGACACGTTGTGTCCTTTGAGACCGCCCGCTACGAGAAGTGGATGCGCCAGTCGTTTTATACTCGTCCTATGGGCAGTGTTTGACACGAGAAAAATGTCTATGAAGAGTGGCTACTTAGGAAAGGAGTAGAGTAGCGTGTTTCTCTCATGCGCCAGGGTAAAGAAAAGAAATGCGGGCGTGCTAGTGTACCGTAGTACACAAGAAAGAAGACAAGGTAGGGAAGCATGTATTTTTTTTTTTTGAGAAACACAGTACAAACGCAAGCGCTCATATACACACGCATACACTCACCCCTATGAACGCACACACGCACACCCTACCCCTATGAGCACCTCCGAAAGACTGAGCCGGCAGATTGGGTCTTGAGATTGACGAAGTCACCACGGGCGCCTCGCTATCGACGGGAACGTCGCCTCCCACTGAAAGAATATTCCACCTTTATGAGACACACAGATGTCAAACCTGGGGTTTGAACTCTGGTGGGCTGGGGGTACAACCACCCTCCTAACCACCCAACCCCAGGTTGGTTCTCTAAGCATGTGGAGAAACAAAGTACAAGATCCCTGGTACATGCGCTCTGTGGCCTGCTAGCACGGCACGGCCAGCCTGACTATGGCGATTGCAATCTCCTGGTTCCCGGGGCCTCGAAAGGCACCCGGTTAATTACTCCCGCGGGTTACATCGCGAGACACCTCCGATTAAGCTGTGTGGTCATCTTCGTCGTCTTCGCTTCGCGTTCTCCATGCATGATGATAACGAAGTGCGTGGGGGCAGCGGCAGAGACCGTGTCCTCGTCGGTACATGCGCCGCAAATAGCATGGCCTTTGCTACGGCCACGCCGCTCTCGCCGTCGCACCTCGTCGGTCTCGGCGGCGTTGATGTAGTTGAGTCGAAGTAGCATAGGTCTGCTCAGCTAGGACTTCTTGACGACCGGTAGCTTCGGGGTGCACAAGGGGTATGCCGCGCAGGAGTAAGTCGGTGGAGATCGGTGTCGGCATGAAGCCGACATGCGCACAAATCGGCATGGTCGAAGTGGTCGGTGTCTCGTCTTGGACCAACGCCAAGTTCATGGCAGTCGGCTTAGACAAGAACGCCGTCTCACTGGCCCGTGGAGATGGTGTCGAAGATGTCGCCTCGCCTCTCCTAGTCACCTCCGTGTGGTGCACGTGCTGCAGTGGCAGCGTCTCATGCGGTTTCACGGAGGGTGATGAATATATGAGACCACGGTGTGCTCGGTGTCTCCGGCGCCCTTGTTCAGCGTTGCAACGGTTTGCCGGTCTCGAAGGTTGCTAGCCATGGCCACACATTCTGGTGGCCAGTTGTCCGAGTGGCCATGTCCCTTCGCCACTCACGACAAAAGCCAGCTGCTTCTACGCCTGGGCTGCACTCCGCAGGAACCAATTTCTACGGCACGGGTCGTGAGATTGGAGATGACACCGGGATGCACGTCCGCAGCCTCCATGCCACCATCTTTTTAAACAGAAGGCCTCAGCCCGGCTTTATATATAAAGCCAAATGGCACCACAAATCTCAGATACAACGGTAGCAGTACAAACCAGGATATGCAATGTTCAGCCTAACACACAACGGAAGTACACAACGTCCAACCCGGACGAGAGGCACCGAAAACAAGCTGGAATCACGGCCGGCACAACAGAAGGAGCGTATGAAGACAAAGTGCAGGGTCGCGGAAGTCAGGTCCTAGTCCTCGCGTAGAGCCTCCTGATCTCGTCCGTCGCCGTATCCAGCCAGGCGTGGTCCTTCGGTCTGACCAGAACCCTCCAGTGCTGCAGATGAATAGACATTTGAAAGAACGCGTCAGCCGGGTTGCCAATCAGTTTACCTTCAATAGTTAGTTTATTGCGGATGTGCCAGAGGGCCCAACATTGAGCCGCAAAGGTTAGCCAAACTAATCTACGGAAGCGTCCCGAAAAACCCGCCGCTATCGCGATGAACTCGCCCGCCCCTGCGGGGTTCCAGTCGCAGTTCAGGGCATCCCGTACCCCAGCCCACATGAAACGCGCCATCGAACAAGTAAAAAAGATGTGGTTACAGTCCTCCAACTCCCCGCAAAGAGCACATTGCCCATTCGAAGGCCCCAATCGTTTCGCCACCTGTTCGCAGGAAGGAAGTCTGTTGCGAATCAGTTGCCACAGGAAAATCTTGATTTTCGGTGGTACTCTAACCTTCCAGACATCCTTAAAACATGCTACCGACGCTCCCCGCGACAGGCACATGTACATGGAGTTGGTGGAGAATTGACCTGAGGGTTCCAAAGCCCACGACACTAAGTCCTCCGCCTCCTCGGTCGGTAGGCCCTGGACCTCACGGCACAAATTATCCCACTCCACCAATTCCGGCAAGTCCATTTGCCGCCGAAAGAGAATTCGCCATTCCCCTGGCGTGCCTCCAACAACACGGGTCCCATGAACCGTGACGAAGGGGTTGGCGCAGCAGCTGAAAAGTAGCGGGAATCTAGCTCGAAGCGGGCCATTCCCACACCACCAATCCAGCCAGAAGTAGGTTCTTTTCCCATTTAGAACCTTGTGCCGCGCCCCGAGTTTGAAATGCCACTTAAGCTTCTGGATCACATTCCAGAATTGAGACCCGTGCTTAGGCACTTCGTTATCAAATAAATCCCTATCCCTGAGGTATTTTGCTCGGATGAGATCCGCCCAAAGCCCCTGGGCGTTTTGGTAGATCTTCCAGACCCACTTAAGCATAAGGGCCTCATTCATCCGTCTAGTGTTGAGGACTCCCAAACCCCCAAACTCCTTGGGCTTACACACCGTAGGCCAATCAACCATGTGATATTTACGGCGATTGCCAGTTCCTTCCCAAAAAAACCGGGCACGAGGTGTGTCCATAGCCTTATGAGTCCCCATATGAAGGAGATAGATCCCCATGGCAAACAACGGAAGGCTAGAGAGGCACGAGTTAGTCAGCTCCAATCTACCCGCAGATGCCAAGAGGAGCCCTTGCCAAGGGTCAACCCTATGCCCCACCTTCTGAGGTAGGAAATCCCAATCCGCAACCCTCAAAGGTCTGTCGCTTACCGGTAAGCCCAGATATTTCATCGGGAACTTCCCAAGACGACAGTTTAATAAGTTGGCAACCCTGCGGTGCTCCGGAGCTGTCATCCCCATGACATGCACCTCACTTTTGTCAAAGTTGATGCTCAACCCAGACATATTCTCGAAACAGAGCAGAAGAAGTTTCAGATTCGCTATCCCCTCATCCGAAGGAACCAGAAGGATAAGCGTGTCGTCCGCATACTGGAGGTGAGAAACCCCCCCCAGGAATCAGATGTGGAACCACCCCTTGGATGTGTCCCGCCCTGCTGGCTCGAGATAAGATCGCCGCCAGACCATCCACCATGAAATCGAAAAGGATGGGAGAGAGTGGATCCCCTTGCCGCACCCCCCTCGCGTTGCGGAAGAAGGGGCCAATCTCCCCATTCACGTTAATGGCCGTTTGTCCACCCTGGACAAGCTGCATCAGGCGGTGAACCATCATCCCAGAGAAACCTTTGCGAAGAAGAATCTCTCGGAGGAACTCCCAGTTCACCCGATCGTAGGCCTTCTCAAAATCAAGCTTTAAAACCATGGCCGGCAGGTTTTTAGACCTAAGCTCATGTAAGATCTCGTGAAGCGCCAAAACCCCCTCGTGCAAGCATCTTCCCCTGATGAATGCCGACTGACTCCGATCTATCGTCCTATGGGCTAATGGGGCAAGACGAATAGCAAACGCCTTAGCCACAAACTTGAAGATCACATTGATCAAAGCGATAGGGCGGAATTGCCTGATCGAGTCTGCTCCCTTGATCTTGGGGATAAGCGAAATGATCCCAAAGTTGAGGCGAGCGATGTCAACCCTCCCTAGGGTGAAATCATTGAGAAGCTGCAGAATGGGTCCTTTCAGGATTCCCCAGAATCGCTTGAAGAAGACCACCGGAAGGCCGTCCGGGCCCGGGGCCGAATCCGGTTTCATACTTGCCAGGACCTCATCCAACTCCTCGGGCGTGAAAGTCAGCTCCAACTCTCGGTTTTCCCCTTCCGAGATGCGCTGCTCCTCCTCCCAAAGGTTAACACCCAGCGAGAACCTCGCCGGATCCCCCTTAGTCCCCATAAGACCCTTATAGAAGCCATAGATGTGTTCCATAAGGGCCCGCTGATCCTCGACCTCCCCGACGTCGGTGATCAACCGGGGGATAAGACACTTGCGGCGTCTCCCATTCGCAATCGCGTGGAAGTATTTAGTGCACGCGTCTCCCTGGACCGTCCACTGAACCCTACTACGCTGCCTCCAGTACTCCTCTTCCATCCTGTTGATGGCTAGGATCTGGTCTTCAAGGTGGTACCGGGTCGCCCACCCGTCCTCATCCAGGCCCATGGCGTCCGCAGCCCGATCAAGAGCCTCAATCTGAGCCAGGATGTTAGTCTTGAAGACTTTCCTTTCCTTCCCTAAATTGGCCCCCCAGCCTTTAAGGAATTGACGCGTGTTACGAGCAACCGCTTGCCACTGGTCGATACAGCACCTGAATGGCCCCCCATCCAGCAAGAACAAAGATAGTTTGCCCGCCACAAGCTCCCCAAAGCCATTGACCTGTAACCACCAGTTCTGAAAAAAGAAGCGAGGCTGCACCACAATCGAGCCTTCCCCACTCGACAGGAGCAAAGGGTTATGGTCAGATCCGATACGGGTGATAGCCGTGAGAGAACAGAGTGGGAACATTGTCTCCCAGTCCGGGGAGACAAACACTCTGTCCAGAACACACCTGATCGGGTTGAGCTGACGATTCATCCAGGTGAAACGGGCCCCCACCCTAGCGACCTCCCGCAGAGACATAGCCGCGAGAGCATCATTAAACCGGCGCACCCTAGGCCAGTTGATATTTCCAGAGCTCTTATCCCCCAAGCCCCGGATCAAGTTGAAATCCCCACCCACAACCACTGGGAGGGGTGACGCAGCAACCAAGTGCATCAGCTCGTTTAGGAACTCCTCCGACCTCCCATGGTCAGCCGGTCCGTAGACTAACACAAAGCACCACTTAGATCTATTGTTGCGTTGAAACACGACGGCACTGATGAAAAACGTCCCCTTAGTCCACTCGCCAACCTCAAAGCTCTCCTCCCTGAAGCCCAGAAGAAGGCCACCAGAGTGCCCCTCCGCTGGAACCCAATTCCAGACGAAGGGTTGCCCACACTCCAGACTTCGCAACTCAGCCGTTGAGAAGTCTTGCTTGATAGTCTCCTGGAGACCCAGTACATCCAACCTGTGCTCACGCATGAAATCCTTCAGTTGGGTTCGGCGTCCCTGCTGCCCGAAGCCCCTGATATTATACAGAAGCGCTTTCATCTAGCAGATGAACTCCCCTTCTTGCCCTTGCGAACCGCCAGGGCAGCCTTTTTTGCGGTCGAGCCCCGGGGCCGACCCCGGCCCCGTTTGGGAGGAGCTCCGCACGTAGCCTCCCCGGCCGCCGCGGATCCCCCACCCAACTCCTGATCACCGACCATCTCCCTGACGGTTGGAGCATCAGCACAACAGGTAGCAGGTGCCGAGGTCCCCTCCTCGCCCTGGGCAGACGAGGCCGCCTCCCTGGCCGCACTCGCCGCCAACTCCATGTCCTTGCGCAGCGCTGCCGCAGCCAGCGCCGCCTGGACTTTTTCCCTAGCCCGCAGAATGGAAAGAGCTTCAACCGGCGAACCGGCCGACGGAGAAAAAACAATACAGCTATCGGAAAGAACAGACGACAAATGCGAATCAGGAAGAGCATCCAAGACGGAGAAGTCCGTACATGTCATCGCGTCGAGGTTCCGTTCCGCCGCAAGCCGCTTCGCCTTCTCCAGCGAGGGGGTAGAAGCCGCCGAACCCCTCAGCCTAGAGCTCTTACGCACCCGCGCCAACGACGCAGACGCCGCCCTGATGGTCTCGGTGGTCACCACCTTGGTGCGCTTGCCTCGCACCAGGGAAACCACCGAGGTCGCCTCCTTGCACAGGTCCATGGAGCGGTCCTGCATCGCCTCCGCCTCCAGCGAGGCCCGCATCGCCTGGAGGGCCTTGGAAGGCTGCTGCAGCCCAAGACCAACCGAACCCGCCGGGGGCAGCACCACCCCCGCCGCCAGCGACGACATCACCGGAGTGGGGGAGTCGAGGAGCCACGCCGCCGCCGGGTCCGGGTCGTCCACCTGGGAGACCGCATCCGTCGAGAGGGATGAGAACTCCGGAATCTCCTTGCCCAGAGGCGCCGACAAGAGGGAGGAGAAGCTGTCGCAGCCGCCCAACGTAGTATCAGAAGAAAGGGAGAGCGGGGGGAAGCTGAGCGCCGGAAGGTTGGAACCATACTGGTTCACCCCGGGCAGGGCTCCCTTGCCCAGCGGAGGAGCACTGGACGACCCAGCCAGCACCTGAGATCCCCCGCCGCCAGCACCCCCAGCCGGCCCCTTGCCACTGGGATTCTGGCTCTGCTTATCTTTACTTTTGCGGTTGTGACGTGGCTCGATCTCAGAGCTAGGCTCCTCAGAGTCCTCCAGCCCGTCATCCTCCCTGGGAGCTGGTGGCTTAGGCGGGCCACCCGAGCCAGAACCACCACCCCGGCCACCAAGCTCAGCCACCAGCCCAATGGTGAACGGCTCGCCATTGACACAGAGCTGAATCGAGCCCTTGATGCGATCAGGAAACCTGCACTGAAACCTGACCCGAACAGGCTCCGTCTCGTGCTTCTTGACAGAGAGCTCATCAACATCCATGGGCCTACCAATCATAGTCAACGCGGCCATGATGCGGTCCTTAGACATCAAGTCCTTCGGGAGCCCAGAGATTTGCACCCAAACAGCAGGGAAGGCCTTCCCCGGCCTCACCTCCAAGAACGCCTCCCTGATCATAGCCTCAGACTTGCTAAGCGGAAGGAAAATCTTGCCACTGCGGGTGCTCATCCGCAACGTCTCCCTCGACGGAAAGCGGACAGAAAATTCCGATTCAGATACCTTGACCACCTGCCAATCCCACGCTTCATCCACCAAGTGTTTCAGCTCATTGGAGAGCTGGGCATCCGACAAGGGAGCGGAAAGAAACTGGACAACAGCCGCAAAGACCTCCCCGGTCTCCCGCGGCTGCAGCGGCTCCACTTCGATGTTGAAGAAGCCGCCACCTGCAATGGCATTGCCATAGGTTTGCAGCAGCAGCGGACGGCCACGTGTGGGACAATTTGCAGAGATATGCCCTTCAAGACTGCACAGCACACACAGAGGATCAAAGGTACACTCAGATTGGAAGTGCCCCCCGCGCCCGCATTTGAAGCACTCGCCGCTGCTGAGCAAGGGGGCGCCCTCCCCAGGCTTCCCCTTCCCTTTAGACTTCGGCGCCGGTGCCGCACCCTGCGCCTGCTGCTGGGACTTCTTGTTGGGGTGGGCACTGCCCCCAGCAGCCCCACCCGAGATGGCGCCGCCATGAGCACCCTGCCCCTGCGAGGCGCCCTGGCCGCCACGTCCTTTAGACGCCTCCGCCTTCCTCTTCCTTTTCTGCTCCTCAATCCACCAGGGAGGAGGCGGCCCCCAATTGTCGCGCTGCTCGTACCTCGGCTCTGGGTACCTCTCCTGGTACCCCTGATAGAAGTAGTCATCTTGCTCCGGCCGCCGACCGCCCTCCTGGCGGCCACCACCCTCGCCGGAACCATCCATCCGACGTTTGTTCCGCCCCCCGTCGCCACCCCTCCTGTCCATTGCCACGACCTCCGCGAACGATCGAGAGAGAGGCGGAGGTTTGGGCACCTTGCGAAGAAACCGGAGCTGAACCCAGTCCCGCCGCCGCACTCCAGACAAGTGAACTGGAAACCCTAACGAAGGAGTGGTGCATCCCCTGGGAAGCCACATAGTAATAAACCTGGCTTGACGGGCCGAGGAAGGCCGACACGGCGGCGGCCCCAGCGAGGCCGCAGAGCAGCCCACCACCAGCGGCCCGGACGCCGCAGCCAGAGCTGGGTCGAGCAGAAGGAGCGGATGGCCCTCCGCGACAGGGCCACATCCCCCATCCAGCCCATCCTGGGCCCCAAGGCCCATCACCGAAGCAGGCCCCGCAGCGGAAACGTGAGCTAGGGTTTCCCCTCCTGGCTCCCTCGTCACCGCCGCCGGCGCGACCGGCGTCTCCGGCAAGGCCCGGAGAGCAGCAGCTCGGCGGCCGCCCGCCCCACCGCTCCCCGGAGAAGGACGCCACGGGGACCCACCAGGGCAGCTCGCAAGGTCGCCCAGCCGAGCAAACCGCGGCGCCGCCCCCCCAAAGCGGGAGCCCTTGCCGCCGGGCGCGAAGGACGAGCGCCGCCGGGACCGGAGCGAGCCCCCTAGCTCCTCCGCCCGCGAGATGAAGGCCTCCAGGGTAACCGGAGATGGCATCGCCCGCGGCGACTCCGGCGACTCGAGCTCCCCTGAGTCCAGCCGCTCGCCATCCGAGACCCCCGAGCCCTCCTCCTCCCCCGAGCCACCGTCTTCGTCTTCGGCGCGCCGTGGGAGTGAAGGTGTTGATGGACTGCACACCGGCAGCCTTTATGCCGTCGACGTCCATGGCGGGAGTAGGGGCGACGCCGTGCCAACGCCGTCGTCTTGCCATCCACGGAAGTGAAAGGACGCCGGTCTACACACCGGCAGCCTGCGCCTATGTCATCGTCAAGTGTCGAGGAAGTGCCCCCGAGCTGCACATGGCCACCTCCAGGCCGCCATCGTCATCTTTGGCGCCATCCATTGGCGCATGGCTTCATGTCGGCCGCCCCCGCGCCGACATCACTGTCAAGTGTCGAGGAAATGGTCGCCGGGCTGCACGTGGCAGCCTCCACGCTGCCATCGTCATCTTTGGCGCCGTTCATGGGCATCGGGCTGCATGCCGGCAGCCTCCCGCGCCGACGTCGTCGGCGGCTTCGGTAAGTGTCGCGGCAGTGGACGCGCCTCCGCGCTGTCGTCATCTTTGGCGCTGTTCATGGGCGCCGGGCTGCATGCCAGCAGCCTACCGCGCCGACGTCGTCGTCATCTTCGGTAAGTGTCGTGGAAGTGGACGCGCCTCCGCACCGTCATCGTCAGCTTCGGCGTCATCCACAGCTATGAAGACAATGTCAAGCTGCTCGCCGGTGGCCATGCCGCCGTCATCTTCGGCCAGTGTCGTGGAACTGAGCCGCACGCCGGCAGCCCCCGGTCCGCCTTCGTGGGCGCCGTCCGCGGAACACGCCGGCAGCCTCCATGCCGCCATTGCCGTCTTTGGCACCGTCTCTAGGCGTCGGGCTGCACGCCGGCAGTCCCCGGTCCGCCTTCGTGGGCGCCATGCATCCGCGGGAACGAAGATGACGCTGACTACATGGCGACAGCCTCCACGCTGACACCGCCGTCATCTTCGGCGAGTGTCGAGGAAGTGAGCCACACGCCAGCATCCTCCGCTCCGCCATCGCCGTCTTCAGCGCGCCGTCCATGGGAATAGTGCGGGCGCCAGGCTGCACGCTGGCCGCCCGGAGCTTCACAACAGCCAAACGCCGACCGCGCCGATGTCGCCGCGCATCATGGTGCAGCATGCATGTATCCGCGTGTACGCTGGACAAAAACGAGGAAGAAGAGAGTATGAGGGAGAGAGAGGTTCAACCATCATTCTCACCATTGGGAACCACCGGCAATAGCTCCATGTCCTTCCTTCTTGCGCCTGATCAATGGGTGTGTGTGGATGTATGGGGATTTGTAGATGGATTCTGGTTGTGGGAGCTGTATGTGTAGGTGTTGATGGATGAGAGCTGTGTGCCTCCGGCTGAGAACTCTGCCTTCGGGTCCTTCACTATCTCCTTTTTCTCTTCCTGTTTTCGTCGCCTCTATCTGAAGGGCGATAGGCGTCTTTTATAGGCAGTCCAGGAGGGGATAGATAGCGATGCCACCATCAACTGCGGAGAGTTTGCTGCGGGATGATGCTTATCTCCGAACACCTGTACACCTGACTTTCCGAGATAACTATCGCGGCCGTTCGAGAGCGTGCTTGCGGCCGTGCTAATCCGATCGCTGCGATGCATGGATTACCAAATATTTGTTTCGTTGGTATAAGCTGACCCAGCGTAACGTGCCTATGCGACGCGTACGCTGAACGTGACTTCTTCGAATGCAAAGCTGATCGATCTTTTAAGTTACCACCTAACTGACTTCATCCTTGCATCGATCAAAGACCAGCCTCGTGCATGCACACGCGCAAACTGCTTCCATGTACATCATATAGTAGTATCTGAATCAGCTGGCTCTCATGCGTATGCACTTGATGTCATCCGTTTGTACTAGCTTATTACTGAAGCCTAGCTTAACTTTAGCCTTCTAGTCTTGTACAAATCAGCGTCGAACAAATGCCCCTCGCCAAGGTAAGGTCGCGCGCTAAGCAAGTCGATCTTGGCTTGGCGAAAGTTTCGGCGCAAAAAAAAACTTTTCTGCAGCCTCAACATCGCGCCATTGGAGGTTGTCATGCTGAGCTTCAGAGCGTGTCTTGTTGAGGCGACCCGTTTTTAACCCAGCGTTATGGGCTGGGTTGCAAACCAGGTTGTAGTCGATGTAGATAGACTTCCGGCTCAGAGTGACATGTCGCAAATGCAGAGTGTTGATGTAGACTAGTGCGGGTACGTACGTCCACACCCCTACACGTGAAGAAAATCGGTTGGGATCGATGCCATCCAACCGATCAGTCCCCTTCATCTTCATTTCATGGCGAAATAACATGTCACGTCTTGAAGTGGTTTTATCAATCCGGTCGCGACCGCCTCGCCGCTACGGTGCCAGCCGACTAGATTAAAGGGTTTTACAGATTCACGCTAGCTGCACTGGCGCGTTGCACTGTTCCCATATCTTCATGTGTTGATATAGATGATACGGCAAGAAGACATTAGCGTCATCGCCGCCCCGACATTGTCGAAGTAGGTTGATGTAGATGAGACGTCAGGAAGACATCAGCGTCATCACCGCCCCGATGTTGCCGAAGTAGGTTGATGTAGATGAGACGCCGAGAAGACATCAGCGTCATCGCCGCCCCGATGTTGCCAAAGTAGGTTGGTGTAGATGAGACGCCGAGAAGTCATCAGCGTCATCGCCTCCCCGGCGTTGCCAAAGTAGGTTGGTCTAGATGAGACGCCGAGATGACATCAGCGTCAATGCCACCCCGGCGCCGCCGAAGTAGGTTGATGTAGATACTTGAAGGCCAAGACGCGCCTGAACATCACGGCCGCCCTAATTGCCACCCCACTTGTGAAGGTGGGTGCTATATTTGCTCGAGTTTGAGATATAAAGCAAAAGACACAAAGAATAAAGAAAGAGCCAAAAAAAAGGTTTTGTTGTGGGTTTTTTTTTAAATGTTGGCTTTCCCGTTATACACCAGCTATATGTGTGATATCCGAAAAGGCCACCGAAGGACTTATCATCGGGAACCGTCGAAATACCATGACGGTTATACTTTGTCCTTCCGTGTATGTGTGGAGACGCCGTCTTCGGAGGTGCTTCCGAGAGGCAGCAGGGAGTCATACTCTAGCCCATCATGGTGTCAAGGAACCCCCGCAGCTCGACCATGCCCCTGCATCGCACCCCACGAACCCAGAGACTTGGGTATGGAGAATGGGGGTAAATGGTTTTGGGACACTAGCTTGGGAATTTCCATGCCTTATCGAGGGGTGGTGAACAGCTACCTTCCGCCTTCTTTCCAATGGTTCCCTTCATGCTCGGGACGATCAGACTTGACTTCTTGATATTTGCCCTCTTTTGGAGGACTTCTTGAACATGTCGTTTGGACGTCCATGGACTTCATGAGATTTCTTGCACTCTTTTTTTTTCTTTTCTTGAATTGCTCGAACTTCTGCGGCATTCTGCTTTGCTTGCTCGGGGACCCACCTTGAGAACTTGGAAGGCAACCATTCACCTTGGTGGACTAAAGAACCCTCTAGCACTTTATCTGGAGCTTTTGGTGGCACGCCCCAGGGTTGTCACGCGGCTACGCACCAAGTTGGGCAGTCTTTTCATGATCTTTTCCTATGGTCTTCCCTGGGACGCGAGCCTCTGTGAGCGTGTGGCTGTGGGGAAGCATGACAGCGTAGAGCCTCGGCACGATGAAGTGCCCAAGTAATCTTCTCCACTGCCTCCGGAAGCATACACTTTGTACGTGTCGTGCTTTGTGGGTGTAGGAATCGCCTCTCTTGCAACTTGGCACGTTGTGCCACCCTCCGACAAGTCCCGCGGTGGCCAAATCTTCAGTCACCAGCATGGTGTGGTGAGGGAAAGCCATTTTGTTTTGTTTGAAAATGGGGAAAACAAATATCGACGCTATGCAAAGGAGAATGCACCATGGATTCGAGCCGTCCGAAGAATTCCCCATGGAGGAAAAAGAAACCAAAAAAAGGCGACGAAAGAGGCAACTTTAGCAAAAAAAAATTGAGAAACCTTCCGTTGATTGGGGGCATGGGCCGGGCTCCTTGAGGATCGACCAGCTGGTATGCACCCCCGTCGTAGACTTGCTTGATGGCGTAAGGTCCTTCCCACTTTGGCTCGAACTTCCCCTTCGTCTTGTGCGTGATGATGATGGGGCGCCTGAGAACGAGAACCAGCTCGCCCTTCCGGAAGACGCGTTGCTTGACGAGCTTGTCGTAAGCTCTCACCATGTTCCCGCGATAAAGCTCCAGGTTTTGCAGGGCATGAAGACGCTCCTCTTCAAGGGCATCAAGCTCCTGGAAGTGCAATTGTACCTGTTCATCTTTGGTGAGCTTGTCCCGGATGGCCACCCGTAAAGAGGGTAGCTGGACCTCCAGTGGAAGCACGGCCTCGCTCCCATAGACGAGAGAGTAGGGTGTGGCCTGAGTTGGGGTATGGACTGTCACGCGGTACGCCCAAAGTGACTCGAAGAGACGGTCGGGCCAGTCTCTTCGGTGTCTTGTCACCTTCTTCTTGAGTATCTTGCCAAGAGTCTTGTTGAAAGCTTCAGTTGCTCCATTGACTTGAGGGTAGTAGCCATGGGTACGTGTTGCTACTCGCTAGCTGCTCGCCTTGAATTTCTCGATCGCCACAAACGCATCCGCTCCGCTTAATTGCCAGCTGACAGGCGGGTGTGCGTGCGTGCGTTTAATTCCGGCCGGGAAAAACAAGATCATGGCCAGCCATTTTAATTGCCCCATTGATCCAATTAAAAAGTAGGGATTTCTATTTTCGTGCCCTCGGGTCGTTAGTTGTACTCAGTTTTCCCCAGCCGCTTAGTTTTTCCTCAGTTTTGTCCAAGCCCTTGGCTGAAACCGTCACCGGTGCTGGAACGGCCGGTTGCCCGACGGTTGAACACCTTTGACCGTTAACTGCTGACTAGTGGGGCCACGTAGAGCCCGCAAAGACACGTCAGAGCATCCATCTTTGTTTGACCGTAAGCATCGCCGTATCCCTGACCAAAACGCGGACGAGTGGGGCTTCGGTATATCGAATGACAAGTGGGGCCATGACGCTGATACAAGGTGCAATACACGGGTAGGAATAGATTTTTAAACGGAGCTCTACAGCGATGGCACGGAGGAGGTGGCCTGCGGGGTGCCGAGATGAGATCGACGTCCACAAAGAACTGCATGAGGCGAGACCAGACGCATTAGATAGATATGAACTAGACGCGTTTAACCATGCAAAGAAGAGAAGAAATGGTCGAGGACATCGACGACGACCTCAACACTTTGACTGACGGTGTCGGACACGAACGCGAGCAATATAGAGAAAACTAGTGTCTCTCCTTTCTGGCGTGTATAGATAGGTGCTAGGGGAGTGTGGTGGCGAAGGGAAAGAACTCGCGGTGGTCTGTGGCGTCCAGCATAGCGGGGCGACGTGGCCGTGCCCACAGCGGCGTGCATGTTCGGCATTGGCATCAGCATGTACGTTCGTCATTGGCCTCGGCGGTATCTCTGGTGTGTCAGTGATCGGATGAGGGGACGGGATTGAGGGTGCATCCCGATGGTGACCTAGCAGTGGCGGCGAGCATGCATAGCCGTTCTAACCATGCCGATATCGGCATCGGCATCGTTTGGAGGCTGTGGTGCTCGAATCATGGTGGAAATTGCGATTCCCTATTATTTTTACATGCATAATATATAGAAAATAGCTAGATCTCTAAATCGATGCATATGAAGCTACATATATATTCTTGGTCATAATCCCCTTATCTAAAGGGGATGGATGCATGGCTTCACGTCGTCGTCGCTTTCATCGTCGGTATCTTCGTCGTCCGTGTAGTAGTACTTCCTGCACAATGTTACGTCGAACACCTTCACTGTGAGCATATCATCGCCTTCATATTTGAAGTGTAGGATGTAGCCGAAATCCACACCGTGCGCGATGGCGAAATTCTCCCAGCCCTTGTCGAGGTACATCCGGCCTTGTCCGTCAAATAGGACCTCCACGGTCCAGAGACGAGGACCGCAGTCAGCTGCTCGCAGATACACCTTTGCGGGCTCCTGGCCGTCAAGATAGTCCGCAAACTTTTGTGGGAGTGCCTGCAAAGAGATCGAGCGCCGATCGTTTGAAATTAAAGGCTTTTTGGAACATGCACATAATTAATCACATGCATCATATATGTGGGAACGCGTACGTACCTTCTTGGCCAAAGGGTCTTCATAGATGACGATTAAGAACTCCTCTATGATCAATGGCAGTGTTGACGGTGGTGGTGGCAATGATGATGATCCACCACCCAGGCCGCCCCTTCCCCTTCCCCTTCCCCTTCCCCTTCCCCTTCCCCTTCCCCTTCCCCTTCCGGTCGGCGTCCGAGACGTGGAAGCCATGGCAATGGATCAAGTGTATGTGAACGAAGAAGAGAGAGGCAGAAACGAAGAAGATAGAGGCAAAACCTATTGACATGAGGATGGCCGAGGTGGGGGTTTATAAGGGCGAGATGACCGTTGTGGGGTTACATAATAAATTAAGGAGGAGATGACCGTTGTGGGTGTTTATATCTCAACAAAAAAGTAATGCCTAAAAGAAATGGAAATTCGTGATAGTTTATTATTTTACCGTGAAAAGTAATGCCTAAAGGAAATTCGTGATAGTTTATCATTTCACCGTGAAAAGTAATGCCTAAAGGAAATTCGTGATAGTTTATTATTTTACCGTGAAAAGTAATGCCTAAAGGAAATTCGTGATAGTTTATCATTTCACCGTGAAAAGTAATGCCTAAAGGAAATTCGTGATAGTTTATTATTTTACCGTGAAAAGTAATGCCTAAATGGAAATTCGTGATAGTTTATCATTTTACCGTGAAAAGTAATGCCTACAAGAAGTGGAAATTCGGGATTACCAAACTTGTTGAATCCGGTGGCCAACTCGTTATTTAGCATACATAGAGGGGTAGTAGTTTGCCACCGACAGATAGAGAGAGGGTGGCACGATCCTGCCCGTTAGATCATAGGATCGACGGTAGGTGGACACGATCCGTGTGACAACAGCTCGACCAATCAGGCCAAGTTTGGGCTTCTGTGAGAAGGGAGAGGGTAAAACTGAGTAGTATCAAGGATACAAGGGCAAGTAAATAGTAAACAGGCTAAGGAATTCAAATAAGAGATTTAGAAAAAGAAAAACACATGTTTTGTACAATGAAACCCAGGTTGGCCTACCTCAAAGTATTAGCAATTCAAATATACATGAGTGTAAAAATTATGGCCTCATTCAGACAAACTATGTTTTGGGTATAGATGTTTTGAGAAGGGGTTTGAGTGGAAAGCCATGAACCTTCATAGCTACTAGTGATTTCAGAAGTGGCCATTTGTGTGAAAACTTGATTTATATATGATTGTTATGATTTTATTTTGCGCATGAGTAGGAGGCACAATGATTTTATCTTTTTGAATTTTTTTGCGCATGAAATGAGTCAATTAGATAGCTTAATCCCATCTGTTGACTCTCTGTTGACCAGCCACTTGAGGGTAGAACTGAGTATATTGCACTAGCCAGTATTAGTACTCGAGGGGAAAACTGAGTACAGATATTTTTCCAGTGTAAGACTCGAGGGTAGAACTGAGTACACGTAACGGTGCTGACGTGCAGTCCCACGGACGCGTGTCGCGGTGAGCAGCGGTTAGCCGCGCGGTGCGCGTGTTGAGACCAAAACGTCAACTACTGAGACGAACCGTCACTTTGCCAGTACAGAGCCCCTCTCTCCCTCCCTCTGACACACACGCAACCACGCCTCTCACGTCCCATCACCTTCTCCAAAAAACCCCAGCCGCCCTACGCGCGCTCCCCTGCCGGCGATGGAGAAGAAGAATGCGCCGGCGGCCTACGCCCTCGAGCCCGTCGCCTCCGAGCCCGTCGCATCCGAGCCCGTCGCCGCCGAGCCCGTCGCCTCCGAGGGCGGCGCATCCAGACGCGGCGCCTCCGTGAACTGGGCCTCTCTCAGGGCTGACGGACCACTTCACAAGATCGGCGCCTGCTTACTGGCGAACGAGGAGTACGTGGACACCTACGCTGCTTTGAGGCAAGTTTGTACAAATTGGCGCTCAGATCTACCTGAGCCCGACGTGCACCTGCACGAATGGATCATGGTAGAACACGCCCTTCCACGCGCCGCTGAGTTCTCCTTCCTCAACCTTCGCACATCCCGCTACGTCACCATCGATCTAACGGAAGTTCATGCAAGGTTCAAATTCCTCCATATCTATAGAGTTAATCTATTTTTATTTTCAATCGTAAACATCTTAGTGCTGAATGTTATCTTCATCAACTCCCTTTTAGATACTACTTCGTCGGCTTTTACCGTGGCGTCATCGTGCTTGGCCAAAGGAACCAGCCGCACAAGATGAGGCTTCTGAACCCACTCACAAAGACATTGAACGCTACGTTTGAGGCGCAGATGCCATCTATGATTGTGGAGTCAATCGCTGTAATGAAGTCCCCGGCTATGCTCTTCGTTTCCACATATTACCCGGCGGAAATTGCTTGGGTCGATGAGAGCACTCCAACTAAGGGTATAGATGAAGATTGGGGAGAAGGAAGATTTACGATCGAGCACCATTCTATGCGTTGCATTACCACGTTCAATGGTGAATTCTATGCACTAGCTCTACCTTGTCTTTACCACAATTTGGAGTTCGGAACATTAGTGTGCACCAACAATGTCCAGTTGGAGCAGGGTGCGAGCAATGTCAACATGGAGAGACTTTTTTCATTTCCAGAACTTGGAAATGACAAGTTCTACCTTGTGGAGTCGGATGGTGATCTGCTGCTTGTGTTGTTGGGCGGTCGTTTGGATGAAGGTCAAACATTGGTGTACCGTGTGGACACTGAGAGCCGCTCTCTCCATGCCGTCAATAACATTGGCAGTCGTGCTTTCTTCGTCCATCATGTCCGGTGTATCTCCGTCGACACCAGAGTGCACCCGACACTTCGACCTGGCTGCATCTACTACGCGGATATGGGTTATATCAGAGAGTACTTTGA
This sequence comes from Dactylis glomerata, assembly GCA_007115705.1. Taxonomy (NCBI): domain Eukaryota; kingdom Viridiplantae; phylum Streptophyta; class Magnoliopsida; order Poales; family Poaceae; genus Dactylis; species Dactylis glomerata. Next base: position 9,106,267 of record QXEO01000546.1, read on the forward strand.
TGATATGAACGCCTGGGATGAGTGGCCACTACGTGTGGATAGATTAGGAAGGTACGGTCTGAAAGATGAACAAAGGCCATACCGTTTGGAGGATGTATTGGCTGCACACTGCAGACGGAAGGAGTTCAATGAATATTTCATTCGGACCAGAATAGGGAGCGACGAAGATATATATGATGAATGAAGAACAGATTCATCCATCATGGGCTATCCTAATCTTCATGTTGGGCATACATTGCATCTTGTATTATTTTCAGCTTAGTTTGTCGTGAACATTAACATCGTTATTGGCTGCTTTTGGCTGCTGTATGCAGTTTATGTATTATACTTAGTTTTCTAGATTTATTATGCTGCTGTGAATTTATCCTATCCTATACTTGCTTCTAGATTTGCTACTAGATTTGTTACCATATTGGGCAAAAAACGAGGGCCAAAAGGCAACAATCATTGAAGAAAGATAGAAATAGAAGCTTCTCTAGATTTGATACTAATTTGGTGAAAAGAGAGAGAACTGTTACAGAGAGAGAGAGAGGGGAAAAAGGCGCTCTGAAAAATGCCAATTTGGGCCGAGAGAGACAAAACCGAGCTCTCACGTACAACCAAACGCGGTCTCGTCCTGTCCCACGCGGTCCCGTTCTACCAGCCCCACGCGACGCGGCCCCACACGTCAGCACGGAACGGTCAACTAAACGGCAACCCTCCCGTCCGAGCGTCTGCGAGGGGTTTCAAACTAGAGCGAGGGGAAAACTGAGGAAAAACTAAGCGGCTGGGGAAAACTGAGTACAACTAACGACCTGAGGGCACGAAAATATAAATCCCTAAAAAGTACTGTAGTACTGTAACTCTCGATCCATTTCTATTTGTTGCTGCTCTTTCTCGTCTCGTTTGCATATGCTTTTGGTCTCAAGCATGTGAAAGACAATAGTACTAGTATATGCTCACATCCTTCGGCTATCACTCGACATGCGCACGATGCCTACATCAGGTACGAGGACAACACGACACACGCCCTCATCTACACCCTAAAAAAAATTCATCTTACAAGTTGGCTATGTATGTAAATTGATATTTCATGCATGCTATACAAATTGATATGTTATGCTTGGAAACTAGATAAATAAGCTCAGAAATATATAAAGTATGTTCTTCTTTGGTGGCTCCTTCTAGCTACTTGGACGGTTTGGAGCCCCCTAGTGAATGTTCCTCCAAGTCTATCACTAATGGAAGATCGACATAATCCTGCTTGACTTCATCCAGCAACGGAGGTACTCCCTACAAGCTAGCCACGAACACGAATTAACGAGGGCCTCCAGCGGCACGTTGATGACCAGGATGATGAAGGCGCGTGGCGTGGTTGATCCTTCATCCGTTCCATCGGCGTGGTTGAAGAGCCCAACACATACTCTTCATGCAAAGCTGCACGTAGACGATGAGGACAGAGTAGGTGGCCTAGTCGGGGAGCACGGCGGTCCGACCATCCACGAGGATGAAAGTTTTAATCTCCTTATATTTTTCTAGTTTTTTCACAAACAAATTGACGCAATTAGGTCTCTCATGTAATCTGCCCATAGGACGAGTATAAAACGACTGGCGCATCCACTTCTCGTAGCGGGCGGTCTAAAAGGACACAACGTGTCGCTAGTCTTCGACTCCTCCAACACGTCGTCATCAAATAGGCCGTCGATGTCTTCCATGCCCTCCTACGACAATGTCATCATGATCGTGACCGCATCGGCTTCAGCCGCAGCCGCCTGGTATTAGATCAAAATTGTTTCTAAATAATATCTTGTAAGGGGAGCTGCAATATGGTATTTCGGAGTTATAATGCTCTTAACAATGTACCGGTTTTGCCATATATATATATATGCACTCACAATTAGGAACATGCGTGAACAATTTTGACCCCAAAAAGACCATTTTCACGGATTTTGTTTTAGCTACTATATATATATCATTTCATCGTGGCAAATTATTTTATACTAAGAGATAGCTATTACCTGCCATTTCAAATGCCATCTTGTCCCATTATTTCATGCCATGAGATAGCTATTACTAGTCATTACACTGATGTATGGTTATTGTATGCTAGAGATAGCTATTACTAACCATTCCTTGTGTCATTTCATCATGTTATTTCATCGTCACATGTTACTAGGATCCAGGAAGTTATTACATGTGTGCTTAGTACCTAAAGTATCACCTTGTCAGGGCTATAATCCCAATACATGATGGCTATAAACATTTCTGGTGCTTATTCTATGGTGTGTTTGGTTAGATGTATTTGTGAATATATAGACCGAGAAGCCTATAGAAGCTAATTATCAGTTAACTTAAATTAAATATAAACTTAAAAATCTAGGTTATCACATCCTCCTCACCTTATTGGAATTTCATCCTTGAAATTCAGAAATAAAATCTACACATATAATTTTGCATTTGATTGCACTTCGTGAACATATGATTTAAACTACACTCACGAATTAATTGGTATGACAGAATATACAAGCAATCATTTAAAGTAATCATGCAAGGACTAAGTTCAGAACAACGTACAAGTATTGTGGACATTATTTTTCATATTCTAGTAGATGACATGAGACTAGCATGGTCAAGGTAACTAGAAATCAAAGGGCATGTATCAAAATTCAAACAGCAGGTACCATTTTTTTTGTCTAGAACTAACACGCATCATTTTATCTAATCAATCACTAGTGACCCAAAAGATTTTATGATGGAATTCAGAAATCAAACAATCATGTCTAGATGTTATGAGTAGTTCTAACAAGAAAGCAATCTTTATTCTTAGTCGCAAAACTTAACTAACGATCTATCCATTTTCCCCCTTATCCTAGACCTAGAGCTCTGATACCACTTTAACTGTCACGCCCCGAGACCCGGCCCGGTAGAATGACAGCCGCCGCGCGCCTATAGATCGAGAAGCCTATACATGCGCAAGGCTAAAAATGCAGGAATTGACAGCACATTGGATCTCAAACAGCTCATTTACTAATATTACAAGTTTTATTTACATTTACAAAGGATCATAAGTTCTCTAAGTCGCTTCCCAACCCGCTTCCGCTGCGCCACTCTGACAACATCTAAAAAACATGAGGGGAGCTGGGTGAGTATGATAAATCATACTCAGCAAACTGGTTATACACAATCATATAAATTGTAAAACAGAAATGCTTTACTAAAAACAGGTGGTTAAATTAATTAAGCAATTTAGTATGGTGGCACATAGAAAGTAAGCATTCCCAAACTAGGGAGTCACAGGGGTGAAATTTCGACAATTTTGACAAAATTAACCTTAATCTGGAACTTCAACACGAAATAACCTTCTTTTAAAAAGATTTCACAATCTAACCTTTTCTTTGGCACCTTACGCCGCGGCTCCAAATGAGACAGCATGGCGTCACGCCGGCCAGCGTCGTGCTAGGTATGGCGCTCTACTGAGTGGTGCCATAATCTTCAGCATAGCGCCGTGTCTGCCGGCGCCGTAGGCCCGTAGTACTTATGCGTTTTTTAGCTGGTGCTTCATCCTGGTTAATACCGTGTTCAGTATCCCGTTGTTAGTAGTAGGGAGTAGTATGCATGTTTGTGTGAACACAAGCCTTGCATGAAGGACTACAACCTAGGAGCATAACATGGGCACGAGGCCAAGACCTGCAAAGCTGCAAGGAGCAAGCTGGCATTCTAGCTTTCACTATATGTCTACCATAATACGAAGTCATAAGAAAAGCAAGAAGTTTGAGCTACTCTAAAGTGTGTGTACTCGCATCAGTTTGAGCTAGCGTCTAGTTCATCAGCAGCTGAAACTCTAGAAGCTGACACTTCGCTCGCTCGTCGACACCGCTTCTGGCGGCGCTATGTGACGGGGCCCAGCGTCATGCGAACACACGTACGGCGTCCTTGGCGTGTGGATGATCCGGCATGCGCTGCCCGGGCTCCAGCTGCGCGCGCGAGCTTGTCATGCTCCGCCAGCGCCATCGCCATGCCCCCATGCATAGCTGCTCCCCGCCATGGTGGCCGCCAAGCTGCTGGGCTCGCGCACGCGCTTCTTGTACTAGTACTAGTACGTGCGCTGCTCGTGCACCAGTTCGAGCACTCGATTTTTGGTTTGCAAATGATGCTAGCTAGCTGAATCTAAGAACACAGAAAGACAAAGAAATAAGAAGGAAAAAATAAGACAATGAAGCACCAGCCAAGAAACGTCTGAGTACCATGACGCCGGCAGTCAGGACGCCATGCTGTCGACCATGGCGCTGGCACTAGTAGAAAAAGGGTCTTTGGTCCAGCACCCAAATGTCATCTGTCCCGGTTCGGTTGGCCACTGGGGACCAATGACACGTATTGGTCCCGGTTCATGCCGCCCGGAGATTAGTCCCGGTTCATTTCGGGGTATCGGTCCCGGTTTGTGGCATGAATCGGGACCACTGCCTCCCCAGCATGACACGTGCCTCTCTGCGGGTTATCGGTCCCGGTTCATGGCATGAACCGGGATCAAAGACCCTCCCCTGGCTATAAATTGATACCCAGCCCTTTGCCCTTTGCCACAAAAATTTGCTGGATTGTGTGTGTGGTGTGGGTGCTAGCTTTTTTTCCTTTGATTGCACACAAGGTGTTCGACGAAATGTCCATGCCACATTTAAGTTCGCACAACACGGTATCCTCCGCTGAGGTTAGCAACCTTATCTTCTTCATCTGTAACTGATATAAAAATCTTGCATATGTGTCCATGTGGGTGGTCGTTTTACTATTCATGATGTTATTATAATAGTTAATTATTATAACGCAGATCGATGCGCGGATGCGATGGATGTACGGCGACCGACGCGATTCTGATTTTATTGCAGGCCTGCATAAATTTATCGATGTGGCTAAGGCAAACAAAGTGGATAATTTTATGCCTTGTCCCTGCATCGACTTTTGAAATTTGACGGAGCACTCTGCCCCGAGAATCCTTCAAAGCCATCTGCTTCGGAGAGGTTTCATGCCCGGATATTATTGTTGGGCCATGCACGGAGAAAGAGGGGTTAGGCTGGAAGAAAATGAAGAAGAGGATGATGACAGCTATCCTGAAGAATACGGTGATACTGTAATGGAAGACAATGAAGAAGAGGGAGGCGGCAATGAAGAAGAACAACGGGCATCGGATGAGTCCGGTGATGGTCTTGGTCGGGTCATTTCTGATGCAAAGCAACAATGCGATACAGAAAGGGAGAAGCTGAAGTTGGAGGCCATGCAAAACGATCACAAAAAGTTATTATACCCAAATTGCGAAGATGGCAGCACAAAGTTCGGTACCACACTTGAACTGCTGAAATGGAAGGCAGAGGCTGGTTTATCTGACAAGGGATTTGAGAAGTTACTGAAAATAATGAAGCCAAAGCTTCCAAAGGATAATGAGCTGCCCGAGACAACGTACGAAGCAAAGAAGACTATCTGCCCTCTAGGATTAGATGTGGAGAAGATACATGCATGCATTAATGACTGTATCTTATACCGTGGTGAGAAGTATGAGAATATGGATAAATATCCGGTATGCACTGCATGTCGGTACAAGATCAGACAAGATGACCCTGGTGATGTTGAGGGTGATGACGAGCCCCCCAGGAAGAAGGTTCCTGCTAAGGTTATGTGGTATGCTCCTATAATACCACGGTTGAAACGTCTGTTCAGAAACAAAAAGCATGCTAGGTTGTTGCGATGGCACAAAGAAGAGCGTAAGAAAGACGGGAAACTGAGACACCCCGCCGATGGGTCGCAGTGGAGAAACATCGAGTGAAAGTACTCAAACTTTGCAGGTGATGCAAGGAACTTATGGTTTGGTCTAAGTACAGACGGCATGAATCCTTTTGGGGAGCAGAGCTGCAGTCACAGCACCTGGCCCGTGACTCTATGTATCTACAACCTTCCTCCTTGGTTGTGCATGAAGCGGAAGTTCATTATGATGCCAGTGCTCATCCAAGGACCAAAGCAACCCGGCAACGATATTGATGTGTATCTAAGGCCATTAGTCGATGAACTATTGCAGCTATGGGCAGAACCAGGTGTAAAGGTGTGGGATGAGCACAAACAGGAGCCATTTGACCTACGAGCGTTGTTGTTCGTAACCATCAATGATTGGCCTGCTCTTAGTAACATTTCAGGACAGTCAAACAAGGGATACAATGCATGCACGCACTGTTTAGATAAGACTAAAGGTACATATTTGGATAAATGTAAGAAGGTTGTGTACCTGGAGTGTCGTAAATTTCTTCCGACCAATCATCAAGTAAGAAAAAAAGGCAAGCATTTCAACGGTGAGGCAGATCACCGGAAGAAGCCTAAGCTCCCTAAAGGTGCTGATGTATTTGGTATGGTGAAGGACCTAGAAGTAATATTTGGAAAGGGTTCTGGCGGTCAATCTGTTCCGAAAGACCCCATTACCGGACACACGGCCATGTGGAAGAAGAAATCTATATTTTGGGAGCTTGAGTATTGGAAAGACCTAGAGGTCCGTTCTTCAATCGATGTGATGCACGTGACGAAGAATCTTTGCGTGAACCTGCTAGGCTTCCTAGGCGTGTATGGGAAGACAAAAGATACACCAGAAGCACGGGAGGACCAGCAACGTATCAAAGACCCATACAACAAGCATACTGATAAAGGCCGTCAATACTTAAGCAGCTACGCTCTTACCAAAGCAGAGAAGGAAATCTTTTTTGAATGCCTGAATAGTATCAAGGTCCCGGCTGGGTTCTCATCAAATATAAAGGGAATAATAAATATGGCAGAGAAAAAATTCCAGAACCTGAAGTCTCATGATTGTCACGTGATTATGAAGCAGTTGCTTCCGGTTGCATTGAGGGGGCTTCTACCGGAAAATGTTCGAGTACCCATTGTGAAGCTATGTGCATTCCTCAATGCAATATCTCAGAAGGTGATCGATCGAGAAAGTCTAGAAAGGCTACAAAAGGATGTGGTCCAATGTCTTGTCAGTTTTGAGTTGGTGTTCCCCCCGTCCTTCTTCAATATTATGACGCATCTCTTAGTTCACCTAGTTGATGAGATTTCCATTCTCGGTCCTGTATTTCTGCACAATATGTTCCCCTTCGAGAGGTTCATGGGAGTCTTAAAGAAATATGTTCGTAATCGTGCAAGGCCAGAAGGAAGCATCTCCAAGGGCTATGGAATAGAGGAGGTCATTGGGTTCTGTGTTGACTTTCTTCCTGACCTTAAGCCGATTGGTGTTCCTGAATCACGGTATGAGGGGAGACTGAGTGGAAAAGGCACGCTAGGAAAGAAAGCAATGATATTTAGGGACGGGCATTCTTTGAATCAAGCACACTACACAGTTCTACAAAGTTCTACCTTCGTGGCTCCGTATATCAAGGAACACATGAATGTTGTACGCTCCAAGTTCCCGGGGAAGGATGACTACTGGATTAAAGAAAATCACATGGAGACTTTTGGCACTTGGTTGCAATTACATCTCATAAATGACACCACTATTGGAGATCAGCTCTACTTGTTGGCCGCGACACCATCTGCGACTATATTGACATTCCAAGGGTACGAGATAAATGGGAATACATTTTACACGATCTCCCAAGATAAAAAGAGCACTAACCAAAATAGTGGTGTCCGCTTTGATGCAACATGTGACAATGGGAAAAAGGACACATACTATGGTTACATAGAGGAGATATGGGAACTTGACTATGGACCTACTTTTAAGGTCCCTTTGTTTCGGTGCAGTTGGGTCAACATGAATAGAGAAGGGGTAAAGGTGGACCAGCTGTACGGAATGACAACAGTGGATCTCAAGAATCTTGGTTACAGAGATGAACCATTCGTCCTACCCAATGATGTGGCTCAGGTTTTCTATGTGAAGGACATGTCCTCCAGACCGAAAAAAAGGAAAAATAAGGAAATGAATACATCAGACGATGAGCCCAGGCGTCACATAGTTCTTTCAGGGAAAAGAAACATCGCGGGAGTCGAGGACAAGACAGACATGTCAGCAGATTATGATAAGTTTGAAGAAATTCCGCCCTTCACCGTGAAAACTGACCCTTGCATCCCGTTAAATAATGAAGATGCTCCATGGTTACGGCCTAAGAAGCGATCATAGGCAAGGGATCGACATACGCGACGAAGGAGAATTACCCTAAACCCTATGTAAATCTATGTAATGTATGAAAACTATGACACGTCATTTTGTGAAAAAAAATTTATGATGTTTGCAATTATCCAAGTTCAATATTTTTCCTTGCAGCTATGACACATAATATTGGAGTGATTCAGTCATAGTCATGCCTAGCCCTATAAACGTCACCACTGTAGTCGTCGTAGTCGTCGACGTTGTCATCGCTGGCATCGGAGTCGTGGTAGTCGAACCTCGGTGGGTGAGCACGCGTGGGCTGAGACTGAGGGTAGCGCAGGCGGGGGCCACGGTAGGCCATGACGCTCTGGAGAGTCCGGCCGCGCCACCACAGCCGACGGCTGGCCTCGTTGAAGTTTGAACAAGGTGGGCCGTCCTCCTCGTGCCTGGCAAGCGCACTCTCACGCCGATTGATGAAGAAGGCATCCCAAGTCAGGCTGTAGTCGGGATGCCACTGGGGATTCCTCCGCTGCTCTGGCGTGAGCTCGAAGTAGTAGTGGTTCGTGATGGCCATCTGACGCGCCACACCTAGAGGGACAGGAGGGACCGGTACGCCTCCGACGCTCAGCATCCAGCCGGTAGGGACGCGGTAGCCTGGCGGGCAGGGGTAGTTTGAGGCGCAAAGTGCCTCCGCCTCCTTGGGGGTTAGAGATACGATGGAGGCCATGGGAGAGAGTGATGAGGTTTGCAGATATGAGTCTAGATGTGAAATGTAAATGGAGGCCAAACTTACATATATATAGTCTAAAAATGGCGGGAAGACGGAGGCGGGAAAAGGTGGAAAGCGCGGGAAGAAAATAAGCGGGAACGCAGTGGCGCGGGAAACTATCTAACCTTTAGTCCCGGCTGGTGGATACAACCGGGACTAAAGGTGGTTTTTGTGTCATCTAACAAAACTGTCGGTGGGATAAGGACGTGTGGGTAACCTTTAGTCCCGGTTGGTGGACACAACCGGGACTAAAGCTATCGGCAGGCTATTTCGTGCGTCAAAAAGGAAAACTTTCTCCTGCAACATCGTAAGCCATCCCAAGATGCATATGTGTGCACAATATGGGCACATTATCACAAACTATGCCCTGATTCTAGCCATAACATTGGTGGTTTGACCTAAATGCCATGAAACCTCGAACATGATAGGTCATTTTGTGAAAGATTTTTTATGACGTTTGCAATTTTCCAAGTTCAATATTTTTTCCTTGCAACTATGACACATAATATGACACCACGCGAAGGTTTCACATTGTTTGGATCATTTTTGAATTTCTTATGCCTGTTTCAAACTATATTCAAAACGGCGGGCTTGAAGCTTGTTAGCCCGGGGCTGAGCCTCGCTAAACTTGAAGTAGATCTCTGGTGAAATAGCATGTTGTGAACCTATAAATGATTTTTAAAAAAATTCACAAGCATTATATCCTATACTTGTAGTTCAAATCTGGGCACCCTCCTATCGAATCGGCAGGAATTTGTCTTTTTCATGAGGGATGGACGGTAAGGTTTCTGATACACCGGTTGGGAATTGGTCCATCTAAGGTGGTCTAGTATTTTTGAAAAATGGGTTGGTGCCAATGCCAAACTTTAATTTGGTGGTTTCTTCATAGAACACCCCAATTTCGGCACCTCAAAAATGGAAATTGGCTATTTCGTGCGTTGAAAATGAAAACTTCCTCCTGCAACATCGTAAGCCATCCCAAGATGCATATGTGTGCACAATATGGGCACATTATCACAAACTATGCCCTGATTCTAGCCATAACATTGGTGGTTTGACCTAAATGCCATGAAACCTCGAACATGATAGGTCATTTTGAGAAGGATTTTTTATGACGTTTGCAATTTTCCAATTTCAATATTTTTCCTTGCAACTATGACACATAATATGACACCACGCGAAGGTTTCACATTGTTTGGATCATTTTTGAATTTCTTATGCCCGTTTTAAACATGTTAGTGCATTTTTTATTAAAAATAGTAAAATTGTTTAGTTAGAATTAATAATTTTGAAAACAGAAAATGGTTTTGGATTAGTTATTTAAATAGAAACACTTTTCCTGTTGAAAGTTTTTTCAAATTTTAAATAAAAGAAAGTTTTTTCCTGCTAAAATGAAAACAGAAAGTTAAAACAGAAAAACAAAAAAGGAAACAATGGGCACGTGGCGGCTCAGCAGCGCCCCTCGCCCAGGTCATTGGTCCCGGTTGACGCCACGAACCAGGACCAATGACATGAAAACAGAAAGTTAAAACAGAAAAACAAAAAAGGAAACAATGGGCACGTGGCGGCTCAGCAGCGCCCCTCGCCCAGGTCATTGGTCCCGGTTTGTGGCATCAACCGGGACCGTTGACACGTTGGTCCCGGTTGACGCCACGAACCGGGACCAATGACCCCTCCAAATATAACTGGCCCTTCTTCCTCCCCCACTTCCCTCCAAATCGGCCAAAACTGCTAAGGACTTTTGCGCGCGGAGCGAAACCACGCCGGCAGGCTGTCCGAGTTTCGAGCCGCCGTCCTCGCAGAGCGCCGCCGCTGCCGCCGTCCTCGGTGAGCGCCGCCGCCGCCGCGACCTCTCCCTCCCCCCCCCCCCCCCCCCCCCCGCGCCGCCGCTCACCACATTCTCTCTCTGCAGGTGCCCCCTGCGCCGCCGCCCCCCCAGCGCCGCCGCGACGCCCGGCCCCGTGCGCCCGCCCCGCACCCCCAACGCCGCACCGACGCCACCCTGCGGCCACCCCGCCCCCCAGCGCCGCCGCCCCCCTTCGACGGTGAGCTCCTCGGGAGGGAGCTTCCCGGCCCGGCCGGCCGGCCCTTTGGCCAATTTTTTTCTTTTTTTAAATTTCTCGTTTAAATTGCCGTACGCAAATTTTTCATTACATATATATATATAATACATAGAAATTAAAAAACATAGAAAAATAAAAAAAACATAGAAAAATAAAAATAGCCCTCATCGGGGCGGCCACAGGGGCAGCGGCGTCGTCGTCCTCGCCGCGGCCTACTCGTCGTCCTCGTCGGGGAGGATGATGTAGGGCCCCTGCGCCCACGGCCAGTTGGCCGCAGGCGGCGGCGGCGGGCCTGGTGGAGGAGGCGGCGGTGGAGTCGCCGCACGCTGCGGTGGCGGCGGCGGCGGGCCTGGTGGAGGAGGCGGCGGTGGCGGTGGCGGCGACGGTGGCCGGCCGTGCTGCTGGTGCACGGAAATGGCCAGCGCCGCGTCGATGCCGGCCCACCGCCTCTTCTCCTCCTCCTCGGAGACGAGGACGGCGACCCAGAGCTCCTCCTCCTCGGTCATCGGTGGCGGGGGGGCGGCGCCTCGCCGTGGTCCATGGCGTCGAGGATGTCGTAGGCGACGCAGCCGACGAAGTCGTCGGTGTCATCCCTGGGCTCCTCGCCAGGGATGTCGTCGCCGCCCACCTCCGCGTCCTCCTCCGCGTCCTCCGGCGGCGCCTCCTCCATCTCCTCGATGTGCGGCGCCTCTGGCCCCGGCTCCGGCATGTACACGCCGGCGTAGGGGTTGGGGGCGACCTCCCCTAGGAAGGCCGCCCGCCGCACCGGGTCGCGCTCCCGCGGCCCGAAGTTGTCCCACCATTGGCTTTCGTAGCCAAAGGCGGGGTCGGCGCGGAGGCGCGCCGGCATCAGCGCGCAGCGGCGATGGATCTCGGTGACCCGCTCCGGGCCGAAAAGCGGCACCGGCGGGACCGGCACACACCGGCTGTTGAGGTGCCACCCGCCGGGGAGGCTGCAGTCCGGCCAGTCCACGCTCTGGCCGCACTGGTACAGCACCTGGCAGTGACTCACCGGAATGTACCGGCGGTCACGCTGGCGCTGCGGCGAGGTCGTCCTGGCGCGGCACGGAGGAGACTGGCGGCCAGACCGGCGTGGAGGAGACCGGCGTGATCCAGACCCGCCGGCCTCGTGGTCGTGGCTGCCCTTGCCCTTCTTCCAGAACCCCATGGTTGGGCTGTGGTGGCCGGGATGTGGTGGCTCTGGCGGCTGCGGTGGCTATGGCGATGGAAGCTGGCCGCGGCTCCGTTGGCCTCCTTTTAAAGGGGCCGGTGGCCGGGCGTCCAGCGGCCGCAATGAATGCCACCGAGCGGCAGCCCAATCGGCACGCCGGCGTTGATGCCGCGGCAGGCATTGAAGGTGACGCGGGGCGCCCAAAGCACTGACGCGGCGGGACTCGAGGGGACGGGAGACGCACTGACGCGGGCGTCGCGTTGGAGAAGACGTACTGCACTGACGCACTGACGCGGGCCGACGCGTCGCGGTGCTGTTTTTTGGGCCTCTTTTGCCCGCTGGTGCTATTTTTTGGCCTCTTTCGTCCGCTGGGTGCTGTGGGCAATTCCTATTTGACGCGCACCCCCCACAGGGGTTAAAATCTTAGTGGGCTGGCCCAATAAAAATAAAAATCTTTTAGCGTGCATTTTGAATATATAGCGTGTATTCTAACTAACAAATATCGGTATATTGCAGAAACTATGGATCCAGCAGATAAAAAAAGTCAAGATGATGAATACTTCCTCCAAGGAATGATCCGAGAAAATGTAGATATTGATGTCACCAGGACGTTTCTGAACGATTCCGGTGAGGGAGATGAATCTCTCAACCGAGGAGACGACTCCGGTGAGGTAGAAGCCTGGGACGGGGGAGAAGCCGGTGAGGGAGAAGCCGACAAGGGAGAAGGCGACGAGGGAGAAGCCGATGAGGGAGAAGACAACGGCTCTGGCCGAACCTTAAATCTTGGAAACTCCGGCGAGGTGTATATATGTTTTTTTGTAATGCCCGACTGTCTATATATATACATGCATATATGAACACTCTTTCTTATTTTAGCCCTCCGGATCGAGCACTTGTTCCGTCAGAACAAAACGAGGCCCAACCAAAAAGTTGGATAACAAAGTGAGATATAGGATCGAAGTGGTCGGTGTAGACGACCAACCGCTAGCTCCTGAAGATGTCGCAAAAAAATTTGTCAAGCAATGCGGAGTTCTTGCGAGGGACCACATCCCGATCATCGTTCAAGAATGGAATCGGCCAAGCAGCGGTGGAGTCCCGTATGTCGGCGACGTCACCAAAGATAAGCTTTTTGACAGGCTCATGCTTAATTTCCTCCTGCCGAGGCTAGATGTGAATCCAGATGAGGAGGTGAAAGCAAATGAGGAGCTACTTAAAAGAGTCAAGAAGTTTGCTCTGATCAAGATGGCCGAGGCATTCAAGAACTGGAAGAAGAAACTGTACCTTAAGTTTGTCAAGTTAGACAAGACTCCGGATTTTAATCAAGCCGGCTATGCTAAGTTAAGACACCAGTGGGATGATTTTGTGAAGTACAAGACATCGGAGAAAGCTTTGGAAAGGTCGAGAATAAATAAAGAGAACGCTGCTAAGAAAGTGTACCACCATAATATGGGGTCTGCTGGCTACGCCGGTTGCATGCCTAAGTGGGATGCACTTGAGGTCAAGTATATTGCTGCCGGGATCAGACCAGAGCCCACAACATGGACACCACGGGCGAGAAACTGGTTTTACGGCCATGGGGGCATGTTGGACGAAGAAGGGAGGGCAATATATACCCAGAAACACAAAGATCATCCCCTACTGCCCATCGAAGATATTAGAAGTGCAGTACAAGATGTGGAAGCGGGACGGTTCGTTCCCGATAGAGAGAACGACGAGCTCACACGAGCCCTCAAAAATGATGAACACACCGGACGAGCACGAGGCACACCGGGCTCTAAGCCGTGGAAGGTTGCCTTCCCTGCGGAAATGAAGAGATATCCCAATAAAAGTCATCAGAGGAGAAAGGAAAGGGAGGCAGCTGAGAAAGCGGCAGCTGCAGACCGGCTGCGTAATGTAGAAGAAGCATTAAAGCGGCAGCAGGATCAACTCGACAGACTTAGCCAGCAAGGTATCAGCGGCCAATCTCAGCGGCACATGGTAGAAGCTGCATTCGATGGTATCGACGCCCTATCAAATAAGAAAAGCAGTGTCGCTTCCACCCAGCTCCACGATGGTGATGATGATGCACTGACGATGGCTCCTCCTAAACGCTACCCAGTGGATGATATCACGGAGAGCACAGCTTGTGAGCTAAAGGTGCAAGTTATGAACTTAAGGGTGACGGCGGCGGTCGGCATGGCCGTACCAACTGCGCCTAACGGAACTTGGCATTGTAGACCGATTCCAAAAGGGTACGCTGTCGTCACGGTGGATGATGTCAAGCAAGATTTTGAGGAGCTGAAGCTGGACCACCCTGCAGGGGAAGATAGGGACCTGACTGAACTAGGAGAAGCCAAAAGGGGGACTATTGTATGGCCAAAGGAGCACATCGTGCTTCCAAATTATGTCCCGCCAAGGCCACCCACTCCTCAGAGCAGCAGTCCACCTTCGCCGCCACCTCACCATTCTCCAGCGCAACCGTCGCCTTCACCGCCTCACCACTCAGCGCAGCTGTCTCCGCCGCCGCCTCAGCCGTCTCCGCCGCCGCGTCAGCCGTCTCCGTCCCCTGAGCCTCAGAGACTAAAGCGGAAGTATACTAAGAGGGGCAGCACCACCAGCAGCAGCAAGAGCACGTTCCGATCATCGAAACGTAAGCTATCGCCCCTCCCAAGAGTACCTCATCAGAATATGAAGAAGCTTCCTTACGAGAAGACAGATGAGGAAATTGCTACGGCCGCAGATGCCCATTATCAACAGTGGAAGACTGACATGGCTAACAAGAAAAATCCAAAGCCGACGGAGCCATTGATCTTCCCGGTCACCGCAGAAGATAAAGCCAAAGCAGCCGCGCTTAAGATTCAGCTTCACCAACCCATAGCGCTTACACCTGACTATAATCGCTCTATTACCAAGTCGGCTGAGGCAAAAGAGCGGAGAGTCGGAAAAGAAGTTGCCCAGCTCGGACAACAGAAAAATCAATCGATCGAACCGCTCAAAGTGTACGATACCAATGAGTGGAGAGCCCAGGAGCGGCATGATCCGAACATTGATCCGGAGTTTATTCAACTCTACGGAGAAAAGGCCAAGTTATATGGACTATCTATTGCTGAGTACATGAGCCGTCTGGATGAGTTCGAGGGGTACCAGCAAATAGCGTACAAATACCGGTACGGGAATCCTCTCGTCAAACCCGAGTTAGTCAAAGATCTACCAACAAAAATGCGGAGATTGCATAACTGGTACATACAAGCCTGTGCTGAATCCACAAACTGGATCTATGCTGGATATAAACACCGCCATTACGGTCATGGAGATGGCTTCTTATTGATTGAATTTCTAGAATTATTTCAGTTTTACCAACAAGACGCCCTCGACAAAACTATTGTCAGTGCCTATTGCCTGTAAGTATTATTAAGTCTTTCTAGCTCAGCTTCGTTGCTTATATAATCTTACTCATCATTATACTAATTATATATGCAGAATGAAGATTCTCGAATGCGACCGAGGAGGAATCTTTAACCTTGGGTTCGTTGACTGCAATTTCGTTCATGAAGATACTCTAAAAAAAACCCAAAGAGATAGAGAATAACTTGGTACAATCGTTGAAGTATTTCAGCAACAGAAGGGAAATACTATTTCCTTACAACTTTGAGTGAGTGTTACTGTCTTGTACACATTTTGTTTTCGCTTTACTCGATGTTAAGCTATTTGACTTGTTATGTCTGTGCAGCTTCCACTTTATTCTGTTAATCATTAGTGTTGACGAAGGAGTAGTCAAAGTCATGGACTCAAAACGCACACCTTTAGGAAATTGGGCAAACATGCAGGAATGCCTCCAGAAGGCTTGGAAACGGTTCACCGCCAACACTAGGGGTGTTTGGAAGCCAGAGCTTATATTTAAACCATTGAATGTAAGTACTACTTGCTAGATCCACGCATCTCTTTGATTCTAGTTTCAATACAATTATCATGCTTGATTCTTATTTTGATTGAACTTCGTTCTCGTAAAGTGCTTGAGGCAAGAAGCTGGGAATAACTTATGTGGATACTATGTCTGCGAGTTCATTCGCCAGACGACCAAAGAGAAGGGTGCAGACCGAAACATCAAAAAACTTGAAGTATGATAAACAATAATCTCAACATTATTTTATTACCATCAACTGTGTTTAGTTTCATTCATATATATTGATCCCCTTCTTTAAATTAGATCGAACGGATGCGGGACGGTCTTCTACCACGGGAACGCGTGCAAGCAATTCAAGAGGAAATTGCTGGATTCTTATTAGAACAAGTCATAGATCTGAAAGGAGAATACTATTACCCGGTTCATTTGGAAGGGTGAAGTGTAAAAAAGAAGATGTAAAATCAAATTTGTGTGAGTTACCGATTGTAATAGCGACCAAGCACGACGGATGAGACGGTGAATAATATATTCGTGACCATGATGTGCAATATATATATAGTGTGGTTCCTTCATTATTGCTGTATATATATAATACCATTAAATTGAATACAAAACACAACATATAAAACCCTAAACCCTAAATAGGAAAAAAAACCTGGATCAACGATCCCGGTTCGTTCTACGAACCGGGACCAATGGCCCAGGCCCCCTCGCGCCTCAGCGCGTCCACGTGGAGACCTCTCGGTCCCGGTTCGTGCTGGAACCGGGACCGGCATTGGTCCCGAGTAATGGATCCCGGTTCGGCAACCGGGACCAATGGCCCAAATGAACCGGGACAATAGGCCCATTTTCCACCAGTGTGGCCGTCGTGGCGCCATACATTCGACCATGGAGGCATGGACCCAACAAGCCACGGTAGACCATAACATAGCGCTATTGGCGCAGGCGTTGTGCTGCAGAGTTTGGCGCCCCTTGGCAAAATAGGTTAGTTTGTGAAATAATTTCAGAAGAAGGTTATTTTGTGTTAAATTTTCAAAAATAGGTTAGTTTTGTCAATGTCTCTTGAAATTTCACACTTTTATACTATGCAGAGAGGTACCCGATATCGATAGCCTCGACTAGAACAACACAGGCCCTAGAAGAGCAGAGCTCTTTAGCCCACTAAATCCGGACACCTTGACTTACTGTCAGTCGCTCCGACACGTTTCATGACAAGAGCCGTCCCAACGAAGAACTCAGATAGTTCCATACCTGAACTGTGACCAGCACAATACGTTTACCTTCGTAGCACCAAGTTTTCATTTATAAAAACATTCTCACATGTTTATTTCACAAATCCATACTCATGCCAAATACCCGGTTCGTATCGGTGGCTCAAGCGGATCCATCACCGAATACCTACACCAGCGCATTAAGCGCATTAGACCACAAATACTTCATCAGAAGTTTACATATCTCTACCAGAATCATGCATTTGACAACAAAGTATACTCTACAAAGTATATAAAAGAGTATAAAGCAGCTTGCCTGAACTAGAAATACAGCTTCATCATAGTACAGATAAAACCAGATCACTCCATTGCAAAACCCAACGATATAGTCCGACAGCATGCAAGTACTGGTATAGGCATAATATATGTATCGCCCTTTCCTCTACAATGGATAAACAACACCTCCTGCTCTAAATCAATCGCCTCCAAACTTTGCCGTATGGCCGCAATTTCTCTCGCTAACGCCACCTCTCTCTGGTTACTCTCGCAATCAATCGATGCTATGCTTTGAAACAGCAGCCTGAGGGTCAGAGGATGCGCCGTCTGTGTCCGGATCGATCTAAATCGGGACCAAATCTGGTAGATAAATAGATCGATCCGGCCCAAAACACGGACAAAAATTGAAATGGGTCATCTCGTTGGGTTGGGCTATTCGTCCGCACGGACAAGAACGGACACACCGTGGCATTTGGATCGGCCCTGCCCTAAGATATTTTCAGCTTGCCGTGCACACACAATTCCAATCGCTCTAACCGATAAATATCTGATCTCGTACTACTAATCTGCTTACTCCTGGTACTAGTAGAACACCAGGATGTATTGTACAACCTAATCGATCGCATGCATGCAAAGCTGTGAACGACACATGCAACATAAGCAAATTGGTCAAACACTATCTGGATTTGTACATGAAATCGGTACTTCTAGATTCATTATGAAGTATGCTTCTGTAACATCTAACTATAAAAGAGTGCCATAATGTTATCTTCACTCCGTTAAAACTCTATGAATGCCCCAAATAACACCAGAGGTTTCTACAGTGTAAACTTTGGATCATTGTCGAGTTCATTTTATGATTTTAGCACTCTTTGAGTTGATGGTTTGTTTTGGAGCTCGGTACTAGCTAAGTTTGTGTGAATGATGACATATTAAAATTTGACAGTACAAGCGGAAAACATGTTATTGTGCCATTTTCTGTTGTTATGCCCTAGCAAATGTTAAAACCACACACGATATGCTATGTTTGTCAATTTTGCTTGTGGTATTCTAATATAGTTTACATGATCTGCTTTTCTGCAGTGCAGGCTGGCGTTGAGCTTTGCCCATTTACTGGTTCTATTGCACTACGTGCATGTGTTTCCACAGCCAACTTATGTATCGGACAGCAGCTTCATCTACTGTCCATAAAGAAAGCTCTCAGTGCAAACATTGTCGTTGCCAATGCTCTGGTTGACTTGTACTGCAATTGTGCGCACCTTTTGGATGCAAGGAGGATTTTTGATGAAATTCCCAAGAAGAATTTGGTCACCTGGAATACCTTGATTGCTGGGTGTAGCCAATGCAATCCACTAATGGCCTTGCAGCTTTTTTTTGACATGAACCTTCAGCCAAATTGCTTCACCCTGACTAGTATTACATCGTCCTGTGCTGGTCTTGCAGCTTCAAGACTTGGGAAGCAGATCCATGGGACTGTCCTTCGGAGAAACTATTGTGAGGACCTACAGTTGAGCAATGCCCTCGTGGACATGTACTCCAAGTGTGGGAGCATAGCATATGCAAAGAGAATGTTCAACAGGATGGGTTGCAAGGATAAATTGTCGTGGACATCAATGATTGCTGGGTATGGGATGAATGGGTACGGCAATGAGGCCATCCAGTTTTTCAGTTCCATGATCCATGCAGGGGTGCGTCCTGACCATGTTGTATTCCTGGCCCTGATAAGTGCTTGCAGCCATGCTGGTTTAGTAGATCAAGGATGGAACTTCTTCAGGTCAATGACACCTGTGTATAAGGTGCAGCCTGAAAAAGAGGTTTACGGGTGTGTCATCAATCTGCTTGCTCGCGCAGGCAGACTGAGAGAAGCATTTGACCTTATCAATGGAATGCCATTTGCTCCTGATGAATCTATTTGGGGAGCATTGCTTGGTGCCTGCAAGATGCACAAGAATGTGGAGGTGGGAAGATTGGTTGCAAGGAAGATCATCGAGGTCAATCCTGATGGAGCGAAGACTTACATCCTACTTGCCAATATTTATGCTGCAGGTAGCAAATGGGATGAGTATGCTGTCATGAGGAGGCTCCTGAGAGGCGTAGGAACCAGGAAGAAGGCCGGAATGAGCTGGATAGACATAAACGGCAAGATGTATAGCTTTAACATAGCTGATAGTGTTGCCTGTCAAAACCCACCGGCGAGCAGCGACGAGCAACACGAAGAGCCGGGAGGCTCCCAGAACTGCTGGTGGGCCCTGGTCCCTCGGGCAACGGCCCGCAAAACTCCGGCACACGTCCTGGCTGATGCAAGGGCGTGCCACCTGACCTATACCTGATCAGGAAGGTGATGGATTGCTTCGATTAGTTTCCTGCATGGCAGACACGTAAACATTAAATACGAGCCTCGATCGGCTCTCAGGTTTCCCTGTGAATCGGCTCATGTAGCCGATTGTCCCATGGATCTGCATTGGATCTACGATAACATGGGGTTTTGCTTTATCAATACAAGTCAAATCGATCTACGACAGTTTAACGCTTTCACCACATAATTGGAACATCCCACACGTAATTGAGCCTGGTAGATACGAAAGATAACAGAAAACTAACCCTAGAGGAGGCCAAAAAACCAACGTAGAGTCAATTCCCGGAACAACTCCTCTCGAATTGGCAAACCATATCCTTACGTACTACTGGATCGTTCAACCCGTTTGTGAGGCCTAACCATGCGGATATCAAACTAATCCTTGGAGAACAAGGAACAACTATGACAGATTGAATCGACTGAATAAAGATCAAACAAGATGCTGCCCTTACACCCAAAATAGGTGCAAAGGCAGCGAGATCTCTAGGGGCAGCATGACTAAGCAAACATAACCAAAAGCACCGATGCTAGCCCAAACAGATCTATGATAACAGTATTACTCGCCATCAATAAGGCTTCAGTACGAGCAACACCAAATAACACATAAGCAGATGCTGCCTAGATCGCGAGATGCGATCTAGGCAGCACGACGCTTACCTGAAAGAAACCCTCGAAACAAGGGGTGGCGATGCGCCGAGATTGTGTTTGTTGTGAACGTGATCGTCCTCCTTTCTCAATAACCCTAGGTACACATTTATAGTCCGGAGACTTTCTATCTTTGGAATAAACCTAACAACTCTATCTCTTGTTTAAACCGAAACGTAATCTATCATAATATACAGATACACGGGCAATTAGCCCAAATCCACGCGCAAGGCCGATCCAGCCTCCAAGCCCATCTTGATTACGGCCCATCTCCTCATTTGGCCAAAATGTGGCGATAACACATGCCCCCCTGGTTTTGGCAATAATAATTCCAAAACCACTCTGTTTTTTCTTCATCGGGTCACGCGTTGCAGAGCAGAACCGTCATATCGCCTCCTCATCATGATGCCTCGCCTTCTCAACTTCTCCGCAGTACACGATTTGACAACTCTGGCACCACATTCTCGAAAACCGCTATGGCATTGAACCATCTTCCACTATTCCCCTTATTTAAATCTATCCGAACCATTTGCATCCTCATTCTTCTCCAATAGCCAAAAAACCCTCTTCCTCCGCCATGGCCTCCTCTTCTTCCTCCAACACATCCGGCCTTTCCTTCCAATCCTCCGACTCCGTCAACCGGGAGCCGACGCCGGAGCACCCGCCAATGGCGGCGTACGAAGCTCTCGCCCCACAATGGTGGGACGAGAGAGACTGGGACTTCGCCGCCCAGTCAGAGGACGACGAGTCCCTGACCGACGGCGAGGAGGACCTCCAACTCCTCGTCGACGGGGAACTGGAGGCGGAGAGCGCCGACGACGCCGTGTCCTGGGGCGAGGACATCGGCTCTTCCGATGAGGAGGAAGAAGCAGAGGAGGACACCTCCTCCGACGAATACCCGCCGGTGAAGCGCTTCCGCGCCGGGTCCAGCGAGGACACCGACGACGACGACGAGGACGAGGAGGCCCCCGCTGACAACTTCAGCAGCAGCGGTGAGGACTACGCCGGCAGCAGCGCCGATGACAGCGAAGACGGCGGCGGCAATGGCAACGGCGACGACGACGACGCCGCCTTCTAGATTAGGAACTAGTAGTAGTAGTACTAGTAGTAGATCTCCATTTTGTAAGCAATCGGCTTCATTGTAAACAACCGTCTTTGGAATCAACAAAGCTTGCTTTTCCCAATTTGATTTTGCCGATAGTCAAATAGGTCAACGTTCCAAAAGCCGATAGTAACGAATCGGCTTTCACCATACCACGCTTGATATGATCAACCAAGTCAAAGCCCAAAGAGCCGATGGCAACACATCGGCTTTTCCCACAAACGTTGGCAAGGTCAAACTCGGTCGCTTATTTAGACAAGTCTGAGCGGTCACTTTCCAATTTCAACGGTAACCTGCAACCATCTTCAAAAAGGCTAACTCAGATCTCCAATTGCCTCATTGAACAAATCGGGCTCACGGCGACACGAACCCTAGATTCCCCACCGCATAGATCCATCTCCGCCGGCAAATTAGATGGCGGAATCGTCCAGCGCCAACACAGCGGTCTCCGGTCTGAAGGTAATCCTTAACTGTTCCTCGCAATCCGAGCTCGGTGCTAGAATTAATAGCAAACACCTGAATTAATGCTTTATCCCATCATTAAAATTTTAGGTTTCAGACATTCCGCTACCGCATCCTTCTCTCCCAAATTCTCTCTGCCTTGGCCCCCGTACAGAATCTAGTCCTGCCCATCTGATCTCTTGCGAGGCAAACAGAATCCCCTTCGTAAGCCAAAACTTAGATTTGGATTCTTGGGCCGACTGCTTACGAGCCTGGCCTAATCCTCCCGAATATTGGGTTTCTTGGTACAGTAGGGTAGCCAAAACTTACCAATCCCAATGGGAAACCACGGGAATAGCCGATGCCTTGACTTTGTCATTGTCTCCCCTTGAGAAACATGAAAATCTTCTAAAAACCATCGGCTACTTCTGGTCTGATGCTCTGAACTGCTTCATGTTCGGCCATGGCCCCATGACACCAACTCTGTTAGACGTGGTGATGATTACTGGTCTAGACGTCACATCACCCAGCCCCTCTGCTTTTATGCTGCCAAAAGTCCCCTTCAAGCTTTCTTCCAAAACAGATTGCACGAACTGGGGTGCTTATCTTCGAAGCCACATGAAAACTAAGGGCCCTGTCACAGAGAAAGAACACACGGCCTTCCTCAATTTCTGGCTGGAACATTTCATATTCTGTGGCCCTTCCCTTGCCCCAACCAAGAATTATCTCTCCTTGGCCTATGAACTTGCCAGAGGCACTCAACTTGGCATCGGCAAACTGTTCCTTGGAGAAGTCTATCGATATCTCCAGTTGATGTCTGTCAAACTATCCTCCCACATAGCAGTCAAAACAGGAGGTCCTTGGTGGTTTATTCAACTATGGGCTCAGCTGTACTTTCAAAACCATATCCCAAACTTCCCCCTTTTGGCAAGTTGCACCTTTCCAGATGCCAAAGGGAAGCAGATCCGATGCACCAGCTACGGCCAAGCTCTGTATAGCCTGCCAGGTAGTAAACTGATCCCTCATGAA
This sequence comes from Dactylis glomerata, assembly GCA_007115705.1. Lineage (NCBI taxonomy): Eukaryota > Viridiplantae > Streptophyta > Magnoliopsida > Poales > Poaceae > Dactylis > Dactylis glomerata. The sequence goes on from QXEO01000546.1 coordinate 9,129,302, forward strand.
GCATCCAAGTGGTTCAGCATTTTCTTCCAAGGCCTGGACAATCCTATCTTCTTTCCTTACACGGAGGAATCGGAAAATTTTGAAAATCCAATCTCCTTCAGGCTGGACAACTTTGCCGATGACACTAGCACTCGGCAGCTATTCTCCACCGTGATCCGTCCCTGCTTCCTCCCAGTTGACATGAGCACATCCAACAGAATAATCAAGCCTGGATACGAGTTCTACCAGCCGGTCGTAGCAGCTCGGCAATTTGGCCTTGGGCAAGTACCTCCTCATTTCTTTCTCCACCACCTCACAGAGAGCAGAGCTGACCTGCCCGATCCTCTCACCAGTCAGAGGTGTTATTCTTTCTTCGATGCTCTGACCATCCCAATTCCTAACAACCTCACTTTCGCTTCATCAACCGATGGTTTTGAGAACTGGTGGTCGATGTGGAAGACTCATGCCTTCAGGAGAGCTCTGGGACCATTGCTGGAACAGCTCGATGCTGAATATGACATCCCCGTAGAACAGGTACTGCTACTTGTAAATTTTCTTGATGCAGCTCACGACGATTCTTTTAATATCCTACTCTGTCTCCTTGCAGCAACAAGATGGTCCAGAACCTACTAACGAGGATGGCTCCCCCTTCGAATTCCTCCCACCAGCTCCTGTGGTCCTTTTCTGCAAAAACTCGCCACCTTTGAAACAGGTCGTGATACAGAACCAGCCGATATCACCAAAATCGGCTTCCAAGAGCCAAGCAACTTCCGGGTCAGCTGCCTCCCGAGTTCCAACTAAAACAAGAACGGCGGTGAGGAAGGTAGTGGCCAAAAAAACTTTGAGGCGCCGGAGCCCTTCTCCAGAGAGCTCGCACGTACGCTGATTCATGCCTTGGTTGATCTCATTTATCTTTGTAAACATGCTTGTGCTTACCAACTCTCCCTTTCTTACAGGTCTCCATCGAAGACACCTCCAGCGAGGAAACACAATCCAATCGAGGAGATTCAAGCTCAGCAGACTCTGAGAGAACCACCACACCGAGCCAGCCAGATGTGCCACCATCGGCTTCCAGGAAAAGGCCTGTTCCTGAACCTGTTGCCCCCCGAGCAGCAGTCGAGGCGGGGCAAGCTGTGAGCCCCAAGAGGGCTCGCAAGGGACTGCAAACTTCTTCTTCGAGCCAGGAGGCTTCGAAAGTAATTATCCTCCATACTCTTACCACTCCTTTTTTATGCCGATTCATTGCTATTCACATCGGCTAAGCACCTTTCATGCAGACGAATGACACTTCTAGTGGGAAAGTCGGGGAAGTGCCGATGCCTTCCGCAAGCCTGGATCTAGTAATCCCTGAAGGTGTAGATGAAACGGTTGCCAATCTGGCCAAGCCCTCAGCAACAACACACGAGCCGATTGTCTCGCCGTCGGCTATCCCCCTGATCTCAGGAGAAGTATGTTCGCTTCTTTCGACTCATCCTTCCCTGTTTGACGCATACTGACGCCACTTCTGCCTGCCAGGGTTGTGATATCTCAGGCTTGCTGACGTTCGACCCTGAATCCATCGAACCAGCTCCCTCTGCCACCAACGATGAACCACGAGCAAGCGCTGTTCTACCTCAATTCCAGCGTCTCAAAGCCTTGCTGTCCTCCCCAATCGAGAAGTTGGTCGAGGGTTCTGAAGAGGTGAAGAGTGTTCTTGACGAAATCAAGGACCAACTCCCGGTAGCATTGCAGGTGAAGCTTTGGCCAGTTGTGACTCTGTCTTTCTACGGGTCAAGGGTGAAGTTGGCTCGTGAGAGGATCAATCTACGCCACGCCCAACTCCCACTGAAGGCTGATATTGCAGCCAAATGTCAGCGGCTCAATGAGAAAAAGGCGTCTCTGGATGCCAAAACTGACACCTCTGTCAGCACCGCCGAGCTTGCATCCTTAAAAAAGGAATTGGAAGATCTCGAAGAGAAGGTCCGGGCGACTAAAAAGCTCATTCATGACAAGGAAGCATTCATCGCCCGCTCCCAAGACGAAGCAGAAGGCCTCAAAGCTCAACTGAAGACTGATCTGGCAGAAATACGTGCCCTGAGCAAGCAGCTAGTGGCGGGCAAGGACGATGATGACGAAGCCGAGATCACCGAGGTGGATCGTGTCCGTGCTGACGCCCTCCGTGCCTTCGAGGCATTCCTTCAGTAGCTTATTCATGTAACCTGACACCTGCTCGTAACAGTCTGAACCTCGAGAGTCGATGGCTGTGCATTGTTTTTTTTTTATTTATTTGGCCGATTTCATGTATCGGCCCTCATATTTCACTGTTCATCATCCCACATGCTTGGGAAATATTAATCTGGATATATTTTTTTTACTGGCCGATTTCATGTATTGGCCCCCATATTTCACTGTCCATCATCCCACATGCTTGGGAAATATTTCTTGAGATGCTGACCGTTAACAGCCACTGGGAATTTCACACCGTCCAGCTTCTCAAGCATGTACGCGTTGCCCCTTAAAACTTGGTCGACCCTGTATGGCCCATGCCAACTTGGAGACCATTTACCGTATGCTGCATCCTTAGTTCCCAATGGCAATACAGCTTCCCATACCAGATCACCAACGTGGAACTCCTTTGGTCTCACCTTCTTATTATATGCACGAGCTACCTTGGCTTTGTTCTCTTTAATTTTCTCCAGCGACCACAGCCTAAGTTCAGTTAAATCCTCAACACTGTCACTCATCAGGGCTGCATATTCTTCAGTTGTTAGATCGTTCTGAAAAGTGACACGTCTCGATCCAGCCGTAATCTCCCATGGCAATACGGCTTCTTGTCCATAGACTAGATGGTATGGCGAGGTTTTTATCGCTCCATGACATGACATGCGATAAGCCCACAAAGCTTCTGACAAAACCTCGTGCCAACGCCTAGGGTGCTCGTCGATTTTTCTCTTGATCAGCTTGATAAGGCTCTGATTGGACAGCCGATTGGTGAGTTCCACAGGCGCCTTCGTGTACCTCGTGTAGAAGCCGATTTGCCTCGGTTGGCCCCAGACATTTGAGCAGTAACCCTTCCAAAGTCCTGTAGAACATGTCATCCCCAATAAGCACATACTTCATGGCCTTGTACCTTATCCGTTTAGGTGCCCCCCGAGCCGAATCTTTCAAGTAATTGAAGATATCGGCTCTCCAATCGTCCGCCTCCAGGAACTGTACCTGAACATCAGTTCCATCTGCTATGTCCTTGTAGCCTGAAGCCATCTGTGCAAGATCATTCGCCTCGGTATTCTGCGACCGCGGGATCCAGTTAAAGTTTAGATACCTAAACTATGCCATCAGCTCACGACATTGCAACCATAATGGGAAGAGTGACTCGCTCTCACACTTGTATTCGTCCGTGAGTTGGGAAATCACCAATTTGGAGTCTCCAAAAAGTTCCACTGCTTCTGCTCCGGCTTCAATGAGCAACTCCATTCCCTTGCGTATTGCCTCATACTCAGCGACATTGTTGGTGCAAGGGGTAGATAGCCTGATGGAGAAGGAATATGTTGCCCCCCGGGGCGACACGAGTAGAATGCCGATGCCGCAACCATCATCACAAGCCGATCCATCGAAAAACATAGCCCATGCACGTACAGACAGTGCTGCTATATCAGTGTTGATTCGTTCAGCAATAAGATCGGCCAACGCCTGTCCCTTAACCGCTTTGGCGGGTTGATACCGGATATCAAATTCCGATAATGCAAACATCCATTTGCCGAGTCGGCCTTTCAACACAGGAGCCGACAGCATATGTTTTATGACATCTGATTTGCATATGATGATAATCTCTGCTGACAGCAAGATGTGTCGCAGCTTGGTGCAGGTGAAAAATAGGCAGAGGCATAACTTCTCGATCTCAGGATACCTTGTCTCTGCATCCAACATCCTTCTGCTGATGTAAAACACAACTCGCTCCAGACCATCATAAACTTGCACCACCACCGAGGCGATGGACGTGTCAGCCACCGACAAGTAAATGTAGAACGGCCTATCCTGCTGCGGTGGAACCAACACTGGCGGCTTCGTTAGATATTCTTTGATCTCGTCGAAGGCTCGTTGTTGTTCTGTCCCCCAGCGGAACTCCTCATCAGATTTAATTTTCACCAGTCCCATGAACGGCTCTATTCTTCCTGACAGATTGGAGATGAACCTTCTGACGAAGTTGATTTTGCCGATGAGACACTGCAGTTCTTTCTTCGTGGTAGGTGGCTTCATTGTTCGCACTGCCTCCTGACTTTTCAGGCCGATCTCAATTCCGCGTTCATGGACCAAGAAACCCAAGAACTGACCGGCCGTCACACCGAAGGCACACTTCTTTGGATTCATCCGTAGCCCGAATTTTCTGGTTCGGTCCAGGACGCGTCGCAGATCGTCCAAGTGTCCTTGTACTGAAGCAGACTTGACTACCACGTCATCGATATAAATCTCCACCAGCTTGCCGATCAGATCATGGAAAATGTAATTCATGGCTCTTTGGTATGTGGCGCCGGCATTCTTCAGTCCAAATGTCATGACTACATATTCAAACAACCCCACCGAACCTGGGACTCTGAATGCAGTCTTGTGTATATCTTCTGGAGCCATAAAAATTTGATTGTAACCGGCATTGCCATCCATAAAGCTCAAGACCTTATGACCAGCAGCTGCGTTGATCAATGTCTCTGCTACCGGCATCGGATACTCATCCTTTGGAGTGGCTCTATTGAGATCCCGAAAATCTATGGCAACACGCCATCGGCCATCCTTTTTCTCTACAGGTACGATACTAGAAATCCACTCAGCATACCTGCATGGCCTGATGAACCCAGCTTTCAACATTTTCTCGATCTCTTTCTTGACTTCCTCTAAAATTTCGGCCTTCATCTGTCGTGCTCGCTGCTGGAATGGCCGAAACCCTTTTTTAAGCGGGAGCCGATGCTCAATGATGCTCCTGTCTAACCCGGGCATCTCCGTATAGTCCCAGGCAAAGCAATCTGGATATTCTTTCAACAAAGCTATCATCGGACCCCGCAGATTCGGATCTAACTTTTTGCTGATAAATGTCGGTCGTGGCTTATCCCCAGGACCGATGTCAATCTCCTCTAGCTCATCAGCGGATGTAAACCCATACCCCAGCTTTCCGTCACCTGCTAAATCGATGCTGAACACAGGCCAAAAGTTTGGTGAGGATAACAAAGATAATTTGGGCCGATTGCCGGAATCGGCCCCCTTTTTGATTGCATTACTCAAGGAAGGTTTACAACTTATTTGTGCTCTACAATGGTAGGGAATCTCCCTACTACGACTACATGACATGCTTGTCGTAAGATCACTGCTTTTTATTTTTTGTGGCCGATCGCAGGGATCGGCCTTACCACGCACAATCGTGGGCTTTGCTACTCTGTCAGGCCAGTGGATAAGACCAGCCTCACCCCGTTTTTTGTAGCTTCAATGCGCTCACAGCCGTCTAGACTGACTCCAGAGATCGGCTCTTGGTCTTCTGCGTCCCAAATGTTCATGCCAGCTATTGAGATCTCGATCGAATCATCTGCATGAATGACCTCCACTTCATCTCCATCCCACTGTATCAGGCATTGGTGCATCGTGGATGGAATGCAGCAGTTAGCGTGAATCCAATCCCTTCCCAGCAAGACAGCGTAGGTGCTTTTGCTGTCAACAATGAAGAACGACGTAGGGATGGTTTTTCTACCCACGGTCAGATCCACGTTCAGAACGCCTTGCGTTTCTGAAGCTTGGCCGTTGAAGTCGCTTAGCGTGACGTTGGTTTTGATCAGATCTGCAGTGGAGCGTCCCAAACGCCGCAGCATGGAGTATGGCATTATATTGACTGCCGCTCCGGTGTCAACCAACATCTTGCGGACAGGCTGCCCATTGATATAACCTCTCAGGTACAGGGCTTTCAGATGTTTGTAGCCCTTCTCCCGTGGCTTTTCAAAGATAACCGGCCGTGGGCCGCAGTCAAACTGTGCCACTGGTAGTTCTTCGGTTCTTGGAGCGCAAAACTCTGACGGAAGTATGAACACCATGTTTGTGCCAGCCGATGTCTTCGCATCGGCTTTTACTGGTTTGGGGCGCCACTCTTTCTTTTTTGGACGGGCCTCCGTCTCCAAGGTTTGCTGAATTTTCACGGCCAGATCAGGCCGGGCTTTCCTTAAAGTGTGGAGGTACTGCGCTTCGGCTTCCTCCAAGCTACGTAGCCGCTGAACTCTACGCTTTTGGGTGTGTCTGAGTCCATCGGGACACCACCTTGGCCGGTGATATCTATCTTCTTCTTCATCCTCTGACTCCTCGAGATCTTTTGCTCGAGATGACTCCTCTTGTCTGTTCTGAGGCCGGAGAGGCCCTAGACGCTTGAACACTGAAACTGGACCTGTGTCATCCTTCTGCTGTCCACATTCCGGGCAGTTGTCGACTGTAGGCAATCGGCTCATTCCCGCATCCCAACAGTATTTGAAGAAAGGACAATCCCAATGTTTATCCACGCCTTCCTTTTCCTTTGACCTTCCCCTAGCGCGGTGCTCATATCCTTCATCATCTCTATCATGCCGACGGTATCTCCCATCGTATGCGTCGGTCCGACGATCTCTTTCATCATCTCTGTCGTACTGCCGACGTCGGTCATACTGACGCTCATACTTGTTAAGGAGATGCGTGGAGTGTGGCTTCTGATATCGCACGCTTCTCACTTGTTCCTCGGTTATATACCGCCTATCATCATAACGGGGCCGGTCGCGTGGACCGGCCTCTTCCTTTTCTTTGCCCCGGGAGTGGCCGCTTTCCTCCTTATACTTGCCATGGTGGTATACAAGCCCTGCCATGTTAATATCGAACGAGAAATCTAGCTGACGCCTCGTGGAGTGGCTGTGCTCTACCATGTTGATGCCAGGAAACGGGTTTGTGTCCACTTTCATGGCGAACTGCCCAAGGATCAGACGGCCCTGTTCTATCGCCGTTTGGATCTGCCGACATAGCTCTTTGCAATCATTGGTGGTGTGGGTGAACGAGTGATGCCACTTGCAGTATGATCTCCCGTTCATCTCTTGCGCCGTAGGGATTTTATGGCCTTCGGGTAACTTCAGCTGCTTTTCCTTCAGTAGTAAATCGAATATCTGCTCAGCTTTGCTTACATCGAAGTCGAACCCTTTTGCAGGCCCTTGCTGTTTCACCCATTTGCAGGACACAGGATCTGCTCCCCGAGCCCATTCAGCCACGGCTATCTCCTGGTCTTCTACAAGATCCTCTTCTTCTGTATCGACCAGGCCTATCGGACGTTTGAACTTGTCTTGGTACAACTCAGGGTGGCGCTGCTCATACATTGTCAGTTTCTGGACCATGTGCGCCAGTGAATTGTATTCTACTTGGAAAGCCAGATCCTTGATCGGTGCTGAGAGACCCAACACGGCCAGCTCGACTGCTTCTTTCTCAGTTAAACGAGCCGAATAACATCGGTTCTTGACAGTCCTGAAACGCTGAATATACTCGGCTACCGTTTCTCCCCGCTTCTGCCGCACCTGCGCCAGATCGGCAATGCCAGCCTCGGTAGCTTCTGAATGATACTGAATACGGAACTGTTCTTCCAGCTGCTTCCAGGTCCGGATCGAATCTGGTGGCAACGAGGTGTACCACCCAAAAGCTGGTCCTGTCAGAGATTGCGCAAAGAACCTTACGCGTAACTGATCCGATGCTGAAATCATGCCTAACTGTGCCAAATATCGGCTCACGTGCTCGATCGAGCTAGACCCTTCTGAACCATTAAATTTTGAGAACTCAGGGAGCCGATACTTGGGTGGAAGCGGAATCAGATCATACTCGTTGGGGTACGGCTTGGAATAGCTGATTGTTCTCCTCTTCGGCACGAAGCCGAACTGGTCTCTCAAGATGGTACTGATTTGCTCCACCGTTTGAGCTGCAGGGGCTAAATTCTCATGACTCGTTCCGGTGGCATACTTAGCTAGCCACGCCTGTTTATCAGCGTCCATCCCGGACATCCCTGCTCCCGAAATCCCTACTCCAGAAACACCTGCCCCAGAAATCCCTGCGGTTGCAATCTGGTTCGTGCGTGTCAGGCTGTTGCAGTCCGGCACGAATGTGCACACATATCCATGTGGGATTTCTTTAGGTGGTTCAAACAGGAATTGGTAATCGCCAGGATCACCTCCAATCTTGTAGACGACGTACGCCGGTGACCCCGGTGGCTCCGGAGCTGCAAGCGTGAATGGTAGCTGTGGCCTGGTCTGGAGCGGTCTTTCTCCCTGGTGAGTCCCTAGGGTAGGCCCCGACGGAGAGTACTGATGTTTCATGATCTCCTGAACCACGCGAACCGCGACGCGCTCGAAAGCGTTCACCAGGCTCTCAGAATGGCGGTGAAGAGAATGAGCCACCATGTAATTGACTTCCTGTCGCAGAGCTCTGGTGCGATCCTCTGAAGGAACAGACAGATCCACCTCATCGAGAGCGCCTTCGGGTGAGAACCCTTTCCACCTGATGCCATGCTTACGGGTCCTCTCAAAAGAGCCGATGAGATCGGCTTCGAAGAGAGCTTTGATATCATCATACCTCTTCTTGTGCTCATCAGGCAGATCGTCGTACGTGATTGGTCTGTCCCCCATCGCAGCGTCAGATGTTGATGCAGATGTTGTTGAGTGTCCCACCGGGCGTGCCAGAATGTGTTGCCTGTCAAAACCCACCGGCGAGCAGCGACGAGCAACACGAAGAGCCGGGAGGCTCCCAGAACTGCTGGTGGGCCCTGGTCCCTCGGGCAACGGCCCGCAAAACTCCGGCACACGTCCTGGCTGATGCAAGGGCGTGCCACCTGACCTATACCTGATCAGGAAGGTGATGGATTGCTTCGATTAGTTTCCTGCATGGCAGACACGTAAACATTAAATACGAGCCTCGATCGGCTCTCAGGTTTCCCTGTGAATCGGCTCATGTAGCCGATTGTCCCATGGATCTGCATTGGATCTACGATAACATGGGGTTTTGCTTTATCAATACAAGTCAAATCGATCTACGACAGTTTAACGCTTTCACCACATAATTGGAACATCCCACACGTAATTGAGCCTGGTAGATACGAAAGATAACAGAAAACTAACCCTAGAGGAGGCCAAAAAACCAACGTAGAGTCAATTCCCGGAACAACTCCTCTCGAATTGGCAAACCATATCCTTACGTACTACTGGATCGTTCAACCCGTTTGTGAGGCCTAACCATGCGGATATCAAACTAATCCTTGGAGAACAAGGAACAACTATGACAAATTGAATCGACTGAATAAAGATCAAGCAAGATGCTGCCCTTACACCCAAAATAGGTGCAAAGGCAGCGAGATCTCTAGGGGCAGCATGACTAAGCAAACATAACCAGAAGCACCGATGCTAGCCCAAACAGATCTATGATAACAGTATTACTCGCCATCAACAAGGCTTCAGTACGAGCAACACCAAATAACACATAAGCAGATGCTGCCTAGATCGCGAGATGCGATCTAGGCAGCACGACGCTTACCTGAAAGAAACCCTCGAAACAAGGGGTGGCGATACGCCGAGATTGTGTTTGTTGTGAACGTGATCGTCCTCCTTTCTCAATAACCCTAGGTACACATTTATAGTCCGGAGACTTTCTATCTTTGGAATAAACCTAACAACTCTATCTCTTGTTTAAACCGAAACGTAATCTATCATAATATACAGATACACGGGCAATTAGCCCAAATCCACGCGCAAGGCCGATCCAGCCTCCAAGCCCATCTTGATTACGGCCCATCTCCTCATTTGGCCAAAATGTGGCGATAACAGATAGTCAAGTTAGTTTGGCAGATGAATTGCAGATCTTGGCTCGACACATGCATGATGTTGGAACTGATTTTTCCCAAGATTTTTTTAGAATTACATGATCAGTTTGTGCTTGGACGATCATTAGTTGGAGCAAAGCACTTGCATAAATGAATGCTGTAGGCTGTGATGCTAATAGTACTGTTCAAAGCCAAGATACTTTGAACTCAGATTAGACCGTCCAGTGGCTAAACGGTTAAAAGCAAACCATATTGTTGGTTTATTTCGAAGGAATCAACGTACGAGGGGCAGGGGAACTTGGCACACATGGAAAGCAAGATCAGTAGAGAGAGAGATTGCTTGGAAACAGAAGAGGCGGTAAAAGTAAGGCTGCATGTGTGTATTTATTAGTCATAGCCAATATATAATCGATTTTAACATTGGAGTGAAACAAGAGAGATTCCAAGGCCTGTCATTTTTTTCTCCAAATGGGCTCAACATAGTGGATGGTCTTGAAGAAAAACTTGCACAGGTACATTTCAGCCTAAGCAAGAAATTGAAGAGTCCCGTGACACCAAGTCTCTTCCGAAAATCCTCATGACCATTGCCTAACTCCTTGTGTTTTTGTGTGTTTTTTCGTAGCCACCCAGGGGCTCAATGCTTGTTTTGTTATAAAGATTCAAGTATTAATGCTGGAGCAGAAAAAGTCGAGGACTAAACTTATTCAGGTTGTCCTGAATTGCATTGGGATTTATGCCAGATTTAACATTCAATATTTGTTGATTTTTTCATAACTTTAATAATCAGTGAAATACCGAAGAAAGCAGCACTCGCTCCGTTGCTGCACTTCTCCAGTGGCTTGTGGTTGCACGGAAACCACAAGGATGAGTTGTACAGCAGGTATGGCTGCTCTAGAAATATTTTGAATCCGAAGTTCCATTTCTTCCATACCTATGTAATGTTCTCTATGTTTAGCACTGCTCTTCTATGCTATTAATATGTACCTGTCACTGTATCATATTGTAATTCTAGGCATGCATAAAAGATTTGCATTGATCAAACTTATGCATGAATAACAATGGTCAATGCATGACAAATATACTGACATATGCTTCTATTTTGGTACATTCACAAGTTTTCTGAATGATCCAACAAAACGCACTTTAATGGAACATATTTTATGTGGCCATCAACAGCCAGCAATGTTAAATGTTTACAATTTAGGGGGTGTTTGTTTGGGCTTTACATGGCTTTTCACAGAAATAAGTCAATGAAACGAAACAAACAGCACGACTTCGTTGTAGGCTTTTCCAAAACCATCGCGCGTGATACACAGGTGACGGAAAGCACGTATGGAGGTGCTTCCCGCAGCTTTTGACTTAACACCCGAACCGGTATTTGTCTTTACCCATTTCATTTCAGCTATTTACGATCAACTGCCACTGCGTGCACTTTTCATTGATTCCCGCTGTCCCGCGGTCCTAGGTGAGCTGCTGCTCCTGCTCGCGTGCGGCTTGCTACTCTCGACCTGGGATCGCCCGACCACGCCCGCGACCAGGAGCTCGCTGCGCGTTCTCTCGTCCTCAGCTAACGCGTGTGCTGCAGTGTGCCTGCGTGTGCTAACTGCTATATCACATTAGAGTGTTTTTTGTTACAGCACGATATAGTTGCGAACCAATGAGCTAGACTGTGTCACATACCAAAAAAATATGCAAGACATTTTCATTTGGTAACGCGTGAAGCCAAATATCAGCAAGACACCTTCACGGCTTCCACGAACCTATGAATTACATTTTATGAACTATCTAGTGTATATATTCACGTGTATTAATGGCAATATATGGTTTGGACATGTTATATACACTCAAGACAACAAAAATACATGTTCTCATAACTTTGAGGGTAATTTAGACAATTTATCAGTTGACAGTCAGACAGCCAGCTAACTTGCCAAACAACAAAACTCAGAACAGCAGCTTTCTCTGCACAATAGCTTTCCCTACACAGCTGCACAGCCAGCCACAGCCAGCCGCAGCCAGCCCAAACAAACAGGACTTCACTCCTTTGTATCAGCAAGCCCTTCATTTCCTGTCAGCCTCATGTACTTGTCCTTACGGGTGAGCTTGGTGGATTGAAACCCAAGAATCCTACCAATCTCACCTTGCACCAAGTTGGCCACCTCGTAGCTCTCACATCTCTTCCCGTCGATCACTATCCTGGTTGGCATCTTGTCCATGAACTGAACATCATAGGCCGGACGCGGGTTCATGAAATAGTAGAAGTGGTCTAGATACTTGGACTTGCCAGTGGAGGTGCCGTGGAACATACCGGACCAGTTCACCAGTGCGACTGGGTAGACCTCATCAACGAGCTCGGCAAACAGATGGCTGAAGCGAAGCAGGTACGGCTCCCAGCATGTTGTCCCCTCAAGGCAGACTACCAGGTCCCCCTGCCTCAGTGACTGCTCCATCCTCCTCCGGTCCTCATCTCGGTTTCGGGTCAACCGGATAGTCCTGATCGGTGATATGAGCTCAGTTACACGGCTGACACTGTATGTAACGGCTGATACCTGCTTGTTCAGCATTGCTGAGATGTAGACCGGGTCGAGAAGTGTGCGGTGGTTGCACACGTAAAGGTGGCCCTGTGGGCTGGGCTGGGCATGTTCAGAACCCACTCAACCGGTGTGGACTGGTGAGTTGATGACCCTGGTCGTTACTCCAATCACTGATCCGATTGCGACGGCAATAGGATATGGTAGGTTCACAAAGATTAGTGTTCGGAACAAGGTGAGGGGCAGGGCAAGTGGGAGCCACATGAACATGGCTAGGGTGGCTTGAGGGGTAGGCCTAAAGGACAGCCTACCATCATGGAAGATCAGGGGCCTTGGGTACTCGTCTCTTGGCAAGGTTGACCATTTTGTCTTTTTTTCTGGTGTAACCAAGTATACTTCCTACAAATGAGAAGCAAAACATAAATTAGATTTCACCTCAATGGCTTAAACTGGACCTATCTGTGCTGTAAATTTTTTGCAACTTAAAGTAGAAGGTAAATTATTTGTCATGGTAGAAGGTCTATCGACAAAAACCGAAGAAACTTTGTCATGGTAGAAGGTAAATTGTTGGTACTAAAATATTTTACTTGTGTCTACAGAGTTCAAGAAAACTCGACCAATGTATGGATGATTTCTATGCTTTCTAACATTTTTTGTAGATTATAAATAATCATGGTTTATTATAGTCAATGTACTGAGTTTTTCAACTATTCTCACTGATTATAATTATGTATCTCTTCACCAAGGGAGCATACATAAGAGTAATCCTTTAGTTCTAAAACCTTCTAATTCTACCCCTAAATTTTTATATAAGTTTTCTTCCTGCACGAACAAACTATTTTTTTGCATTTCTGATTATCTAGCTGTTAGATTTCATCATATCGGATGTAAAGAAAAGGTTCTTTTCTTACAAACAAACAAGTATCAAGTAATAGCTTCTCAAATTTCACCAGTGAGGAAACCATTTCTAAGTTACTTGAACGGTGTGATCAATTTTGATCTAATTAAGTGGGTAAACTGAGGTTAAGTAATTTATCAAATAACTATATGTGCGTCCTTTCTGTATTTGTTTTCCTGGTCTCGAGCTTGTGATACAAATAACAGCATGTAGCCTTACACACATTGTCTCGCGTGAGCTATCTTGGCTGATTGCAAAGCTATTGTGGATGAGACATGCATGCAGCATCTGTAGTCTTTTTGTATTCAAGTTTAGATTTCCAAGTTCATATGATCCCTTTTTCTCCATCTTGGTATATCTCGATTACTTTTTCACAGGGCGTTCAACTACCACCTGTGCTATAAAAATGACCAACTAACTTTTTTTTTAGCAACCGGCAGGAGCTCTGCCTTTTCATTAAGAAGAAGGGGAAGTGGCCAGATTATAAGGAAAACTGGCCGAAAACCAATACAAACATATGTTAAGGGACATACCCAAACCCACACTGCTAGTTTATAAGGAAAACTAGCGAAAACCATACATATGTCCTGTTAAGGAAAACTACAAAGGTATGACCAACTAACTTGTGTAAGTAAGATGTCCTTTAATGATTTGAGGAGGCTAGCTACATTGATTAAATCAAGAACTGTACATATGTCCTGTTGTCCTTTGGTGTAACATCTGTGATACTGATGCTTAACTGCGATGCTTAACTGCGTGTTATGTGGTTTTGAGCCTGCACAGTGTGAATGACTCTCCTTTAGCTCAAATTATTCTTAATTGCATGATTTGTTTATAGTCCATAACACGCGCTAGCCTTGCTAGTTTCAAATATCCAGTTACATATAATTTGTGCAGATCTAGGATGAAGTGTACTGTATATGGAGATATATGTGTAAAAATTATGTGTACACATGGTGGGTATGTATTCATACCTGATTTCAAAAATGTTCAAAACTGTAAGACTAACACAGATATGTTCAGTAACCAGTATGATGTTAAACCTATATAGCTTTGTGAAATGGGATAGTTTGTGGAAGTATCAGCAATGAAACACCGTTCTGATTGTTTCATGGATCAGCCACAGTGTTCAACTAATCAAGTAACACTCGAATGGACTAAACGGTATTGGAACAAATAATATCACATAGATGAACAAAGAAAATAGTGGGTAAAAGATATGATGTAGTATATTTCAGTAAGATAAATCATATCCACTCACAGCATCTAACCTTGCACCAAGAGAAAAGCTGGTGATGATCACAACCAAAGTAGCTTGAGCTGCATCCAAGCCCTATCATCTCTGTTTGGTCAAACTTTTCCTGCTCTAGCCTCCCTTCACTCCCCTTTTCCAATAAGCCAACATAATGCCCTCTGATCATCTTCACCTCCCTTCCCACCACCACTTCCAACCCTATATACTCCTTAAGAAATGGTTCCAGCATTACCCGAGGGATCAACCTACATACCCCTGCCACCCTATTCATCCCTCTGAGCACCTCAAATCCTTCCCTCCCCACATCCTCTAGGAAATACTTGGGCAGTGTTGCCCTTGCAACCCTAGCGACCTTCTCCTCCCTTAACCCCATGAAGCACACCATAACCATGATCTGTAATTCTACTTCTTGTGGCAGACAACATAGCAAAGGGTATAGGCATAGTAGGATGAGGCCTCTTAGGAAACTACCTGCCTCTATTGCAACAAGCATGAAATAAGGGAAGGTAGATGGAGACCTCAGGAGACCTCCTTCGACCTCTAGGATTAGAGTTTTGTTCTGGAGGTGTTCATCATCTTGTATAGTCCGCAAGGATGTCCGGATGATCTCAGGATAGGTAGATATGCCGCTTGAACTTTGTCGGTGCTGGCCTAGCATTGAACCCCAGAGAATTGTGCGTGATGTGTTGGTTCAAACTAGTTTATTTGATGCAGATTGTAAGGTGCAACTTTAAGAGGTGACATATTTATATGCCGCTAAAGCTTATAGCTGGATGGTGAAATGGGCATATAAAATTGTTGCAAGAAAATAAGTTCTGATCCCAGATTAGTCACATGTTCTGACTCGGCTTAACACCCTAAATTTTGTTGCTTCAAACCAGTGTCAAAATGAACAAGGATTACTTGAGCCTTACTCACCAGGTGAGGACATTGGTTTGCCGACGATAGTAATCGTAAATATGTATTTTTACCACCTACCATGTTTAGGATAAGAAAAAGTGTGAATCAACTGACCTTGATTTTTCACCAGAACGATGCATGTTAAGGTCATTCTCTATATGTGTAGTTGTGTATGATATGATGTATTTATGTACTTGAGTTCGCAGAGAACTGTAACTTTTGATCTAGCTCTTTTCTGTGTTGAGCACAGTTCATTTTGTCCATGTCGTGGATGCATTATGCATGAGTTTTTTTGCTATTGATGTGATTTGACCTCACGGCCCATACGTATTCCATAACTTAGTATGCAAATGTAATTTTGGCATGCTCACAAGTCACATGATCTGACAGTGGTCAATGAATGTCTTTGTGCTGGCAGTATCATAGGTGAGGTTATAACAAATGAAAAAGTAATAGATTTGGTGCAGTCTTGATCTCTTCATTGTTTCAAGCCTGGAAGAAACCTAGCTGAGGACGACCTCTCACCTAAAAGCTATGGCAATCGAGGTACGTATCTGCAGGTCATTGATTGAATATTTTCTCTCTATTTGCTCTTAACATCATGGGTTCACCAATCACCATGTAATTTATCTTTTTTCTTTTCAAGGCAGAGCTAAAATATGAATGAGCGGTAAGGGTGCAAGTGGGGCGGGGCAGACGGTGTCTGTAAGGGTGCTGCCGCTGGAGTGACCGTGTTAGGGGAAGCGGGTTCACACGGTCTGCCTGAGCTTCAGAGTCACGCTAATAATCCATGACATGACTGATAGCCAACAGACGCATCTCTTCTCTAAGTGTAACCCTACCTGCTCTGCTGCTCGCTCTGAAATATTGGCACTTGATTCCAATTAGATAGCCAAATGTCAATAAGACATATTTGATGTGGAATATTCAGTACTGTTTTATGGTTTTTGTGTAGCATTTTCTATCTATCAGCAGTTACCAGGTATTGGTGGTTTTAGACGATGCTATTGTCTCACAATCAATCTCTGAACACCTATGTCGAATTGGTTGCACGTAAACTCAGAAATAGTAGTGGGAGTTCTTGTGCTGAAACGTCTCGTTGTCTCTTGACGTGTACCTGAAATAATTATGGAGTTCTTGTTGAAGCAGAGAGGAAGAGGTTGTCCAGGCACGGTTGATATTCTTCCCTTCTTCAGCCTTTCACTACAAATTGCTCAAAAAGCATGAATATATGGGATTTTGTAGAA
Source organism: Dactylis glomerata (assembly GCA_007115705.1). Taxonomy (NCBI): domain Eukaryota; kingdom Viridiplantae; phylum Streptophyta; class Magnoliopsida; order Poales; family Poaceae; genus Dactylis; species Dactylis glomerata. The sequence goes on from QXEO01000546.1 coordinate 9,145,929, forward strand.
GATCAGTACGAAGCGGTGTTACTCCCTCCGTCCCAAAATATAAGGCGTCTAAGCTTTAGTCAAAAGTCAACATATTTTAAGTTTGATCAAATTTATACGTAAAAATATAAACATTCACAGTACTAAATCAATATCAATAGATTCACCAGAAAGTATAGTATCTCAAAATGTCTATTTAATATTGTAAATATACATACTTATTCGTATAAATTTGATCAAACTTAGAAGATATTGACTTTTGGCTAAAGCTTAGGCAGAAACTACAAATGTAGCTCGAGCTACATGTAGCTCGTTTTTGGAAAAATTCGAAAATACCATTTTAATGTTTCAAAAAAATCTGAAATTAAATATACAAGTAGACAATATTGTGATCTACAATCGTGCAAATTTTCAAGTCAAAATATCTTATAGTTTGAGCTGTGCAAAAATGACAAATTCTAAGATCTACAATAGTGAACAGTAGCTGTGCAATTTTTAAAATCTCACAATCTGTCAGAGTTTGTCATTTTTGTACAGCCCATAATATTAGGAATCTCATGTTCAAATTTTGCACGTTGCTAGATCATATCATTGTCAACATCTGGATTTTTTTTCAGAATTTTTTGAAACTTTAAAATACCATTTTCGATTTTTTTTAAAAACCGAGTTACATGTAGCTCGAGCTACAAAAATCCACTCTCAAGCTTGGGTGCCTTATATTTTGGGACGGAGAGAGTACTATTTAAGAAGCGATCAGCCTGTCCGCCTACCAACGATGCTTTCTATTTCTTTTGTGACGACGGGACCAGTGCTGTTGTTGGTGGTCAAGTGAGAGATCTTAAAATAAATAACAACTCTAAAAATGTCTATTAGTGGCGGCACGTTCACCTTACCTACACACTGAATTTTATCTTGCACAAACAGTTAGAATGAGAGCCTGTACGTGCATTTTGAATGTTTTTTAAGGGAAACAGCAGGAATCACTGTTGCATTTTGAATGTTTGTTATTGATTTTTTTAGATCAATAATGTTTGAATATGAAAGATGCATCAGATTCAGATGTCACACTTGCAACCAATGTAAAAAAAGTCAGTCATACATTTTTTTAAGGTAAAAAGTCAGTCATACATGCAACGAATTTCCAGAAGACATCACAAACTCACACTTGCAACCATTATGGGCCTCTATTGCCGGCCCAGTTAGGCCTTGTTTACTTGTCAGGTATTTTTCGGGTTTGGAGGGGAATTTCCCGGCCCACTTGCTACTCCCCGAATTTCCCGAACGGCCTGTTTACTACTCTGGTATTTTCGAGTTTTATCCCGGCCCATCCCCCCACCAAACCCTAGGCAGCCGAGTATCCCCACACGCGACCCAGACCTCGTGTATCTTCCGGGAAGACTGGAGGCAACGGCGCGTCTGGAGACTGGAGGCGACGGCGCGATCTCACGGCGCCGGCAAAGACGCCTGCCTAGGGCCGCCGCCGACGAAGGGCATCACCTCCACCATTGGAAGCGGATTCTCTCCGGTGAGTTCTCGCGCATCTTCCCCTCTCCTTCCCTCGTTGCTAGCCTCTGGAGTACTGGATCTTGCACTCGTCTCTTGGCTAAGCCCGGCAATTTGACCCATGGGCACGCTCGCCCATGGGCACCCGACCCGAATGGGCAGGGTATGGGTCGCTGTTTTGACCCATGGGTCATGCCCTGGGCGACCCGATTAGTCGTGGGTAGGGTATGGGCACAAACTTGGACCCATGGGTCGCCCGATTAGCTGACAGGTGGGTCCTAAAATACTTTGCATCGCAGTACCAGATTACAAATTACACAGCCCAACACCCCAAGGCCCATTACCATAGGAGACACACACGCACACAGGACTCAGCCACGCAAAACCTAGCCAGACGCAGGCACATTCCCCATTTCCTCCCCGTGTCCCGCAAGACCTAGCCGCCCCGTGCCCCCGTCTCTCACTCCCCGCAGACACACGCAGCCACGCAGGACTGCAAGATCCGCCGCCGGCTCGCCTTCTTCCCGGACGCCGACGGGCGCCATCTTCCAGGACGCCGACGAGCGCCTTCCAGGACGCCGACGAGCGCCATCTTCTCGGACGCTGTCGACTGCCATCTTCCCGGACGGCGACGACAGCCATTATCCCGCCAACGACCGCCACCTCCAGGAACGGCACAGCCTGCTAGAAGTAAGTATTTTTGGGTTCAGTTTGCTCACGTATCCCTCCTCTCAACCATGAATTGTTGTGTATTTGTGTAGTATTTCTGCTATAGCCTATGTGATGTGATACTCTGAATCTCTGATGTGTGCTTGTGGAGTTGGCCGCTACTTGTATACTCCAGTTTGAGTTCATGTGAGTAATTAATTGTGTTGTTGTGGGTTGATAGTTTGATGTGCTTTGAAAAATGTAACGTATCTATTTGTGATGTATTTGAACACTTAATATGTCTCTTTGATGTGCTGTGAAAACTAAAATTCTGTTATTTTTTGGTCTGTTTTGGAGACCCGATGGGCAACCCATCGGGTCGGGCGACCCGTCGGGTTCGGGCACGGGTCTGATTTCAGACCCATGGGCAGGGTCACGGGCAGGAAACTTCGCCCATTTGTTAATCGGGCATGGGTTTTGAAGAGTTCGACCCGGTTAAACCCGACCCGATTGCCAGTTTTACTCTTGGCAGAAGTTGTCCTGATTGGAGTACTGGATCTTGCACTCGTCTCTTGGAGCGAAGCTGTATTGCCTGCTTCCCTGGCACCCTTGCATCCTTGCTTGCTCTCAGGGTCTGCGGAGAAAGCTACCAATAATGACGATGAAGAGTTCTAGTCCTCTATTTGTGTTGTTTTAAGATTCAAATTTGGTGTTATAGTAGAGTAGTATGTGTGTTGTACATGAGCGTTACTAGTGGTAAGTGGGTGACCGAATTTGTTTCAACTATGTCATATGTTACTCTATACTTGAGATGCTTCTGGTAAGATGGATTAGCGTTTTACAAAAGTTCCAGATGAATGTAAACATGTCTGTGATGTGAAGTGAATATCTAGAATGTAAACATGACCAGATTAATTTAAGTGCCACCAGATTTCAATCTAGAAGTTAGAATATCTTGAAATAATTTTCTTGAGACAGTACATGGTACTGCTGGCACTGGCTAAATAATCTATGTAACAGTATACTGTATATGTTATCTTTTCTTGAGTAACACATATGCCAAGGTATCCTCAAGGCAACATGTTACTGCTGTTCAGTGAACTTCTTTTGTGACAAATAGCTGCTAGTGCTAGGTACAGGGAAGGTATCCCTGCACTGCCGTATGACCATATGGCACCATCCATTTTCATATGATATGTTATCTTAATTAGCTCAAAAAATTATGAAACTATTATCTCTGTACTGAGAGTATACAAATGATTCTATTCCTGGTATCTTAGAGCAAATTTGTTTCTTTGTAAATGGTTTCTACTGACCTTGTTGTTGGGTAGCATACCAATGTGTAATTATTTCATCATTTTTTGATAGATACCTACCCCTTGGATTTTAGTGGGAGTGGACGAACCTCCGCCCTCGTGGGATCCAAACCCTCACCTCCGAAGCACACAAGCACTCTCTGTCCCCATGGCCGCCCTCGCCTGTGCATCTCACCTGCGCCGCCGCCTCCTCCACGCCGGCACCGGAGCTCCGGCGAGGTCCTTCTACGCCCAGCCCTACCAAGGTGCGCCTATATCCCCTCTTACCCGTGAACCCCGCAGTTCGTTTCGCTGAGACGAGTTGAATTCCTGCGCGCGCGCAGCCAAGGTCGGCGTGGTGGAGTTCCTGAACGGGGTCGGAAAGGGCGTGGAGACACACGCCGCGAAGCTCGAGGAGGCGGTGGGCGGCGATCTCCAGAGGCTGCTCGAGACCCGCACGCTGCGGCTCAAGAAGCTTGGCGTCCCCGTCAAGCATGTGCGTTCCCCTGTTCTAGCCTTCCAGACATTCCTTACGATTTAGTAGTTCTTGCGGTATCCGTTGTTACTGTAGAAAGCATTGATGTTGATTGATGGCTATGTTAGTTTCTGCTTCTTCGGGCATTTTGATGTGTAAATGTTTAGTTTGGTTAGGTTTTTGTTCTCAGATGTTGTGATGCTTGGTGATAACAGCCAATGGGTTGGGCTAGTTTGGTTAGGTTTTGTTCTCAGATGTCACGATGCTTGGTGATAACAGCAATTGGGTTGGGTTAGTTTGGTATTAGATGGTTCATGTGTATGGATGATGACTAATATATAACTTCCTGATTAGATTTGCCAGAAACCAAAACATTTGTAATTACTTTGTTCATAGAAGTGTTGAGATACTGCTGGGATTTAATCCATGTAGAAATTTTCTTAGTTGTAGCAGTTTGAAAGAAAAATATGTAGATTGAATGTGCGGCTGAAATAACTGAGAAGAACTAAGATTAAGGTATCTTGAGAAGTTTTAAGAGCACATTGTCTGAAATATTTTGTTCAACTTCAAGGCTGTTGTTACCATGGGCATTAAGTCAATTTTGGAATTACAGAATGAGGTGGATGCATTTACAGTCTAATAACCTAGGTAAAATCATTTTATTGCCTAGAAGTATAGTTCTTTTTGTAATTCCTAAATACCTTTGAGGTAATTCCTTTTCAATAACGGCTAGGATACTGACATGAGTTGAGTGTCATTTAGTCGATTATGATGTTTCCTACGGAGTAGGGAGCGTGTAAATATGTGCACAACGTTTAACAAGTTCTTATGTCACAAAAGAATGTTAGTTCCAGTTCTAGTAATACTGTGAGCAATGTTAACAGCAGCTATAAGCGCAGATGTGTGCAGTAAAGTCATTTCAGATAATCCACATAACTAGATTGTTAACCCACTCAGTTTTTTCAAACATGGTTCACAGCTTGCTAGCAGCTAATTGCCATCATTAACATCGAACCTGTGTTCAGCTGGTAGAATTCCCTTACGAGATATGTTTCTTCTGTATAACTTTCTTTAATTTTCGTGCGGTTGATTCACAATAAAATTATGTTTGAACTAAATTACTGATTCTCTTATTTCGCTTGCTTTGCTGTGTTGCAGAGAAAGTTGATTTTGAGCTTAGCTCACAAGTACCGCCTTGGTCTTTGGAAGCCCCCAGCAGCAGCCAGAAAAGCTTAATGAAGTTGGTTTTGTTTCTGAAGTGTCCACACCGAAAACTATGTGCTGATACTGGGTTGAAGGGTGTTTTGGACACTGAATAGTTGTGTTAATTCTCATTCTGCAAATCCAACCAATAACTGGCCCTCTTGATGGTGCTCTTTTGTAGTATTTCTCTTTGTTAAGGTTTGGGATCCTGAAAACTTGTCTAGAAATTTCCCATGTCAGATACTGAGTAAAAGCATCATCACTGTATTGTTCTAGCTTTCCCTGCGTTATACTAAACCCTATATTAGTCGGCCTTCTTTATTGTAACCGGAGTTTTCTTCAATCAGTATTTCGTATCACCCGCTGCTCCAACAAATGTTTATATCCAATGGTTGAAACTGCGCAAGGAGATCATCACTCATAATCTCCTTCCGTACCCAACCTCCTAAATTTTGAGTTCCTGAAATTCCATCTAACCAAGTGCTGAGCGTTGCTCTTCGCCTCCACGCTCTTGGTCTGCTCTTCTATGCTGCACAGTGACACCACGGCAGCGCCACGCTCCGCCATGTTCCCGTACTCGGCCATCTGCTCTCCAGGCATAAGCTGTTTCGTCCAGCTTTCCCCATAGTTGTGCTGTGACAAGAAAACTAAATTATGTGCCGAGTAAGTTTCAGATCAGAAAAAATTGCATGACAGGTCCTGTCTGGAGAGCTCCATTGTGTCATGTAGAGGTGGTCATGGCTCGAAGAGTAACTCTACGTCTCTATACCTATATGTCAAGTGCTGGACAGTAAAGCCACCCTATTTTTTGTTTCAGTGATAATTCGCAAAAGAAAAAAAAATTGCTTCAACGATGTCCAAGATCGGGAAGCATCGTTCCGCTGAAGAACGAACAGGAATGGCCCTTAATCTCGATTTACTCGGGCCGCATGCCGGGAGTTCCACCGTACTCTTTCGGCCCATCGCTTCCTTGAGTTCCTTCCCGCTGGACACCGCTTCCTTCCGTTGCTTCTTTAGTCCCACATCGCCAACCGAAGGAGAGATAGACCAGCATATAAACCCAGCGCTGCACCCGAACTTGTCCCTTCGGGGGCATCCGATAAAATTGAAACGATATTTTTAGCCTTCACGCTTACCTCTTTTTTATACAAAGGTACTCATAGTTTCCCTTTACATCCAGTTAGGTCCTTATATCTGCCATTTCTATTTTCAGCTCTTGTACCATGGCGGTGTCATGTCGTGTCATCTGCAAATATCAACTCTTGACGTACGATTTGAATTTCATTTCCCACTCTGGACTCCCGCCAAGACACACAGATTCATTCCAACCGTCGATTTCACCGTCTGTATTGATATCTACCCTTCATCATCCCAAGCTCTGGAAGATCGGACGGCTGGAAGTAACTGGATTCGCCACTTCTTCCCTTTCCGCTCTCTCCCGTGCGCGCGCATATATCAGGGGATGCTGGATCCTTCCCGAGAGCTCCACAACCTGTAGCGCTCACAATTTTTTATTTTCAAAGTAGGACCAACTGACGGTGGACCACACTTTTGTACAGGAACAAGATACTCCATTTTCCACTCACAAGTCACAGCACACCACCGCCTCCATCCCAATCCCATCACCTGTGTCTCAACTCTAAAGCCATGTTTACATTCTTCAACGACCTTGCTGCTATCAGATCACATGGCTTGGCTGAGCTGAAACTGTCATCCGCTACGCTACAACTTATGTCTGCAGCGCCGTCTAGCGTCGTATACATACGTATATGAGATATGTACATAGGCAAGCCAAGAAGGCATGTGTCCCCTTGTCCGCCGACTCGGGTTGTAGCTTCACCACGGAACGGCGGCGATGCGAGCGGCGAACCCCACCCCGATTGCCTGAGCGGGAACGACGAGCGGCGCCGCGCGCCGCGTTGCGGTCTTGAGGGAGAGCCATTGGGGAGGACGTGATCGCATTCCGCTCGACTCCAGTTACAGTGGGGCTGGCGCAGCTACGCCCTCTGCAGGTCGACCTACTGGTAGCGCGGATGCTCTCGGAATAGCTGGTTGAGCACTTGAGCTATGGGCCACCGCGCGCCTCCGCAGCGGCGGCCACAACTGCGACTCTGCGAGGGCCTCTCCTACCTAATTCAGCGACGGTGACTTAGCTGGTGGGCAATGAGATATCCTCTACCCCATCGCACCTCCCGCCTTGGTGAACCTCGCCTCCAAGAGCATGACCCGGCAAGTTTTGGAGATGTCACAGAAGAGACGTCGGTTGGAAGATTGGGTAGAGTTGACTTAGTGCTAGACAGTAGAAACAATATTTTTCTTGCTTGCTTTTCACAAGACAAGGGTGGCTGGTTCATGATTTGCTCTTACTTTTCTGTTTTATGCTGTGATTTACTCTTACGGTAACGGTATTTTACTAGGTGGAAGTGTGGAACAAGAGCATGTACTGTGCTGAACGAATAAGTGACAAAAAAATGGGTGGATAAAATACAAGTAATATGTATAAAATAATGTTGGAAAAAAATTAACCATACTTGGCTTAAAAAAATTGGTACATAGGTGTATTTCAAAGCATGATTAAACTCAATTTTGAATTGTAAAGACTAGATCAAAAGATGATAAAAAAATTTGATAACGGAATCAATACAAAATTTTGTTGCACGCAACAAAAAGTGGGACTAATTATATCTGCAAAATATGTTTAATCCACGCAGTTTAAATGAACTTGAGAACCCAAAAATGGAAGAAAAAATATCTAAGAGCATAATAAAACCATAATTGAATTCAGTTTTCCAAACATATTAGTTTACATTATCAAATAGGAGTAATGAATAGCTTACTCTGCATTCAGAAAATACAAGAAAATATTTAACCTTCTATAAAATCTAACAGCGCCAATATGTCAGTTACATAAAAATAAAATTACTAAAACCATTAAATTTATATATAGATATTAGATAATGTTTGGGAAATTTGAAAGTTGTGGTAGCAAGCAGAATATAATGTAGATACTCTAGCTCCGCAAATGCATAGACCACCTATGTAAGACAGACCCTTCATATTTTTTCGATATCTCATCACAAAAATATACATACTCCTATTGAGCTGCCCATAAAAAGTTGTGTAGAGGGGAGGGGAGGATGCGGCTCGACGTGACGTCGGTGGTTGGGACCTACTGCTCAGGGATCTGGGATTGGAGGCACTGCATTGTCTTCCCCATCTCCTGCCTGCCTGATGTTCTGGAAATGGATGTTAGCTCTCACCCCACGGGGTGGGCACTCTTGCGGTGTTCAAAGCCCACTGTGGCGATAGTGGCGGCGGTGATTCGATGGTGTCTGAAGATGTGCTGCTTCTGGGTCTGGTACCTGCTTTTGGATGGTGACGATGAGGACGATGGGCTTGATGGTGCTTTGGAAGTATGGTGTGAGGTCATTCTTGTAAAAGTTTGGGATCATATTGTATTTTTTTTTTTGGAGTCGTTTGTAATCGGTTTCGCCATTGATTGAAATGCCATTAGTTGTTATCTCAAAAAAAAATGTGTAGTTTTGTAATAGGTTTTTTCTGAAATGGTTTTTTCGTAGTACCTTCGTAGTAGGTTATACTTCTATTTAATATGTATCAAAAAATTAATGTAATGTTCTAAGGTTATTACTCCTACTGTTCCTTCCTATAGTATTTCAAAGATATTCTTTAAGACTAATTTTGGCAAAAGTAATCAACATATGACATACTACATAAATAAAATATGAAAATACATTTTAAAATAATATATAGCGCAACGTGCAAAGCACGTGCTATTTACTAGTTAGATGCAATGCATGATGCAAATTGCAAAACATCTGGTTACGACGTTAAAAGTGTCACAGTTTGAGACGAAGAATTATATATTATTATTTTTTATGGTGTAGAATATATTGATTGTAGGGACCCATGATCTTCCAATTTCTTTCTTGTAAAAACGATATTCACGTATGTCTCTTATAAGTAGTGTGTATGAACGCATCACATGTGTATCTACTCCACGGGCGGGAGAGTGTTGTCTATGTGAAATTTGATACAATAAGTAATTCTTGGACGTGAACCTCTTGAGTCTTGATTTGTATCAAATTTGATAAGGAAATTGCTTTCTTGAATGGTACGGTCGTGCTGAAGGTAGTAGAATGCCTTGCCACTTGCCTCCGCTCACAGCCTCACACGGATCAGCTGAGGCTATCATCAAACTAATGCGCTCTACTTCTTTTGGTAGTTCATACTTCTTCCTTGCGTTCGTTCTCTAAGCTATGGAAATGTTGATTCCGTCCATCTTGAGCATGACGTTCCGGATTTGATTGTTTGGAAATTTTCCAAGGATGGTTATTATTCGTCGGCCAGTACTAGGATTCAATTCTTGGGCCTGACCAAGTCCTTTATGTACTTCTTAGTTTGAAAGCCTTGGGCTCCTTCGAAATGCAATCTTTTACTTGGTTGATTCTCCAAAACCAAGTTTAAATGGCGGATAGGCTTGGAAAGCGAAGATGGTAAAATTGAGGGCGACATGACACTTTGGCTCCCGGGTGCATATGCTTTATTTAGTTGAAATGCATTTTAATACATTTAAAAGTGTCAAAAAATCTCAAACTAAAATGTTGTGAATACATCTTCATATCTTATGTGGCCATGAAGTCATTTTGAGAAAAACTACTTATGTGGCCTATTGGATTGATGCTCTAACTAACTATTCCAAAAGTCCGAACCGATGGAAAGGGCTAGGTTTTATATTATAACACTCCCCCTCACGTCTAGGCTGGACAAACGGGAAGACACTAGACGTGGGACAAACGGGAGGATGCAACTATTTTTAGATTAAATAGTGCGTTAGCCGGGGCTTGAACTTGAGACCTCCTGGCTCTGATACCATATTGGATTGATGCTCTAACCAACTATTCCAAAATTCCGAACCGATGGAAAGGGCTAGGTTTTATATTATAACATGGCCTATGTAAAAATGATAAAAATCAGTACTGAAATAAGCCTTTTCGTGACATTTTTTTAATCTTTTTTGCATAGGCCACAAAAATGCCCATTTTTCATGAAACTGTGGGTGAGCACACAGAACGTATACATGCAAATATGTTTTCATATTTTTTTGAGATTTTAAAATTTATTTTCTAGCTAAAGGGAGCATATGTACTCAGGATCAAAAGTGCATTTTCAACTTTGTATGCTTTGCAACCAAGTCTAAGAAATGGCCGACCACCTTCTTCTCAAATATTGGTTCACTTTACGAGTGTGGACTTTTTTGAAAGCTTGGGATTACTAGCATTGATCCAAATGTATGGCACTTGTGTTTTCTACGAAAACGGTGAACGATTGGTGGGTTGGTGAAATCCAAAAAAGAGGAAAATCAATGGAGGCTTTGGCTTCTCTTTGCAATGCTTGTCTCTTGGGCAATTTCGAAGGAGAGAATCGCATGTATGTTTAGAAACTATTTTTCAACCTCAGTTATGCTCATAATGAAGTTCAAAGAGGAGGCTGCAATGTGGACTCTTGCCGGGCGAAAGTGCTTAGTCTTGTCTCTTGTTTTCTACTTCATTATTTCACCTTGGTTTCGTCCAAAGCGTGGTCTGTAAAACTGCTTTTGACCAATAAAAATAGAAAATCTGCCTCGTTTTTGAAAAGAAAGAAAATATACCTTGACGTGAATTTGCGAGTTGTTAGCATAGAAACACGACTTTTGTACTCAAATTTTGAGAAACCACGCCTTCACTTTTGAATCGCATAAAACTGCAACATTTTCGAAGTTGTTGGCAATATGCACTGATTATGAATTGATCCGGAATTGACACAGAAACTGACAGAGTGGGCCCACCTGTAAGGTTGATGTGGCAAAAAAAGAGAACCCATTTGTTGATGTGAACAGGAGGCCCACAAGTCAGTCCAATTAAAATTCCTAAATATCTAAAAAATGCTCATTTTCCCCACCGACCCCACCACCACTGCCGGTCATGGCCTCGCCGCCGGGGCGGGCGCAGCCGGCGCGAGGCAGGCTCTAGCTAGAGCAGGCGCAGCCGAGCGCGGGGCAGGGCGGCAAGCTCCGGCCAGACCGGGTGCGGGGCGGGCGCATGCACTATTGTCGCTGCGAATCGCCGCCGTTCAAAGCCCCGCTAAGCTCCACCGAGTAGCCCATCGTCTCTGACGTGTTTCCTTCGTCCTCTCCGCTGAAGCAATCGACGCGGGAGGCCCAGAATCGAGCCTATGGTCACCGTCTTCTCCGCTTCGGCCGCCGCTCATCGTCGACCATGGTGTCGCCGTCCCGCCTTCCCCGGCCCCGCTGTCACCACCCACGCGCTCCTGGTGAGCTAGCCATCCTCTTGGACCCTCCTCTCTCCTCCTCTCGCGCCGTAGTGCCTCCTCGCCGCGCGACTACTTCCGCCGCAGTAGCTTCCCACCGGCCATGCTCTGGCAACCATTTGCAAACAGCGCCGCCTCCCAGACTTTCCCCATGAACCTTTCTCTCTAACGCACCCAGCCCCGCAGGCGAAGGCAAGCTTGGGGTGGGCGCCAGCGAGCTCAGGGTGGGCGCCGGCGAGGTCGGCGCCGACGCAGGAGAGCTCCTCCCTGGCGGGCGTGGCCGTAGGCGAGCTGGTGCGGGCACCGGCGATCTTGGGGCGGGCGCAGGCGAGCTCCTCCCTAGAGGCGCGAGCACCAACGAGCAGCGGTGACGGTGGTGCTGTGTTGCCCTAGGAGGAAGAAGAAGACCATTGACTTTTCCGTTAGAGATTTAATTATTATTTTTAGTTGGTCTGACAAGTGGGCCCTCTATCCATATCAGCGAGGCTGCTAGTTCCTTTGCCACATCAGCCTTACAGGTGAGCTCCGCATGTCAGAATTGCTGTCAATTGGCCAAAAATTGCCAATCAGTGCACATTACGAATAACTTCAAAAAATATCGCGGTTTTATGTGATTCAAACATAAAATCATGGTTCTCTGAAATTTAAGTTTAAACGTCACGGTTTGTCGGTTTTATGCTAACAAGTCTAAATTTGTAAGAGGAGAAGCTAGAGCCCTAGCCGAATACGACAATAGGGAAAGCGATCCAAGTGAATTACAGCGCCCCCTAAGGCCTCGTTCGTTTAATCCCACCCCGGCTGGGATTCGGGTCCAATCCTCGTGGTTCAGCCGGGATCAGCACCACCGGGGTTAAATCCTGCCCCGCGGTGAAAACGTGTTCGGTTAATCCCTGTATGGATCCCTTTCCGGTCTATTTCCTTCCGATCCCATCCATATCGCTGGGTTAGAAAACATCTAGTCCCACCCCGTGGAACTATTCCCCGCATGGTCGCTCTCTCGCTCGATATTTTGCGATTCGAGGCAGCACCGGCGGGAGGTACGGCGTCAGCCGACGGGAGGTACGACGGCAGCCGGCGGGGACTGAGTGGAGGTCGCGCAGCCAACCGAAGGAGATAGAAGCTCCCAATTCCTCGCCGCGCTGCCTTAGCGCATACCACGCCATGGAATCTGGGCCGAAATCCAAGGCTCTGTGATGTCCCATCTCGCCCCGCAGCCCCACGCCAGAGAAGAAGAAGCAGAGCTCCGTCAGGTTGCCCCATCTCTCGCCCCAATGCATCATGAATTCACGACAAGGAGAAAGACTTGCGTTCAGGCGAGGCGTCGCTGGTTTTTTTTTTTGAGATCACACCCTATCCATCAAACTTCAACAAGAATTACAGGAATGTCTAAACCATCCGGTGGCTGATCCCACCATACATATCTGCCTCCTAGCAAGGAGGAAGCGAACCTTGCTAGCCGGTGAGCTTCTCCGTTTGACTCCCTTCCTTCATGAACAAAGAAAGTATCTTCTCGTTCTCTAGCCTGATCGCTGATCTCCTTGAGGATGTTTTTGAACCTCCCCTGGCATTCACCCTTCAAGCCATTAATCACCTCCAAGCAGTCCGATGCAACATGTATCGGTCCCAAGAGTAAATCAGCAGCAGTGGCGAGCGCCTCTCTACATGCTAAGGCCTCCAAGCACCCTGGGTCTGTGAGACCAGCATAGACAGTGGCAGCCGCACCAATGAAAACTCCCTCCAAAGTGCGGCAGACAACGCCCACCGCCCCCTTCGGTGTCGATTTAGCGACCGCGGAATCAACATTAATCTTTGATCTTCCCGCCGGCGGTGCCAACCATTTCTTCCTCCCGGTCTTGGGCTGAGTTCTACCTCCTGCCCTTTCTCCCTGTGAGCTAGTCTCTCCTAGGTCACCCAGAAATTTATTAACAAAAGCTATAGTCGCCATTGGACTTTGGAATATCTCCTCATGGACCGCCTTCCTTTTAGCATGCCAAATTGCCCACAACGTCTCTAGCATTCGTATAAGATCATCCTTCTTCATAGACTCTATCATGGAGAAGAGCCATTGCCTCGCCGCTGGTTCAGTAGAGAGCGAGATGTGCTCGGTAACATCTTCATCTGATAATGCCCAAACACAACGAGCCAAGTTGCACTCAAGCAAAGAGTGCCTCCACGAATCTTCTTGCCCGCAGATAGAGCACGCTGCTGACTCAGCCATATTGCGTCGTTGTCTCACATCACCTGTGGGCAGAGAGTGTTGCACAAACCTCCATAAGAAGTGGCGAATCTTTGATGAAACCGCGATTTTCCACAGCTTTGTCTAGAGCTTGCTATCGTCTAAAGATGACGCAGCACGTTCATCTAGCCAGTCCTCTCGGGTACGTTTGTATCTGATGCTCGTGGGCTAACCGAACAAGCCAAAGGCCTCCAGAGATTGCAGAGATTTTAATAACAGGTATTAACGGGGGTTAGGGGATCACCCAATTCCCGTGGTGGTCAGATCCACGTGGGGATTGGTTTCATCAGAACCGAACGAGGCCTTATAGGGGGTAGTTGTGTCCTTCCACGATCGGGGCATGCGACTCCGGTATCATCTCATGCCTAGGCTAGGTACGGGGTGCTGCACACAAAAACATGTGCCCGCTATAAGGACGTGTACAGTACAACAATTCAGACACCTGTTGTTTCCCAAACCATTTGTAGACAGTACAAAAAACATCTTCTACACATGTCAAAAAAGAAATAAACATCTTCTGCAATAGAGTGCCTTCTTCTAACTATACACCAGCAGGTTCTAAGTCATGTCAACAAAATGAATCCTCATTAATGTTCATATTTGGTTTCCAATTTTGTCGGCTCGAAGGCGTCGGCTTCCGGGTCAATGACAACAAGAGCACATTCTTCTACTCATGGTTCCCATCAGCCACATCGACAAAACCGTTCCATGATATGCGACACTACTCTCCATCTATACAACGGGAAGAAAACCGTTGGTACACACCGGCTTCTACGTGAACACGCCATATTCATTTCTACCTACGGACTTACCCATTTTTCATTAGTGTTTAGACATGTCATCTAATTATTATTAAAGTGACATACTTTACAAATGGCTGACTGTGTACCACTGTAAACATGAGAATTACTCTAGGAAACTAACTAATTGACCGGTGGAGCAACTAGATTTAGCTAACATCGTCTTCTCCAATCTACCACGATTCATCTTTGCAAGAGCTAGCAATGTTCTTGGGTCGACCCGTGGAAGGTAAGAATGCCCATCGTGTTAATTGATTCAATCAAAAACTTTTGATTGCAACTCCCATTTTACATTAGTTTTTAGACATGTCATCTAATTATTAAAGTGACTTACTTTACAAATGGCTGACTATGTACCACTGTAAACCTGAGAATTACTCTAGGAAACTAACTAATTGACCGGTGGAGCGACTGGATTTAGCTAACATCGTCTTCTCCAATCTACCACGATTCATCTTTGCAAGAGCAATGTTCTTGGGTCGACCTGTGGAAGGTAAGAATGCCCATCTTGTTAATTGATTCAATCAAAAACTTCTGATTGCAACTTAGAGTTAATTGAATTAAGAGTATAAATAATATTGGAGCTTTCAGCATCTTCTTGACAAAAAAGGTTATAGTACTTAGAAATTTGTTCGAGTGGGTAGACCCTTCATTCAATCTGAGCAATTGCAGGGTCGGTGGGGAAGCTCGGCCCATAGGGTGGGCAAAAGGTGCACCCGCATTGCCTCCCACCTCTCTGATGCAGGGTCCCGACCCAACTAGTAATCCTATGGTACTAGTGACATTTATTCTTTTAATCCCAATGTGCAGTATAACTTTAGAAAAAAGGGCTGAAGGGCCAAAGTGTAGGGTAGGCCACCACGGTAGTACCACTCAAATGCAATCACTACTAGTTTTAAGAAATTTTTATTCAAAAAATCCCTACAATAGTATATCGTTCTCCTCTATATTGATTCATTCCGGCAGGCAATTTTTTGCTTAAAGGATTGAACCAATACCATCAAATGGAGTCCATATTTTCTCATGTCAAGGGCTACCCAGCTATTATGGAAACAAGTGGTGGTACACTATAATTTCTCTTAAAATATTGAAGACATCATAACTTAAACGAACATTTGACCATCTATACAGAGTCAAGCTCACAATTAGTTTATACTCTACAAGTTTCTATAAATTTTATTCCATTTATGGTAAACTCTAAATTTCCTTTAAGATATTTGTTAAAACATATCATTACATATGTATACAAAAATATTGAAAATATTTAACATTATAATACATATACAAAAGATGGAGAGACATTCGATTTCACAACTTTTTTTAGCCAATGTCAGTAAATAGAAAACTAACATATTTTTGTTACAAAATGTTTAATTATCACATGACAAGTGTATTTTTAATGTATATTAAAATAAAAATAATGTTATCAATAATGTTAGTGACATTTCAAATGTAATTAATTAAAGATACACTCATTCCGAATGTAGTCTAATAAAAATAAGTAATCACATAAGATATATTCTAGTGTAAATTATATTTATTTAGGACCGCCCTGATAAGAGGACATTAAACCTGCTCAATACATCGTGAATTGTGCAGGCATACCCAAGTCCTCCGCAGAAATTGTCTATCACGACAGCGAACACATCGCCATCCTCCTTGTCCTCATCCTCCTCCCCGCTGGAGCTCATGTCAAAATCCAGGGCATCAGTGGGGGGGCGCCTACAGCGATGTCGCTGCCAACTCCATATCCGGTGTAGAGCCCGGTCTGACGACGAACACGTGTCTGTCGCCTCCACGGATGACCTCCGCGACCTCGGTGCCTCCTTCCCCCATGTACGTGATGAATGTGCATGTCGGCGCACTGGTTTGACCTGACAGAAGGGCTCGCTGCTGGCTGGTCAAAGACACGAGAGGATCTCGCAGCAGGCCGTGGTGGGAACTTGGCGCAAACGAGAGCGCGAGGAAGGCCTTGGTGCCGGGAGCAGGGAAGCGCAGCGTGGGGGACTTGGGGCTGACGTTGGTGAGGGACGGCGAGTTAGCCTCGAGGGAAGGGGCCGGGGCGGTGGGTGGAGTGCTTGGAGTAGTCGACGGTGAGTCCGCCTTGGAGGAAGGGGCCAAGGCGGCTGGTGCAGTCCTCAGAGGGGTCAACGGTGGGTCCGACTCGGAGTCCAGCGGAGGTGCCTCTCGTAGTGCCCGACAAGCATGCTCGAACATCTCCTGAATAGACGGCTCAGCGGCGGTGAAGGCGGCAACGGCGACAAGGAGGACGTCTAGCGAAAGCAGCACAAGGCGCGTACGACGCGCCATGGCGCACTCTCCGTGTCTCTGGCTCTCCACATTCTCTCTGGCTCTCCACAAGGAAAAACAAAATCTCGCCCAACTTGCATTTATTTCCTTTTAGATATTCAGCTTGAGAAACATTTGAAGAGAGCCCACAAAATCAATTTGAGACACAATTGAAAAATGTCTAGAAGTTTATTGCAGGATTCCAACCGAAACATGATTTTTGTGTACTACTTGCGCCTTACAAATGATGTCTCAGACCGATCGATCACCTAATGGGGAGACCTGGATTGACAACTAATAACCGAGCGGAAGATGGTTGCATACCTAGTCTTTAGGTATGCGACAATGTACTTTGTAGGCCTCTGCATAGGTTTGTGTTATGATTCCATTAGCGAGTTCAGATACATGAATTGGTAACCGACACAAGGGAAATTTACGATATGAGGTAGAGAATCAAGCAACGGAGAGGAATATAGAGCATGTGAGATCTATAACACCATTGCTTTGCTGTTATCTTGGATACGATGCCGAAGTTGCCTTTCCTCCTCTTTTATGGTCACCTGGTCTAGCTGAAGTTGTATTAGCACCTTGATTGCACGGCTGGTCCTGGCCTCATTTGCTTCAGCATGTTCTTTGCATGCCTCTCTATGAGGTCATGTAGCATATTCGACACCCTCTCTGGTACTTGCTCCATTGAGACCATAACATCCCCTCATCTTTTAAAACCGGCTTGCCCCCAAGACATGGCAAATGGAAACGTGGCCATGACCTCTTGTTCATCCTCCCACGTCGCCAAATATTCGCCCACGCCTTTCCATTAAATCAAGAGCTGTTTACCAGCTGGCATGTTACCATCGTGTACGATCATGATTGCAACACTCGTTCTAGCTCACATTTCGTCTGAATATTCTCTAGCAACGCAGACTACGTCACGTTTGTGGCCATAGTATTTGAGACATGTGGAGCACTGGTTTCAGTTCATATGTTGCTTTGCCAATTCTCCTTGTTATCTGGTACGGGCCATAGTATTTGAAATTCTCACGTTGCCACTGATTTCTAAATATAAGGAAACTGTTTTAGATATACCCAGCTGCCTACCTCGAACTGCCTCTCAGTGCGTCTGCCAGCTTGCTTCTTCATTCACAACTGAACTCTAACAATATATACTTGCATTGTCTCCCTCTATCACTACCAATATGCAACATCTTGAATAACACATGACTCTAATCAGTCGATGCCCATGTGTGGCTCCCTACTGTAGCATGGTAGCATGTGAGATATAGGATCATAGGATATTTTGGATGAGTGTTTGGTAGTGTTATACCAAAATTCTGCCAATGAGTACCACTGGAGCCATTTATGCGGGCAACCATGAACAAAACACTGCAAGTAACCCTCCAAACATTGATTCACCCTGTCTGTCACACATGATATATTTTGGCTGCCCATGTAGCTTGTAGATGTTGGTCATATAAGTATTTGCAACTATAACAAATGTGAAAGGATGTGCCAGACGAACAAATTATGCCTATTTCAAGAAATGATCCACCACCACCATTATGCAAATGAAACCCCGAGGCTTAGGGAATTCTTTTGACAAATACCATGGATATGTCTCTCCAGGAATTATCAGGAACTACCAACGGTTGCAGTAGACCCATTATTTGACTCACACAGGTTTTTTTTCGTAATAGAGGCATAGCCGCAGCCACTGCATCAAAGTGATGCACATGGCTGTTTTATTAAGAAAGAGTTGATGGTAGCAACATTACAGTTTATAGATCACAGAGTGTGGCCACAAAGATAAGCCAAAAGAAAAATCTACAAGTTTTGATACAAAGTTGATGCATCGGCAATGCGCTTAGTATGCAACCAGTCACCCTGGCTGAAGATAGCCCGCACGACCGCCATCAAACGATTGCAGCCAATATCTATAGGTCCCTGCTGCTCCGGTGGAAGGAGGGAAGACCACATGTGAATCGAAGAAGCCGCTCTATGGATAACTTGCAAGAAATGTTAAACACAACATCATTCCAGCAATTCCAAATCACCCAAACTAAAGCGCAAACCCCCACTCGGATTTGTGCTTTTTTTTTTGTCAATCCCATTAAGCCAATTTCCAAAAAACATTATTGACATTAGAGGGTTGAACGTGAAATGCACTACTCGCCAAACAAGAAATGCAAAATAATGTGATATAAATAAATGATCAATTGTTTCTTGAGCCCCACAGAAAACACATTTTGTACACCCTGTCCATCCCCTTTTCGCAAGACTATCTTTCGTTAGGATCACCTTTCTATAAAGGAACCACATAAGAATCCTATTTTTTAGTGGAACCTTTATCTTCCACAAGTACTTCTTAAGAAATACAGTATGCCCACTCATAATGTCAGCATACATGGACTTCACCGAAAAAGAACCTGTGGGTGTTAGGTGGCATTTGAATATATCTGGTTCATTTGAATGCTGAAGAGTCATGAGCCTGGACACAAGATTTTCCCAAGATCTCATTTATCTCCTACCAAAAGTCTATTAAACCTTATGTTTCAAGGAGTTTGGTTTAATACCTCAGCCACTAAGACATTTTTAGTTCTGACAATGTTACGGAGGATAGGGTACTGATTTGCTAATGAGCTATCGCCAAGCCACACATCCTCCCAAAAACGTGTTCCTGACCCATCGCTGATGATAAAGGAACCACGCTTAAAGAATTCCTCTTTAACCAACATAATCCCTTCCAAAAAGGTGAGTCGATAGGTTTTGCTTGGACATGAGAGAGTGTTTGACCTCTAAGCAGTGTTAAAAAATCGGCCGATATACCGATTAATCTCCCCATTAATCTTTAATCGTTGGGTGAGCGATACGATTACAATCGTCGTTACCGTGACATTAGCTCAAATTTTGCCATTTTTGAAACAATGGGCTGCTCGATGGCACGCCTCCTCTCCCTCTGCCTCTATTTATATGCACAAGGACTTGGAGTCCAAGTCAAGTTTTACAAGAATTGTTACACAAGAAATATCCTAACTACTTCTAGTTAGCCGCACGGGAGGATGCCTCCCTAACACGCCCCCGCAGTCTGAACTCGGTGCTTCGCCGATGTGAAGACTGGAACGAAACTCATGAAATAAGGCGGACGGTAGTCCCTTAGTGAAGATGTCAGCAAACTGGGAACTGGAGGGAACATGAAGCACACGCAGAGCACCAAGAGCCACCTTCTCACGCACGAAATGTATATCAAGTTCGATGTGCTTGGTACGCCGATGCTGTACTGGGTTGGCAGAGAGGTAAACAGCGCTCACGTTATCACAGTAGACAATCGTGGCACTGTCAAGGGGCCGCCGGAGCTCCTGCAGAAGATTACGGAGCCAACAAGTCTCGGCGACGGCAGTAGCAACAGCACGGTATTCAGCCTCAGCACTAGAGCGGGACACGGTGGGCTGCCGGCGAGAAGACCAAGAGACCAAGTTGTCACCCAAGAACACACAGTACCCTGACGTAGACCGGCGAGTATCTGGACATCCTGCCCAATCAGCATCCGAATAGGCAATGAGAGAGTGAGAGGTGGAGGAGTGAAGAGTAAGACCATGATCAAGATTTCCTTTGAGGTAACGAAGAATTCTTTTGACAATGAGAAGGTGGGGTTCACGGGGATCGTGCATGTGAAGACAAACTTGTTGGACAGCGTAGGAGATTTCAGGCCGAGTTAGAGTCATGTATTGAAGAGCGCCGGCTAGACTGCGGTAGAGAAAGGGATCGGCCACAGGAGGACCGGTAGAGGCGGGAAGTTTGGCTTTGGTATCGACAGGTGTGGAGGACGGATGGCAGTCACTCATGCCAGCACGGTTGAGAATGTCAAGAATATATTGGCGTTGAGAGAGGTGAAGAGAATGGGTGTGACGAGTGACAGAGATGCCAAGAAAATGATGAAGAGGACCGAGGTCTTTCATGGCAAATTCTCGGCTGAAAGTGTCAATGATAGAGTGGAGAAAAGAAGTGCTTGATGTTGTTAGAACGATGTCGTCGACATAGAGAAGGAGGTATGCGATGTCGGAGCCGCGATGGAGAGTGAAAAGGGAGTTGTCAGATTTGGATTCAAGGAAACCAATGGAACGAGCAAAAGTGGCAAAGCGTTGAAACCAAGCCCGAGGGGCCTGTTTGAGACCATAGAGGGATTTGAGGAGACGACAAACGTGAGTGGGTCGAGAGGGATCGATGAACCCCGAGGGTTGCTGGCTGTAGACTTCTTCGGAAAGATTGCCGTGAAGGAAGGCGTTTTTGACGTCTAGTTGATGGATAGGCCAATTTTGAGACACAGCGAGAGAAAGAACGACGCGGATGGTGGCAGGTTTGACGACGGGACTTAAGGTCTCATCGAAGTCAATGCCAGGTTGCTGTGTGAAACCACGAACAACCCAACGTGCCTTGTGACGAGCAAGAGATCCATCGGAATTGAATTTGTGACGAAAAATCCATTTGCCACTTACGATGTTAGCACCGGGAGGGGGAGGGACGAGAGTCCAGGTTTGGTTTTGGAGAAGAGCGTCATATTCTTCCTGCATGGCTTGGCGCCAAGAGGGATCACGAAGAGCAACAAGATAATTATGAGGAATGGGGGAAGAGACGATGGCGGAGAGATTTAGTTTATCGATGGGAGGTGGGAGTCTACCAGTGGTGCTACGAGTGCGATGGATAATGGGTGGTGATAAGGGGGTAGAAGGTGGTTGCACAGGAGGACGTCGACTGTATACGTGAGGGAAGCTAGGCTGCGGCACTGCCGCGGTAGGAAACGAAGGGGCGGCAGGCTGCCGGGTGAGCGCGGTATGAGAGGGAGCTGCCGCGGCAGGAGACGGAGCTGGCGTGGCTGCCGCAGTAGGAGAAGTGGTGGTGGCAGGCTGCCATGGGCTCGTGGCGGCAGAAGTTTCTGCCGCATCAGAAGGTGGGGTGGGAGGTGGTGGTGCTGGCATTGGTATGGTGGGAGGAATTGGGAAGAGTTGAGGATCTACGGTGTCATGGTTGGTAGGTGGTGTGGATGGCTGTGGGGTGGATGCGTAAGGAAAGGTATGTTCGTCAAACGTAACATGGCGTGATATGAGGATGCGTCGGGAGGACAAGTCGAGACACCGATAGCCTTTGTGACGGGATGGATAACCGAGAAAGACACATTTAGTGGCGCGTGGGGCGAGTTTGTTTGGACTAGTGGAGGATACGTTTACGTAGCAGAGACAACCGAACACGCGCAGGTGCTCATAGGATGGATGTGTACCATAAAGGGTGAAGTGTGGGGTTTTTCTACGGAGGGCTGCTGTGGGACGAAGGTTGAGAAGGTGAGTGGCGGTGTGGAGTGCCTCGGCCCAAAACTTGGGAGGCATGGAGGCTTGGAAGAGAAGGGTGCGGATGACATCATTGATGGTGCGAATGGCTCGTTCAGCTTTACCGTTTTGTTGGGAAGTGTAGGGGCAGGAAAACCGGAAAAGGGTTCCATGGGCTTGAAAGAAAGAGTTTAGTTTAATGTTGTCAAATTCTTTACCATTGTCGCATTGGATAGTTAGAATAGGGAGATTGAAGTGAGTGGTGACGAATGCATGAAAAGTAACGAACGTAGCAAAGACGTCGGATTTCTTATGAATAGGAAAGCTCCAAAAGTAATGAGAGAAATCATCAATAATGACTAGATAATAAGCAAAACCAGACATGCTGGGAACTGGTGATGTCCATAGATCACAATGTAAAAGTTCAAACGGTCGACTAGTGGATGATTGCGATAAAGAAAATGGTAGCCTAACATGTTTGCCTAATTGACATGCATGACACAGGTAAGGTCCTGTTTTATTCAATGAGCTAGTGGGTAGTGATGGCGTGGAGCTGTGGCCGGGGTGTCCAAGGCGGCGATGCCAGAGGTCGTGGGAGATGGTGGCGAGGAAGGCGGCAGCATAGGAAGGTGGGCTGACGGTGTAGAGAGGACCCGGGCTGTTACATCGGAGAATCACGATCCCGCTGGGAAGAGCCTTCACAGAAAAACCAAAACGATCAAATTCGATGGTGCAATGATTATCGATACAGAACTGACGAACAGATATGAGATTTGTGATGATTTGTGGAACTAGTAGTATGTTGTGGAGGTAAAGAGGTTTAGTGAGAGTATTAAGAGTTTGGGAACCGACGTGAGTGACAGGAAGAGTTGCACCATTGCCGACGGTGACAAATTGTGATGAAGATGGAAAGAGGGAGTGGAAATTACTGGGATCGGATGCCATGTGAGAGGATGCACCAGTGTCCATGTGCCAGTCACCGCCGGGGAGCTGCAGGTTGTTGAGGGCAGCGAGGAGAGCCGGGTCGATCTACGGCTGCTGGTTGGCGGGGGGGGACGTAGGAGCCCTGAGCGGTGTACGCCTGTGGCGTCATGTTTGGGCGCGGGCCAAGGAGGCCGGGTGACGGCGCCTGCCATGCTGTCGGTGAGCGAGGCTGCCACGGTGTCGATGGAGGTGGCTGCCATGGGGCCTGCTGGAGCTGGGCGCGAGTGGGGGCCCCCGTCCAAGGGTTGAACTGCCAGGGGTTGTCGCGACCGCGCCCACGTCCACGGCCGCTGCCACGACCACGGCCTCCGCCGCGGAAGGTGCTGGTGAAGTAGTTGGTGCCGCGACCGCCGGCGCGATCGCCCCCGAAGGAAGCAGGCGATGAGCGATCGCCAGGAGGGGGGGCGCGGGCGCCCCCGTTGTTGGGCAGGACGCTCTGGCCCATGGCCCAGAGTGCGGTGGAGGCGGCGTTGCGGGCGTCTGTGCGCTGCGGAGTTTCTTCCAGGATGAGGGCGGAGCGCGTCTGAAGAAACGAGGGGAACAACACCTGAAAGGGGAGAAACGAACTTAGATGGGCGTAAGTATCGTTAAGGCCTCAGAGGAGCGTCAGAACCAGCGTCTCGTCGCTGATGGGTTGGCCGACGTCAGTGAGGGAGTCGGCGAGGTTCTTGAGCTTGGCGCAGTAGTCGCTGATGGAGAGGTCGCCCTGAGGCGTGTTGCGGAAGTCGGCCTCGAGCTGGATGGCGCGGTGCTTCTTGTTGTCGCGGAAGAGATTCTCGATGGCGTCCCAGATGGCGCACGCGGTAGAGCCGGGACGCATGACGATGCCGAGGAGGTCGGTGTCGATGGAGCCGTAGATCCAGGAGAGCACGGTGTAGTCATCACGGCCCCAAGCAGAGGTGGGGCTGGTGTCGGAGGGAGTGGCCTCGCCGGTGACATGGGTGGTGAGACCGTAGCGGCCGAGAGCGACGAGCATGAGCTCCCTCCAGCTTGTGTAGTTGCCGTCGGTGAGGCTGAGGGTGATCGGCACATGGAGCTTGATGGAGGTGGCGTAGGTGGACATGCTGGTGGTGGTGGGTTCGGTTGGGTTGGGGTTTGAGGGAGGGGTTTGGCCGACCGGGGTGGTGGTGGTGGCGATCTGTAGGTTGAGGGAGGCTTCACGATCATCTAGGGCTTTGGCACGAGCCTCGAGCTCGCGCTCCTTGGCTGCGATCTTGTCGGGAGTCATGGTGGGAGAGGGGAGGGAGGCTGGCGGCTAGGGTTGGAGGAGGGGGGAGGGGGAGGGTGCGATGGCTAGGGTTTAGGCTGGTGGGGGGTGGACAACCCGCTCTGATACCATGAAACAATGGGCTGCTCGATGGCACGCCTCCTCTCCCTCTGCCTCTATTTATATGCACAAGGACTTGGAGTCCAAGTCAAGTTTTACAAGAATTGTTACACAAGAAATATCCTAACTACTTCTAGTTAGCCGCACGAGAGGATGCCTCCCTAACAATTTTGTTGATTCAAATTCAAGGAATCAAGGTAACACTTTTGTCCAATAATCCCATTTTTTTTTGCATAGCATATTTTTAAACTTTTAGTGCCAAAACTTCAGATTTATGGAAAAACTGGCCATAAATAGTTGACCAATAAAATCGATTAATCGCCCAATAAGCGATTAATCTCAAATCTCGAGTCGGCTGAAAAGTTAACAATAAAAAATTTCTTGCCCGATAATCTCAAATTTCAATTAGGTGAGTAGCTCTTGCCATACTCCATCCTCAGAGAGTAATTTGTAAAGCCACTTGTATAAATGACACTTGTTTTTAATGATCCACTACCTCAATACCTAGACTCACACAGGTTTTTATTGCTAGCAGATAACACATGCTTCCACACATTCCTTGATATCTTCCTTCATTCTTGGCCAAGAAAATAAACTCTATATTCGGTGATAAGTAACTTTCCTTTATGCAAAGAACGGTAGGGAAGACACCTATTGCATTGTTTTTCATTTATATTTTAAGGCTATGTACAAGGTTTTCCAAATAATAAAATACAAAGTGTCCAACAATTAGAGCATTCCCTCTTTGAGGAGGTTTTGCTCTATGCCTCACCAATATGAAACACTCCTTAAAGAACCTAAAACATTCTGCAAGGTTTCGTTGTTGCCCATCAAAATATGATCTTGTTGCGGTGGTTCCAAATAGTCCAACAACCAACTATCATAGATTCCATATAGCAGGGCATAGAATTGACATGTCTTGCCTCAGTGATCATATCATACATTGTTCTACTCAGTATCCCAGGCCATATGCAATTTCTCCCAAAAATCATGTCTGAAAGGACAAGTGAAGAAAAGGTGCATGAAATCCTCATTAGATCTTCCTGGACATAAAAAATAATCATGTGATTTAACATTAATATTTCTTTCTAGCCAGTCTGTTCTGAAGAAGCAGCCATAAAAATATCTTGTGCTTTTGTATGACCCATGCTTTTTAATTCTATCGCATAGGAGCTGGGACAATTTCAGGTGGGAGAGGGCTTTGTAAACTCTTTTACTGGACAGGGCAAGTGACTACTTATCCTTGGCAAGCACATTCGGTATTTCCTGAATAATGGGAGCAAGCTGATCACATTGTCAGCAGCTATAAGAGATAGAGGCAAATAGAACATCTCATAAATATCTTCACTAAGGCATGTATTAGATGTTTTCCTTATAAAAAATGTTCTGGCCTCGAGCAAATGAGTAAAGGTGAGGGAAACTATTTCAGAGAATGTCCTCACTCCATGAATAAGTCCACAACCTGACAGTCGAACCATTACCAGCTTGGCATTTAGCAAAATATTCAGGAAAGTATCAAATAATTTTAAGTGATCTTTCCACCAGAATGAGCCCATGGGCTTCAATTTTGAGGGATCTTCCCATTATAATGATAATCTTGCCGAAGGAGATGCACTCAGAGAGTATCTTGCCTATTCATGATTCTTCATTAGAAGTGCAATATTCTGAACTCTCAGGTTCCACACACCCAAGCCACCTGCCTTCTTAGGCTGCAAACTTTTTCCCATTTAACAAGACATTTTCCTTTCTTTTCGATCTCTTTGCCTCTAAAAAACACCTCTATAGATGATCCATCCACACGGTCCGGGAAACCTAAAGGTAATCTGAGGGTGCACATAGCAATGATATATATATATATATATATGGATCATGAGACGATGGGAACCAAGGCGGTGGCCATGGGTAGAATCGTGCAAGCGAGGATATGAAGCCACTCCATGCTCTTGCTAAGGAGCAGGCCAGCTCGGCCGTGAGAGCGTCAGCGGATACCCATGCTGATGCTGCAAATAGGACCTCTCGAGATTTCTAACAAAGGATCCTCTCACGATTGTTAACCAGTTGCTAAACATGTTCCATCGAGTTTGAAATTTTTTCATTTAAGTGCGTACTTTACATATTAAGAAGGAAATACACTCAAATTGGCACAAACGGTGGCGCGTGTATAACAAATTACATCTCCAAGAGCTCGATCACTCGTTCATAACAAGCATCGCACATGATAGGGCGCCTATCCGACCACTGGAACGGCTGCGACACGGCCATTCCCGTCAAAGAAGACGCGGACGCGCTTGCTGTTGAACGGCCCAGGGTCCTCGGGGGTGCCGGCCGGGATCACCTCGATGGCGACGTCAGGCCTGTCGGAGTTGATGCGCGTCACGGCGGCCGTCGCCGGCCAGCCCACCACCTCCGGCCATGCACTCTTCACGGTACTCATTTTTTCCTCTTGGACTGCCAAGATCAATCTGCAAACAGTGTTGATAGTAGCCATGTTAATTCAGTATCCATATGGAGAGAGAAATAAACACTGGTGGAAAAAGGGCCATTAATCCCGGTCTGTAACGGCCTTTAGTTCCGGTTTCCAAACCGGGACTAGCAAAGCGCGATTAAAGGCTCTCAACATTTAGTCCCGGTTGCAAACGAACCGGGACTAATGGCCGTCCACGTGGGCACGGCTGGGAGCGCCGTCTCGGGGACCTTTAGTCCCGGTTCGTAATGAGAACCGGGACTAAAGTGTTCTGTTTTTGTTTTTATTTTTATTGCTGTTTCAGATTATAGGTTTAGGGTTTATGCTTAATTAGGGTTCATTTTAATTTCAAACGAGTTTCTGTACCTATATTCTACGACTAGTACATACACATTACACGTTGGTGCATGCACATATAATATTATACGATGTCTCGCGACTGTATATACTACAATTTCAAACAAGTGTATGCACAACTATTTTTCAAACAAGTTTCAAAACAAACTAAGTTACATGGAGATCACTAAATTACAGATAGTGTTCTTCGTCCTCCACATAGTGTTCTCCTTTCTCATCGAGGACCTCCCTCATGATGAATCCTGCCAGCTCCTCTTGAATTGCTTTTAGGCGCTGGGTTGGTACGAGCTTCTCCCGCATCACATACAACTTTAAGAAGATCGATATGGATATATATAAGTTGGATGAAACTCAACACAATTGATTATAATAAAAGAAAATTGTGAATATTATTTACGTACATCAAAGTCCGTGGTACGTGCTCTCCGCTCACTGGTGTACCACCGGATGAACTCACAGACGTAGAATCCACAGAGATTGGTCCCCGGTGGTTGCTGCAAACCCTTTATCTTTTTAAAAGTTAGCTGTTCTTTGAATTCACCTATTACCGACCTTCTGAAACGTGTCCAAACGCTACAGGGCAAAGAAAATGAGCAAATGCGTTATTAAATACTTGATATCAGGAAATTAATGAAAGGAGCTGATATAGTCGGGTAATGATTGAAATTACTATTGCAGCATTTCTTTCATGTCGCTAAACAGGACGTCGGGCTTATCCAATGAGTCCAAGATATGAACAGTTGATGTGTCCAATTGAATCTTTAGCAGAATTCAGTGGTAACTGCAGACACGCATGCATAACTCATCAATTACACTTAACATCGAGTAAGTAAAAAAGAATGTCTAGAAGATAGAAACACTCACTTGAAGTGTAAGGAAATAGAAGTTCTCTTTTAAGACTTTGCTTGACAAAAAATCTGAAGAGGTCCTTCTCCACGTCTCTGGGGTGATCCTTTAACATCCTTTCATTAATGATATATGGGTCAATGAACCCAACGTCATGGATTCCAATTTTCTTGCATTCAAACATCTTAAATCTGCATAATAGCATACAAAAATCATATAGTTAATTAAGATATATAGGCAATGAACGAGCTTAGCTAGATACTTGAATATAAATCACTTACAGACAATAGCAACTGATGGTAGACTTGTCGAGATCGCGCTGATTGAATATGTGAAACAATTCGTCCATTGGAATATGTAACATGTATCTTTTGAAGTAATGCTCCTCTCTAACGTCCAAGAGGATAAAACGTTTGAAGTCCTTTTTTGTATATGCACCTTGTACCAGCCGAGCAGATTTCACATATGTGTTGATAGACCGCGTTCCTCCTCAGGCTTGATCAGAGCCCCCCCCCCCCCATTACATATTGCTCTACTACCTCTCCCAGTGGCGCTTCTTCAAGGCCTAACATAACTAGAAGAGGCACATTCAAGACGTCCGCGTTCTCTTTTGCCTCCCTTACAGTTAAACATAATAGTTGTGCAGCTGCTACTACTCTGGGGTCTAATAACAATCGGTCCTCTTCCAAATCGGATCTGAAGGACGTATCGATATCGGGGTGCCGACTATGAGCGGGGCGACCGATTGATTCTTTTGTTCTCCAAGCTGGGGAATTTGTTTCCCGCTTCTTTTTGCCTTGGCCAAGTCACTTTGCCTTTCAATTTCGCGTTTATAGTCTGATGGCAGATTCATCTTATATTGGGGCTCTGCAGTAAGCATACCATAAGCCCAGTCCTTTTGTTTCTCCGTGTATGTTGGCTTGGGCTCAGGCACTTTCGGTGCAAAAAATGCCTTCACTTCGGCGCGTACTATCGCCTCGTTTTCCTCGGGAGTCCGGTCATAAGCTCTCTTGGGAAGAGGCTTTAGCGATGGCTCTGGTATCTTCGTGGTCTTATGTACTACCTTATCAGTAGTACTAACCGTAGCGGACCTGCTCCGCTTTTTCCCCGTCTGAGTAGTATTGGGGGGCGGCTTCGCCTGACGCGCTGGAGGTGCACTGGGGGACGGCGTTGGCTGACGCGCGGGAGGTGCACTGGGGGACGGCGTTGGCTGACGCGCGGGAGGTGCACTAGGGGGCGGCGTCGGTTGACGCGGCGCTGGAGGTGGACTCGGGGGTGGCATCGGCTGACGCGGCGCCCGAGGTGGACTCGGGGGCGGCGTAGGTGGACGACATTCACCAGGGGAGGGTGGACTTGGATTCCTCGGAGTCGGTGGCCTTGGCGCTGAGCCTGGAAACTTGATGTATTTCTTTTGCCATAAAACGATTTGGCGCTTGACATATCCAAGTCTCCGATCCCCTTCAGGTGTAGCAAAATCAAGCTCTAGGTCCTCGAACGAGCTGACTATGTCAAGCACCGAGACACGAGCATAGCCAGCCGGTATCGGGTTCCCATGGTGGAGTGCTTCAGGTAGACAAGGTAAAGAGTCGCCGCTCGCCACCTTGATGGTCATGTTCTTCATTGGCTGATGTAGCTCACAATTTGTCATCTCCCTAACATCATCCACGGGGTAGCGAGACCCCGGTGCTTCATGCTCATCAGGTGGGACCTCCGTGGAAGCCACGCTGCTTCTCCGCTGACTATTAAGATCCAATGCTGGATCTTCCTGCAGCCGAGATCCGCCTTCCTGGCTAAGTTGATGTATCATACTCTTCATGTCGGCTAATTCACGTTCTACCTTGCCGATCCGATCTGCTTCCCGATCCTTCTTTCTCTTACGGCTTTTGTAACCGTACGGATCTTCGTGCTGAGAAAACCCTTCCTTCCATGGAACACCGGCGCCTTTGCCTCTTGTTCGTCTGGTGTGTTTTGGATTCCCGAGGGCGTGTGTCAGCTCGTCATTCTCTCGGTCGACACGGATCAATCCCGCTTGAGCATCCTCCATTGCCTTAACAAGTTTTACTGTGGGAGTAAAGGTCTGTTTCCGATGAACACACTCCCCTGTTGCCAGGTCTAACGATCCTCCATGTCCGTACCACCAGTGCTTGGCCCTTTCGGGCCATCCCTCTGTACCTGGAGTGATTCCTTTATTCCTCAATTCATTCTCCATAGATTCCCACTTGGGCACTGCTCTCACGTAGCCGCCTGGCCCCAAAATATGGCGATGTTCCTTCTTATCAGCATTTTTCTTATTTTTTTCCGACATTTCCTTGGCTCTCTCAGATGCCTTGAATGCCACAAATTCAGGCCACTGTTGTCTCAACTTCTCGTATGCTCCTTCGAACACTGGAGTTTTCTTTTTTGCGATATACTTCGCGTATAACATTTTCTTGAAGCCCCGGAATGCTTCAGCCATCTTCTTGAGAGCGTACTGTTTAACTCTCCTTCTCCTTTCACGTCCACCCAGAATTTCATTTCCATTATCATCCTTCTTGGAGTACTCCGGAGGTAGAATGAAATTTTCCATGAGCTTCCTCCAAAGGTCTTTCTTGGATCTTTTGTTCACAAAAGTAGCTCCAAGACGTGCCTTCTTTGGCTCGTGCCATTCTTGAACCGTGATCGGGATCATGTCCCTAACAATCACTCTGCATTGATTTATAAATTTTGTTGCGTGTTGTGTTGGCTCCAACGGTTTGCCATCTGGAGATACTACATCGATGGTCAGCTTCTGATTCGCACTCAACTTTTGTCTAGGACCTCGTTTAGAATACGATTTGCTCGATCCGGAGGGCTGAAAAAAGAAAAAGTCGTTAATACAAATATGCATATTCCCTTCATATCACCAAAAGCTAAATCTATATACCTCGCCATCGGCGTTTGTTTGCAATTGTCGTTCGGCATCGGTGTTTGTTTGCCCTTCGTCGTCAAACATTTCTATCTCCATTCCGTCACCGGAAGGGTTAAGAAACGATGAAACATCATCTTCAAATTCAGCTTCTCCGGCACCTTCTCGGCCGACTCCTTCTCGGCCGGCTACTCTGGGGTATTCTCGATCGGCACCTTCTTGAGGCACATATACATTCTCACGTATCATGCCAAATAAGAATTCTTCGGGGTGGCGTGGGTCATTTTCACCGTCCATGTCTCTTCTAAAGACAGGTAAGACAAGTTAGTGACACATATTTGAGCAATAACCAAAAAAAAGGGGGCGTTGGCCGAGCGCTGACGCGGTGGGGGGAAGACCCCCTCACCGCGTCGGCGCCCGGCCAACGCCCCCTTTTAGTACACATATTTGATCAATAACCAAAAAAAAGGGGGCGTTGGCCGAGCGCCGACGCGGTGGGAGGAAGACCCCCTCACCGCGTCGGCGCCCGGCCAACGCCCCCTTTTAGTACACATAAATCTAACATTTCAAATATTCTAACATTACTAACATTTCAAATATTCTAACATTTCTATTTTTTACTAACATTTCAAATATTCTAACATTTCTAACATATCAAATATTCTAAAATTTCTAACAATTCTAACCTAAAATACTAAATAAAAATTCTAACAATTCTAACCTAAAATTATATCTAAATTCTAACCTAAAATGCTAACCTAATATTCTAACTAAAATGCTAAACTAAAATTCTAACTAAATTCTAACAAAAAATACAAAGGGGCGGCGGCGGTGGCCAGTTCTCCTCACCTTACCGAGGGGCTCGGGGACAGCGTGGCGGCTCGGCCGGGGACGGCAGCGCGGCTCGGGGACGGCGGTGCGGCCTAGGAGGCGTCGGGGACGGCGCGCGGCGCGGCGGGAGGCCATCGGGGACGTTGCTCTGGAAGGCGTCGGGGACGGCGGCGCGGCTCGGGGAGGCCACGGGGACGGCGGTGCGGCCTAGGAGGCGTCGGGGACGGCGCGCGGCGCGGCGGGAGGCGTACGTCGGGGACGTTGCTCTGGAAGGCGTCGGGGACGGCGGCGCGGCTCGGGGATGCCACGGGGACGGCGGCGCGGCTCGCGGAGGCCACGGGGATGGCGGCGCGGCTCGCGGAGGAATCAGCGCGCGGCGCGGCTGGAGGCCTCGGGGACGGCGGCGACGGCGAGTTTTTGGCCAACCGCAACAATCGGCGGCGTGTTTTGCGTCGGGGGCCTCCGTCTCGATCGAAAATTCGCTAAGTGTGAGTGGGGAAGAAGGAGAGGGGCGGCGCAGGCTTTTATACCCCCAGCCTCCAACCGGGACTAAAGGGGGGTCTTTAGTCCTGGTTGAAACCACCAACCGGGACTAAAGGGTCTTTAATCCCGGTTGGTGGCTTCAACCGGGACTAAAGACTTTTCGGCGGTTCGCGCCCGATTCCCAGACCTTTAGTCCCGGTTGGTGGAACCAACCGGGACTAAAGGTATAATAAATGTGCGCCAAGGCCTTATATTTTTTTAGATTTCATTT
Organism: Dactylis glomerata; assembly: GCA_007115705.1. NCBI lineage: Eukaryota > Viridiplantae > Streptophyta > Magnoliopsida > Poales > Poaceae > Dactylis > Dactylis glomerata. The sequence goes on from QXEO01000546.1 coordinate 9,178,446, forward strand.
GAATATGAAATTTGAATTTCAATTTGAATAACTTCTATATATTTTAGAATCTGACAAAACTTTGAATATGAAAAGTGTTTGAAATTTAATAACTAATTCAAAACTATTTTGTATTTTCAAAATCAATTAATCTAACTATTTAAACAATTAACTATTTTGCCATTTTCAATTAAAACTATATTGATTAATATTCTTTTTGAATATTTTAGAATCTGACAAAACTTTGAATATGAAAAGTGTTTGAAATTGAATAACTAATTCAAAACTATTTTCTTTTTTCAAAATCAATTATTCTAACTATTCAAACAATTAACTATTTTGCCATTTTCAATTAAAACACAACCGAGGCGGAGCTTCCGAAGATGGAGTCTTTCACGGGCTTGCAGGGAAATTTTTCCGAGGCAGAGCTTCCGAAGATGCCGTAGGGCGTGAGCACAAACGACATCTTCGAGAAACTCCGCCATGGGAGATTTCCCAACCCTTTCCTCCATAACTATTAGAGGAGATGGAGTCTTTCACGGGCTTGCAGGGAAATTTTTCCGAGGCAGAGCTTCCGAAGATGCCGTAGGGCGTGAGCACCAATGACATCTTCGAGAAGCTCTGCCACGGGAGATTTCCCAACCCTTTCCTCCATCCATGGGGATGAAACTCTCCCTGCCTTCGAGTTGTGCTTGCCATGGCGTATCGATGCTCCTTTTATAGGCACGGCGCCGCTTCTACTTTTGTCTTGTTCCTCCGACAGGGGCGTCGTGCGCTACATGCTTTATCTCATCGAGTAGTGCATCCACCCACGCATCCTTATCCTGCCAACAGCTTTAGTCTCGGTTGCACCCACCAGCCGGGACTAAAGGTTACCCACACGTCCTTATCCCACCGACAGTTTTGTTAGATGACACAAAAACCACCTTTAGTCCCGGTTGTACTGATGCGTGGTGAATGACCAGCCCGTTGGGAACCCCAAGAGGAAGGTATGAAGTGTATAGTAGCTTGTTTTCCCTCAGTTAGAAACCAAGGTTTATCGATCAGGAGGAAAGCAGACAAATGACAGCTGAAGGTGATGCTTGCTAGTTCGCGATAGCAGCGGACAATTTATATATGGCGCCTCTTCCAAGCTTTGCTTGCTAGCTGCAACGTGGAACCTGCACACACACAAACAAATACTTTGCTCCCAACTTGCGATGAGGTTGTCAATCTCACCGGTTTGCTTGAAACAAAGGTTATGAGTGTATCGAGTGGAAAACAGTAGAGAATGCAATAAGGTAAACAGTGCGGGAAAGTAAACAAGTGATTGTAATATGATGTAAAATAGGACCGGGGTCCACAGTTCACTAGTGGTGTCTCTCCATAGATAAAATAATATGCTGGGTAAACAAATTACAGTTGGGCAATTGATAGAATAAAGATAACGTGATATGTCAAGAAGATCACTATGAGATTTACTCTGGGCATTACAACAAAATGCATAGACCGCCATCCAACTGCATCTATGACTAATAATCCACCCTCGGGGATATCAATCCGAACACCCCAAAAGTATTAAGTTGCAAACAACAGATAATTGCATTAAGCAAAGTGTGTAATGTAAACAAAGCATATGCCCTTGAGCATATGAATGTTGTTTTCTCCCTAGTAGCAACAGCACATCTACCACCTTAGAGGTTTCTGTCACTCCCCCAGGTGAAATAGAGACATGAACCCACTATCGAGCATAAATACCCCCTCTTGGAGTCACTAGCAACTACTCGGCCAAGATAGCTACTAACAACGGAGAGCATGCAAGATCATAAACAACATAGAGATAACAAAAGATATAATTCAGTACAGCAACTTAATCATAAACACCAATATTCATCGGATCCCAACAAACCAACATCATAGAATTACATAACGGTGATCTCAATCATGTAGGGCAGCTCATGAGATCTAAACATGAAGCACATGGTGGAGAAGACAACCATCTAGCTACTGCTATGGACCCATAGTCCAAGGTAGACTACTCACTCATCGCTCCGGAGGCAAGCATGGCGATGAAGAAGACCTCCGGTGGCGATTCCCCTCTCCGGCAGGGTGCCGGGAAGAGCTTCTGGACCCTCCCGATCTTCGGGTCGACGGCGGCGGCGGATCGCGATGTGTTCAGGAAATCTGATCGGGTCCTTAGGTTTTTTCCGTCGGGGGGTCTTTATAGGTGAAGGGGCGATGTCAGAGGTGGAGCCAGGCTCCCTCACACAGGCCCGGCGCGGCCAGGGGGCTGGCCGCGCCACCCCTGTGTGTGGAGCCCTGGTGGCCCCTCTCCGTCTCTCCTTTGGATGTCTGGAAGCTTCCGGGAAAAATAAGACTTCAGGAACTTGTTTCGTCCAATTCCGAGAATATTTCCTGTGTATCACTTCTGAAACACAAAAACAGCAGAAAACAGGAAACTGGCACTGTGGCACTTGTTAATAGGTTAGTTCCGGAAAATGCATAAAAATGCCACTAAGTGTAACGAAACAATATGCAAATGGTGTAAAAACAAGCATGGAGCATCAAAAATTATAGATACGTTTGAGACGTATCAAGCATCCCCAAGCTTAACTCCTGCTCGTCCTCGAGTAGGTAAGTGATAACAAAAGAATAATTTTTGAGGTGACATGCACCTACACAATCCTGATCATCTATGTAAGCAATGTGAGCTGGGATCATAAGAACTTAAAAATGGGCATGAAAGATATAATCATGACAATAAGAACTTAGCAACCATGTTGTAAACATGCAAATGAACACAAACAAAAGATCATGATAATGAAACAATGAAAGTCAAACGTGTGTTCAAATCATAAGGGAAAACATACAAATGGTTTTCAGCTTGTCCTTCAAAGAGAGCAAAACATAAATGCATAGGACACCTCAAAGTTTAAGAGGGCGACTAGATACAAATAATTTAAGAACAAGTGAAACCAATCATCATGAATCAATCAATAAACTTTGGGACAATGCATATCACACTAAGAATGACAACTATGCTCTCTTAATGGTGCATAAAGAAAGAAGGTGGTGACTCAACATAAAAGTAAAGAAAGGCCCTTCGCAGAGGGAAGCAGTGATTGCACATGTGCTAGAGTTTTTCATTTGTAAAACAGAGATAAAACTTGGGTTTTGAGAGGTGGTTGCTTTTGTCAACGACTAGCAATGGGGTTCTTACTATCTTCCATACAAAAATGAAGCAAGTTTTTGAGAGAGAGATTGGCACTTTTGTGCTCTTTTTATAAAGCTTGGCACTCCTCCCCACCTTTTTCCTTTCACATACCATGGCTAACCGATTCCATCGGGTGCCCACCAACATTCACATTCTTTGGAGGAGTGCCTTTTTTCTTTCTTTTTTTTCCTTTTTTTTCTTTTTGGAATAAGCAATATGGAAGATAGCAAATCCGACCACTACGTCCCCATGAGCTGAAAACAGTGTCACAAAACGAGAAGTGTTTTGAAGGTTTTTGAAAGGTAGCACATGGAAATTTTACTTTGGAATGGCTTACAAATACCATGCATAGGAATTTATAGTGGACACAATGGAAAACTTTGGCTTTTAGGAGTTGGATGCACGAGTAGAGCTCATACTCAGTACAAGGCGAGGGCTAGCAAAAGACTGGGAGCGACCAACTAAGAGAGCAATAATGGCCATAATCATGCAAAGCGACAAAGCGACATTAAAAGAAGCATAAGATGGCATCAAAAGTCAAAAACTAAATGATCATGAAGGCTAATGGCGACTTTGTATGAGTCTAACATGTGTGAGCATGCGCCAAGTCAACCCAAATAAAGCATCAAGGAGAAAACCAAAATAATGCTTCCATACAATAAAAACAACGCATGATTTTTTTTGAAAGGCTCATTAAGCAATCTCAGTTATTTGAGACAAGTCATGCTACAGCAAAACCACTAAGCATACTATCAAAAATACATCAAGCATGACATGAAAAAGCCTAAGCCGCAGTCTACACAAGCTCCTTCTTGTACCACTATTTTGCACAAAGCTTTTTCTCTTTTCCAACACCATTTGAAATTTTTATAAACACCTCTTTTGATGAAAACCAATAAAGATCAGAGGCAAAAATACACCTTGATGAAAAGATATGACAAGATCTGAATGCAAATCAAGGCGAAAACGAAAACCAAAAGCAGCAGCAGAAAAAGTAGAACGCTCAATTTTTAATAAGAGTGAAAACTAGAGCGCTCTTTGTAAATGAAAACGAGTACATCTCCTCCAAAGGAAATTTGTTGGGGTCCAACCATTTATTGCAGCAAACAAACTAACTAAACCAACTAAGAAAACTAAAACAACTGACGCTCCAAGAAAAACACATAGTACATGAAGCAATAAAAATATAGTGTCTTGAAAGGTGACCTGATTTTTGCCGATGAAGAAGGGGTGCCTCGGGGGCATCCCCAAGCTTTGACGCTTGTACTTCTTGGATATTTCTTGGGGTGATGCATGGGCATCCCCAAGCTTGAGCTTTTGTCCATTTCTTCAACTCATCTCATCATTCTCCAATCCCTACACTTGAAAACTTCCTTCATACAAAACAAAACACAATTCTATTAGCAACATTAGTGTAAGCATAAAATATATTCAACCTCTTTTAGCTTCAGGTTTCAACCCAAAACCACCACATATAAAGTATATACTACTTTAACAACTTCCACAAGAGTTCCATGATCAAAAAGAACTCAAAAGAAAGCGATAAAGTGGCAAAAACAAATATTGGCAGAAATCTGTCAAAACTGAACAGCTGACAAAGGACGAATTTTTGAGGGATTTTCTGTTGCTCAAATCAAAAAGTGTTCAACTAACAAAAGTTTGGATATAACCTGGGGCATATGCACAAGAAATCGCAGGTCCAAAAGATAAACAGAGAATTTATACGAATTTTTACGGTGCAGCACCGAAAACAGTTTCAGGACAGCAATAACCCCAAATCTTTACCTCGCTCAAATTAGAGGCTTCTCTTGGCACAAAAACGAAATAAACAAGATAAGGAGCGGTCATTACAGTAGTAATGACTTCCAAGACTCAAATAAAAGAAAAAGTACTGAAAAGAAAACATTGGGTTATCTCCCAAGAGTGCTTTTCTTTAACGCCTTTGAGCTAGGCGCAGAAAATTGCGAATCAAGTAATATCAAGAGATGAAGTGCTAGGATCAGCGCGTGCCTTACGTCTTGCTTTCTTACCTTTGCTCTTGACTTTAGGAAAGACATGGTTATTGCAAGGTGGAGATGTAAATGTTATATTGTCTTTTCCCACATCGATGACGGCGCCCAGGAGCTTCAAGAGGGATCTTCCATGTGTGATTTGTCCTTTCCCTATACATTCAATAACAAGATAATCAGTAGATATCATTCTTCCTAGGACTTTTGTAAAGACTTCTTCAGCAATTCCAAGGGGAAATATAGTGGCATTGTTAGTAAGAGAAATTTCTTCTCCCCCCTCAGAAAGCTTCCAAAGGCTCAAAGATTCATAAACATCCTTTGGCATGAGACAAAATTCAGACATAATATCACAACGAGCATGAAAAGTTTCACCACTAATGGTGATTTTTATCGTAGGATACCAACTCGAAGGCTCAGAATTTATAGGCACATAATCAAAATGCTGGCGCAAAGTATTGTAGCAAGAATTCAAACTAGCAGTGTGAGTCTCAAGAGTATTAAGTCTATTAAAAATGCACACAAGAGCGGAATCAAAATAGGTTGGCATGCTATAAATTGTGATCAACTTTTTTATAGTATTGAAGGCTTGATCTCCATCACTATGAAGGAAATCTCCTTCAGAAGTAGCATCTAAAGCATATCTATAACGAAGAGAGAGTCCAAAGTAGAAGCTACTAAGAAGCAAACTCAAAGCCATTTTAGGTTCAGTTTTTCCATGCCAATCATAAATTCTAGACCAAGCTTCCTTAAAACTTTCATCATCCTTTTGCTTGAAAGTAAAAATCATGTCCTCGGGAGACATAGTAATAGCAACGGAATTAGACATAGTAAACTAAAGTAAAGAAATAACAACTACCAAGGATTCTAATTTTTTTGGGTTTTTGATAAAAAAGCAATGCAGGTAAAATAAAGTAAAGCAAAACAATAACAAAGTAAAGAATGTGTGTGTGAAAACTTCCCTCGCAGAAGTCTTCCACTTTTCCCCGGCAACGGTGCCAGAAAAAGAGCTGCTGGTGCCAAGTTCACGTGGGAAAGTGTAGTTGATGTAGGAGCTTCTTCTTCTTCAAGTCCCCGGCAACGGTGCCAGAAAAAGAGCTTGATGCGTGGTGAATGACCAGCCCGTTGGGAACCCCAAGAGGAAGGTATGATGTGTATAGTAGCTCGTTTTCCCTCAGTTAGAAACCAAGGTTTATCGATCAGGAGAAAAGCAGACAAATGACAGCTGAAGGTGATGCTTGCTAGTTCGCGACAGCAGCGGACAATTTATATATGGCGCCTCGTCCAAGCTTTGCTTGCTAGCTGCAACGTGGAACCTGCACACACACAAACAAATACTTTGCTCCCAACTTGCGATGAGGTTGTCAATCTCACCGGTTTGCTTGAAACAAAGGTTATGAGTGTATCGAGTGGAAAACAGTAGAGAATGCAATAAGGTAAACAGTGCGGGAAAGTAAACAGGTGATTGTAATATGATGTAAAATAGGACCGGGGTCCACAGTTCACTAGTGGTGTCTCTCCATAGATAAAATAATATGCTGGGTAAACAAATTACAGTTGGGCAATTGATAGAATAAAGATAACGTGATATGTCAAGAAGATCACTATGAGATTTACTCTGGGCATTACAACCAAATACATAGACCGCCATCCAACTGCATCTATGACTAATAATCCACCCTCGGGGATATCAATCCGAACACCCCAAAAGTATTAAGTTGCGAACAACAGATAATTGCATTAAGCAAAGTGTGTAATGTAAACAAAGCATATGCCCTTGAGCATATGAATGTTGTTTTCTCCCTAGTAGCAACAGCACATCTACCACCTTAGAGGTTTCTGTCACTCCCCCAGGTGAAATAGAGACATGAACCCACTATCGAGCATAAATACCCCCTCTTGGAGTCACTAGCAACTACTCGGCCAAGATAGCTACTAACAACGGAGAGCATGCAAGATCATAAACAACATAGAGATAACAAAAGATATAATTCAGTACAGCAACTTAATCATAAACACCAATATTCATCGGATCCCAACAAACCAACATCATAGAATTACATAACGGTGATCTCAATCATGTAGGGCAGCTCATGAGATCTAAACATGAAGCACATGGTGGAGAAGACAACCATCTAGCTACTGCTATGGACCCATAGTCCAAGGTAGACTACTCACTTATCGCTCCGGAGGCAAGCATGGCGATGAAGAAGACCTCCGGTGGCGATTCCCCTCTCCGGCAGGGTGCCGGGAAGAGCTTCTGGACCCTCCCGATCTTCAGGTCGACGGCGGCGGCGGATCGCGATGTGTTCTGGAAATCTGATCGGGTCCTTAGGTTTTTTCCGTCGGGGGGTCTTTATAGGCGAAGGGGCCATGTCAGAGGTGGAGCCAGGCTCCCTCACACGGGCCCGGCGCGGCCAGGGGGCTGGCCGCGCCACCCCTGTGTGTGGGGCCCTGGTGGCCCCTCTCCGTCTCTCCTTTGGATGTCTGGAAGCTTCCGGGAAAAATAAGACTTCAGGAACTTGTTTCGTCCAATTCCGAGAATATTTCCTGTGTATCACTTCTGAAACACAAAAACAGCAGAAAACAGGAAACTGGCACTGTGGCACTTGTTAATAGGTTAGTTCCGGAAAATGCATAAAAATGCCACTAAGTGTAACGAAACAATATGCAAATGGTGTAAAAACAAGCATGGAGCATCAAAAATTATAGATACGTTTGAGACGTATCAAGCATCCCCAAGCTTAACTCCTGCTCGTCCTCGAGTAGGTAAGTGATAACAAAAGAATAATTTTTGAGGTGACATGCACCTACACAATCCTGATCATCTATGTAAGCAATGTGAGCTGGGATCATAAGAACTTAAAAATGGGCATGAAAGATATAATCATGACAATAAGAACTTAGCAACCATGTTGTAAACATGCAAATGAACACAAACAAAAGATCATGATAATGAAACAATGAAAGTCAAACGTGTGTTCAAATCATAAGGGAAAACATACAAATGGTTTTCAGCTTGTCCTTCAAAGAGAGCAAAACATAAATGCATAGGACACCTCAAAGTTTAAGAGGGCGACTAGATACAAATAATTTAAGAACAAGTGAAACCAATCATCATGAATCAATCAATAAACTTTGGGACAATGCATATCACACTAAGAATGACAACTATGCTCTCTTAATGGTGCATAAAGAAAGAAGGTGGTGACTCAACATAAAAGTAAAGAAAGGCCCTTCGCAGAGGGAAGCAGTGATTGCACATGTGCTAGAGTTTTTCATTTGTAAAACAGAGATAAAACTTGGGTTTTGAGAGGTGGTTGCTTTTGTCAACGACTAGCAATGGGGTTCTTACTATCTTCCATACAAAAATGAAGCAAGTTTTTGAGAGAGAGATTGGCACTTTTGTGCTCTTTTTATAAAGCTTGGCACTCCTCCCCACCTTTTTCCTTTCACATACCATGGCTAACCGATTCCATCGGGTGCCCACCAACATTCACATTCTTTGGAGGAGTGCCTTTTTTCTTTCTTTTTTTTCCTTTTTTTTCTTTTTGGAATAAGCAATATGGAAGATAGCAAATCCGACCACTACGTCCCCATGAGCTGAAAACAGTGTCACAAAACGAGAAGTGTTTTGAAGGTTTTTGAAAGGTAGCACATGGAAATTTTACTTTGGAATGGCTTACAAATACCATGCATAGGAATTTATAGTGGACACAATGGAAAACTTTGGCTTTTAGGAGTTGGATGCACGAGTAGAGCTCATACTCAGTACAAGGCGAGGGCTAGCAAAAGACTGGGAGCGACCAACTAAGAGAGCAATAATGGCCATAATCATGCAAAGCGACAAAGCGACATTAAAAGAAGCATAAGATGGCATCAAAAGTCAAAAACTAAATGATCATGAAGGCTAATGGCGACTTTGTATGAGTCTAACATGTGTGAGCATGCGCCAAGTCAACCCAAATAAAGCATCAAGGAGAAAACCAAAATAATGCTTCCATACAATAAAAACAACGCATGATTTTTTTGAAAGGCTCATTAAGCAATCTCAGTTATTTGAGACAAGTCATGCTACAGCAAAACCACTAAGCATACTATCAAAAATACATCAAGCATGACATGAAAAAGCCTAAGCCGCAGTCTACACAAGCTCCTTCTTGTACCACTATTTTGCACAAAGCTTTTTCTCTTTTCCAACACCATTTGAAATTTTTATAAACACCTCTTTTGATGAAAACCAATAAAGATCAGAGGCAAAAATACACCTTGATGAAAAGATATGACAAGATCTGAATGCAAATCAAGGCGAAAACGAAAACCAAAAGCAGCAGCAGAAAAAGTAGAACGCTCAATTTTTAATAAGAGTGAAAACTAGAGCGCTCTTTGTAAATGAAAACGAGTACATCTCCTCCAAAGGAAATTTGTTGGGGTCCAACCATTTATTGCAGCAAACAAACTAACTAAACCAACTAAGAAAACTAAAACAACTGACGCTCCAAGAAAAACACATAGTACATGAAGCAATAAAAATATAGTGTCTTGAAAGGTGACCTGATTTTTGCCGATGAAGAAGGGGTGCCTCGGGGGCATCCCCAAGCTTTGACGCTTGTACTTCTTGGATATTTCTTGGGGTGATGCATGGGCATCCCCAAGCTTGAGCTTTTGTCCATTTCTTCAACTCATCTCATCATTCTCCAATCCCTACACTTGAAAACTTCCTTCATACAAAACAAAACACAATTCTATTAGCAACATTAGTGTAAGCATAAAATATATTCAACCTCTTTTAGCTTCAGGTTTCAACCCAAAACCACCACATATAAAGTATATACTACTTTAACAACTTCCACAAGAGTTCCATGATCAAAAAGAACTCAAAAGAAAGCGATAAAGTGGCAAAAACAAATATTGGCAGAAATCTGTCAAAACTGAACAGCTGACAAAGGACGAATTTTTGAGGGATTTTCTGTTGCTCAAATCAAAAAGTGTTCAACTAACAAAAGTTTGGATATAACCTGGGGCATATGCACAAGAAATCGCAGGTCCAAAAGATAAACAGAGAATTTATACGAATTTTTACGGTGCAGCACCGAAAACAGTTTCAGGACAGCAATAACCCCAAATCTTTACCTCGCTCAAATTAGAGGCTTCTCTTGGCACAAAAACGAAATAAACAAGATAAGGAGCGGTCATTACAGTAGTAATGACTTCCAAGACTCAAATAAAAGAAAAAGTACTGAAAAGAAAACATTGGGTTATCTCCCAAGAGTGCTTTTCTTTAACGCCTTTGAGCTAGGCGCAGAAAATTGCGAATCAAGTAATATCAAGAGATGAAGTGCTAGGATCAGCGCGTGCCTTACGTCTTGCTTTCTTACCTTTGCTCTTGACTTTAGGAAAGACATGGTTATTGCAAGGTGGAGAGGTAAATGTTATATTGTCTTTTCCCACATCGATGACGGCGCCCAGGAGCTTCAAGAGGGATCTTCCATGTGTGATTTGTCCTTTCCCTATACATTCAATAACAAGATAATCAGTAGATATCATTCTTCCTAGGACTTTTGTAAAGACTTCTTCAGCAATTCCAAGGGGAAATATAGTGGCATTGTTAGTAAGAGAAATTTCTTCTCCCCCCTCAGAAAGCTTCCAAAGGCTCAAAGATTCATAAACATCCTTTGGCATGAGACAAAATTCAGACATAATATCACAACGAGCATGAAAAGTTTCACCACTAATGGTGATTTTTATCGTAGGATACCAACTCGAAGGCTCAGAATTTATAGGCACATAATCAAAATGCTGGCGCAAAGTATTGTAGCAAGAATTCAAACTAGCAGTGTGAGTCTCAAGAGTATTAAGTCTATTAAAAATGCACACAAGAGCGGAATCAAAATAGGTTGGCATGCTATAAATTGTGATCAACTTTTTTATAGTATTGAAGGCTTGATCTCCATCACTATGAAGGAAATCTCCTTCAGAAGTAGCATCTAAAGCATATCTATAACGAAGAGAGAGTCCAAAGTAGAAGCTACTAAGAAGCAAACTCAAAGCCATTTTAGGTTCAGTTTTTCCATGCCAATCATAAATTCTAGACCAAGCTTCCTTAAAACTTTCATCATCCTTTTGCTTGAAAGTAAAAATCATGTCCTCGGGAGACATAGTAATAGCAACGGAATTAGACATAGTAAACTAAAGTAAAGAAATAACAACTACCAAGGATTCTAATTTTTTTGGGTTTTTGATAAAAAAGCAATGCAGGTAAAATAAAGTAAAGCAAAACAATAACAAAGTAAAGAATGTGTGTGTGAAAACTTCCCTCGCAGAAGTCTTCCACTTTTCCCCGGCAACGGTGCCAGAAAAAGAGCTGCTGGTGCCAAGTTCACGTGGGAAAGTGTAGTTGATGTAGGAGCTTCTTCTTCTTCAAGTCCCCGGCAACGGTGCCAGAAAAAGAGCTTGATGCGTGGTGAATGACCAGCCCGTTGGGAACCCCAAGAGGAAGGTATGATGTGTATGGTAGCTCGTTTTCCCTCAGTTAGAAACCAAGGTTTATCGATCAGGAGAAAAGCAGACAAATGACAGCTGAAGGTGATGCTTGCTAGTTCGCGACAGCAGCGGACAATTTATATATGGCGCCTCGTCCAAGCTTTGCTTGCTAGCTGCAACGTGGAACCTGCACACACACAAACAAATACTTTGCTCCCAACTTGCGATGAGGTTGTCAATCTCACCGGTTTGCTTGAAACAAAGGTTATGAGTGTATCGAGTGGAAAACAGTAGAGAATGCAATAAGGTAAACAGTGCGGGAAAGTAAACAGGTGATTGTAATATGATGTAAAATAGGACCGGGGTCCACAGTTCACTAGTGGTGTCTCTCCATAGATAAAATAATATGCTGGGTAAACAAATTACAGTTGGGCAATTGATAGAATAAAGATAACGTGATATGTCAAGAAGATCACTATGAGATTTACTCTGGGCATTACAACCAAATACATAGACCGCCATCCAACTGCATCTATGACTAATAATCCACCCTCGGGGATATCAATCCGAACACCCCAAAAGTATTAAGTTGCGAACAACAGATAATTGCATTAAGCAAAGTGTGTAATGTAAACAAAGCATATGCCCTTGAGCATATGAATGTTGTTTTCTCCCTAGTAGCAACAGCACATCTACCACCTTAGAGGTTTCTGTCACTCCCCCAGGTGAAATAGAGACATGAACCCACTATCGAGCATAAATACCCCCTCTTGGAGTCACTAGCAACTACTCGGCCAAGATAGCTACTAACAACGGAGAGCATGCAAGATCATAAACAACATAGAGATAACAAAAGATATAATTCAGTACAGCAACTTAATCATAAACACCAATATTCATCGGATCCCAACAAACCAACATCATAGAATTACATAACGGTGATCTCAATCATGTAGGGCAGCTCATGAGATCTAAACATGAAGCACATGGTGGAGAAGACAACCATCTAGCTACTGCTATGGACCCATAGTCCAAGGTAGACTACTCACTTATCGCTCCGGAGGCAAGCATGGCGATGAAGAAGACCTCCGGTGGCGATTCCCCTCTCCGGCAGGGTGCCGGGAAGAGCTTCTGGACCCTCCCGATCTTCGGGTCGACGGCGGCGGCGGATCGCGATGTGTTCTGGAAATCTGATCGGGTCCTTAGGTTTTTTCCGTCGGGGGGTCTTTATAGGCGAAGGGGCCATGTCAGAGGTGGAGCCAGGCTCCCTCACACGGGCCCGGCGTGGCCAGGGGGCTGGCCGCGCCACCCCTGTGTGTGGGGCCCTGGTGGCCCCTCTCCGTCTCTCCTTCGGATGTCTGGAAGCTTCCGGGAAAAATAAGACTTCAGGAACTTGTTTCGTCCAATTCCGAGAATATTTCCTGTGTATCACTTCTGAAACACAAAAACAGCAGAAAACAGGAAACTGGCACTGTGGCACTTGTTAATAGGTTAGTTCCGGAAAATGCATAAAAATGCCACTAAGTGTAACGAAACAATATGCAAATGGTGTAAAAACAAGCATGGAGCATCAAAAATTATAGATACGTTTGAGACGTATCATGTACCCACCAGCCGGGACTAAAGGTTAGATGGTTTCCCGCGCCACTGCGTTCCCGCTTATTTTCTTCCCGCGCTTTCCACCGCTTCCCGCCTCCATCTTCCCGCTATTTTTCACTATATATATGTAGGCTTGGCCTCCATTTACATATCATATCTAGACTCATATCTGCAAACCTCATAACTCTCTTCCATGGCTTCCATCGTATCTCTAACCCCCCAGGAGGCAGAGGCGCTTTGCGCCTCAAACTACCCCTGCCCGCCGGGCTACCGCGTCCCCACCGGCTGGATGCTGAGCATCGGAGACGTACCGGTCCCTCCTGTCCCTCTAGGTGTGGCGCGCCAGATGGCCATCACGAACCACTACTACTTCGAGCTCACACCAGAGCAGCGGAGGAATCCCTAGTGCCATCCCGACTACAACCCAACTTGGGACGCCTTCTTCATCAATCGGCGTGAGAGTGCGCTTGCCAGGCACGAGGAGGACGGCCTGCCTCGTTCGAACTTCAACGAGGCCGGCCATCGGCTGTGGTGGCGCGGCCGGACTCTCCAGAGCGTCATGGCCTACCGTGGCCCCCGCCTGCGCTACCCTCAGTCTCAGCCCACACGTGCTCACTAGCCGAGGTTCGACTACCGCGACCCCGATGCCAGCGATGACGACGTCGGCGACTACGACGACTATAGTGGCGACGTTTATAGGGCTAGGCACGACTATGACTGAATCACTCCAACATTCGAAAACAAGTTCGGTCGATTGTGACTTAATCTGACCATGTACTTTAATTCCAGTTCAATCGTTTCCCCGCCTCTCGTGAGTGTTATTGTGATACATGATTAGAACAATACATTACATAAAATGTTTAATACATGATTAGAACAATACATGATTATACATGATTACACATCATTTCTTCGCTAGTGTCCCTTGCTTACGATTGTGGCGTAACCATGGAGAATCTTCATTATTTAACTTGAGGCTTGTGTCAGTGTTCACTCTGAAGGGCGGAATTTCACCAAACTGATTATAATCTTGTGACATGTCTGTCTTGTCCTCCACTCCCATGATGGTTCTTTTCCCTGAAAGAACTATGTGGCGCTTTGGTTCATCACATGATGTATTCGCTTTGGTTCTTTTTCTTGGTTTGCTACTCATGTCCTTCACATAGAAAACCTGAGCCACATCTTTGGCTAGGGCGAATGGTTCATCAAGGTACCCTAGATTGTTGAGATCCACCGTTGTCATTCCGTACTGCTTGTCCAACTTTACCCCGCCTCCTGTCATCTTCACCCATTTGCACCGAAACAAAGGAACCTTAAAGTTAGGTCCATAATCAAGCTCCCATATATCTTCTATGTAACCATAATATGTGTCCGTTCGCCCTTTGCCAGTTACTGCATCAAAGCGGACACCACTGTTTTGGTTGGTGCTTTTTTTATCTTGGGCGACCGTGTAAAATGTATTCGCATTTATCTCATACCCTTGGAAAGTCAATATAGTCGAAGATGGTAATTTGGTCAGCAAGTACAGCTGCTCTTCAACAACAGTGTCATTCATGAGACGTCTTTGCAACCAAACGCCGAAAGTCGCCATGTGGAGCTGTAAAACAAAGGACTCAGGCTCCCCTGGGTTTGCTTGGCGTACAATATTCTTGTATTCCTCACTGTATGGAGCCACCAAGAGGAAATTTTGTAGAACTGTGTAGTGTGCTTGAGTCAACGAATGACCATCCCTACATATCATTGGTTTCTTTCCGATCGTGCCTTTTCCACTAAGTCTCCCCTCATGACGCGATTGAGAAAGACCAATCGGCTTAAGGTCGGGAACAAAGTCAGCACAAAACTCAATGACCTCCTCTGTTCCATATCCCTTGACGATGCTTCCTTCTGGCCTAGCATGGTTACGAACATATTTCTTTAAGACTCCCATGAACCTCTCAAAGGGGAACATATTGTGTAGAAATACAGCGCCGAGAATGGAAATCTCTTTGACTAGGTGAACCAGGAGGTGCGTCATAATATTGAAGAATGATGGTGGGAACACCAGCTCAAAGCTGACAAGACATTGGGCCACATCATTTTGTAACCGTGGTAGATCTTCTGGATTGATTATCTTCTGAGATATTGCATTGAGGAATGCACATAGCTTCACAATTGCTAGTCGAACATTTTTCGGTAGAAGCCCCCTCAATGCAACTGGAAGCAATTGCGTCATAATCACGTGGCAGTCATGAGACTTTAGGTTCTGAAACTTTTTCTCTGCCATATTTATTATTCCCTTTATATTCGATAAGAATCCAGCCGGGACCTTGATACTGTTCAGGCATTCAAAAAAGGTGATCTTCTCTTCTTTAGTAAGAGCGTAGCTAGCGCGACCTTGAAACAGTTCCGGATGTCGGTCTTCTGGGTCTTTCACACGTTGCAGGTCCTGTCGAGCTTCCTTTGTATCTTTTGTCTTCCCATACACGCCTAAGAAGCCTAGCAGGTTCACGCAAAGATTCTTTGTCACATGCATCACGTCGATTGCAGAGCGAACTTCTAGGAATTTCCAATACTCAAGCTCCCAAAATATAGATTTCTTCTTCCACATGGGTGCGTGTCCGTCTGCGACATGCGGAACAGATTGTCCGCCAGGACCCTTTCCAAAGATTACTTCTATATCTTTGACCATATCGAATACATCATCACCAGTATTTTCCTTAGGTGGCTCCCGGTGATCTGCCTTACCGTTGAAATGCTTGCCTTTTTTTTCTTACGGCATGAATTTTGCTAAGAAATCGACGGTGCGATATGTACACATTCTTTTTACAATTAGCTAAATATATACTTTCAGTCTCTTGTAAACAGTGTGTGCATGCCTTGTATCCCTTGTTTGTCTGTCCTGAAATGTTACTAAGAGCAAGCCAATCATTGATTGTAACGAACAGCAATGCTCGTAAGTCAAATTCCTCTTGTTTGTGCTCATCCCACACACGTACGCCTGGTTTGGCCCACATCTGTAAAAGTTCATCAACTAATGGCCTTAGGTACACATCAATATCGTTGCCGGGTTGCTTCAAATCTTGGATAAGCACTGGCATCATAATAAACTTCCGCTTCATGCACAACCAAGGAGGAAGGTTATAGATGCATAGAGTCATGGGCCAGGTGCTATGACTAGAGCTCTGCTCCCCAAAAGGATTGAAGCCATCTGTACTTAGACCAAACGGTATGTTCCTTGCGTCACCTGCAAAATCTTTAAACTTATTGTCGATCTTTCTCCATTGAGACCCATCAGCGAGGTGTCTCAACATCCCGTCTGACAAACGGTCCTCTTTGTGTCATCGCAATAACTTGGCATGCTCTTTGCACCAAAACAAACGTTTCAACCGTGGTACTATAGGAGCATACCACATCACCTTGGCAGGAACCCTCTTTCTGGGGGGCTCGCCCTCAACATCACCAGAGTCATCTCCTCTGATCTTATACCGCAATGCAGTGCATATCGGGCATTCAGTCAAATTCTCATAGTCACCACGATAGAGGATGCAGTCATTAGGACATGCATGTATCTTCTGAACCTCTAAACCTAGAGGGCAGACAATCTTCTTGGTTTCGTACGTACTGGTGGGCAATTCGTTATCCTTTGGAAGCATATTTCTCATTATTTTCAGCAACTTTTCAAATCTGGAGTCAGATAGACCTTCCTCTGCCTTCCATTTCAGCAATTCAAGTGTGCTGCCCAGCTTTTTCAGACCATTTTGGCAGTTTGGGTATAAGGACTTTTTGTGATCCTCTAACATGCGATCCAACTTCTCCCTCTCCTTATTAGTTTCGCATTCTCTCCGTGCATCAGCAATGGTCCGACCGAGATCATCAGGGGCCTCATCATGTGTCTCTCCTTCAGCTTCCCCTTCAGCTCCCCCTTCAGCTTCTCCCATGAAAGTATCACCATATTCAGGGAACCCAGGATAGTTGTCATTATCCTCTTCTTCATTGTTTTCCATTGTAACACCTCTTTCTCCGTGCTTGGTCCAACAATTGTAGCTGGGCATGAAACCGTGCTGAAGCAGGTGCACGTGAAGGGTTCTTGATGAAGAGTAATTCTTCAGATTCTTACACACACTACATGGACAAACAACAAAACCATTCCGCTTGTTCGTATCAGCCACACGGAGAAAATCCTGCAAGCCCTTAATGAACTCGCTTGAGACTCGGCTACCGTACATCCATTGCCGGTTCATCTGCATTATTATATAAGTATATAATAAACCAAATTAATACAAGAAATAAACTCACATTGCATATAAATTATATATACTTCCACATTACTCTCTAACGTTACAAAAATTATTGCAAATAAATCCTACTCCACAAATCCCTCTATTTTCTTGAGCATAAAAAGAGCTATATATGTGCATGGAAATCAATTAAGAAAATGCCTCATACTTACAAGTTATTATTGCAAATAAATCCTACTAAAAAATTATTATTGTAAATCATATAAGCTCACAATTACTCCCACATTACTTTCTAACATTAATTACTCCATAATTAATCCCTCTATTTTTTTTAGCATAAAAAGAGCTATATATGTGCATGACAAATTTCTACCTCATACTCATTTTGGTCAACATACAAGTACACCACCTCTACACATGTGCAAACTAAGGAATTAATTTAAGCTCAAATGCTATATAAATCAAATAAACTCTCATAATTACTCTCAAATTCTAGCCACAAATCTCACCACATCTAGAGCATTATATAAGCTAAATTAGCAATTAAAGATGAGAGAGTAAAGTTGCTAACCTTTTGAACCAATTAGATAGATGAAATAACTTAAAATCTTGGATAATTTTGATAAAAAAATCGGGCATGACCTCCCCACTCAATCCAAGCTTCCGACCACCATTAGTGTACTGGCAGGCTCGGGGGAAGAGAAGCTCGATTTTGTAGGCGACGGCCTTTAGTCCCGGTCCGTGTTAAAGGCCGGGATTAAAGGTCGCCCTTTAGTCCCGGTCGTTAACACGGTCCGGGACTAAAGGCTGCCGCCTGTGGGGTTCCCGCCCGCCAACCCTTTAGTTCCGGTCCGTGTTAACGACCGGGACTAAAGGTCCATTACGAACCGAGACTAGGTGCTGGCCGTGCCCCAGCGGCATGAACCGGGACTAATGTCCCCTTTAGTCCCGGCCCATATAGTTTGGGGACTAAAGGTGGTGAATAGAAGCCTCTTTTTGCACTAGTGAAACGATGAGACGGGGTGCGTGGATACATGGTGACCAACGCAGAGCAAGCATGCTGCCCCGATGTGCTTTGTGATCGGGCCATGCATCTCATCCAGATGGATTTAATAGGGGCCAGAACGTACAAGTGTGTCATTGGGCAAGCCGTCCTTGACGGAAACTTTGGTTTTGCCATGCCTTGTTCAGTGCCTCGTTAAGTTCTTTTTGTAAAAGAAAGCAGAGGTCGTTGTATACTTCATGGCGGTGCATAGATATTCTCTCCGATCCTAAAGAATATTATGGCTGCTGACTACGCAATACTCAGGTAAAATTTTATTTTGGTAATTACAATAATAATATATGCAATACTCGGTTGACGGAATTGAGAGAAAGCCGGCCATCATTTTTTTTTTGAAACGGAGGCAAACGCGCCCTAGCCTCTGCATCAAGAGATGCATACGGCTTTTTATTAACTTATTAGTATCAAGTAGCACAAAGTATTACATCATGGGTCACTCAACATCGATACATGGATTAACCAACGAAAACAGGCCTAATGGAAAGGATCTTCTAAACATCAACATGATAACCGAAGATCAAAACGCCAGTAACCAAAACCTCATGTATCTAGCTGGTTGCACCGAGTAACCAAAACCTCACGTTTCTTCATTGGTTGTAGGTAAGACCACATACGGATCCAGTGCGTAGACAGTGGCATAACCTATATAAAAGTAATAGACTACGCATTGTTAAAAATATAATCATTTCGGATCTTCAATATAGCCCAAACTAAAGCACAGACACCCACTCAAATGTGTGCTTTTTCTTTTTAAGGGACACCGGCCAGCCAATTACCAAATAAGTTTTTGATATTTTTTTGGTAGGGTAATACTAAAAGCGATATGGACGATACGCCACACCATTTTTGCTAAAGGACATTAAACAAACAGATGTTGAATTGTCTCCTTTTGATCACAGAAACAACATTTTTCATTGCCTTGCCATTTCCTTTTTACCAAGTTGTATTTTGTTAACAACACTTTTTGATGCAAGAACCACATAAAAACTCTAATTTTAGTGGAACTTTAATTTTCCAAAGATATTTGTGGTGATACTTTGTATGATCATCCATATAATCTAAATACATAGACTTGAATGTAAAAGCTTTGACTTTGTAAGCCCCCATTTGCAAAACATCTGGTTGTGTTGTTAGCTGAACATCTATCAACCGTGTGCAAAGGTTAATCCATCTATTCGTGTGACTAACTGTTAACAAACCTATGTTTAGAGGCGTTTGAGACATAACCAAAGCAACTGAAACTTGTTTTATTTGTGCAATGGTATAAAGCGATGGATATTGGTTGGCTAAAGGAGAATTACCAAGCCATGTGTCCTACCAAAAACGTTCTCTCTATTGCCTATTGTAAAAGAACCCCACTCAAAAAAGTCATCTTTCAATCTCATTAATCCTTTCTAGAACGGAGAATCCGAAGGATTTACCTTTACTTGAGATAAAGACTTAGAATGAAGATATTTATTAGTGATCAATTCATGCCATATTCCTCCTTTAGATAAGAGCTTAAAGAGCCATTTGCATAATATAAATTATTTTTTATTTCTTGAACCTCAATACCAAGACCCCCTTGGTCTTTTGGCCTACATATGATATTTCATCTAGTTAATCAGTATTTTTTCTTATGACTGATACGTCCATTTTGCATCACTATTTTCTATCATAATTTACTGTTATTCATTGATATATTTCATATTTAGAGATTGATACTTATGTTATTTCCTTTGTTTTCACATGTTTGATGATCATTGGAGGAGTTGCTGCCGGAGTCAGGATTCTGCTGGAAAAACGACCATCAAGGGACCATATTTTGAAGATCAGGAAAATTCTAGAAAAATACCAGGAAATTCTATTTTCCCAAAAGACTCAGGAATCCAGAAGGAGGAGTCGAGAGGGGCCAGGGTGGGCCCACACGCCAGGGTGGCGCGGCCTGACGCCTGGCCGCGCCAGCCCTGTGTGAGGGCGCCCTGGCCCACTTCTGGTCTCGCCCCTCCGCGTACTTCATCGTCCCCAAAAACCTAAGTCAGGGGGAGCTCAGAGTTAGACACCGCCGCCTCTGCGGGGCGGAAAACACCAGAGAGAGAAAAGCTCTCCGGCAGGTAGAAATCTACCGGGGAAATTCTTTCCCGGAGAGGGGAGATCGTCGCCATCATCATCACCATCGCACCGGAATTCATCGGGATCATCATCATTATCATCTCCATCACCATCACCTTCATTTCCACCATCACCACACCATCCCGCTGTAACATCTTGAGTTAGATCTTGCTATATTCATAGGGGAAACTTTCCCGGTGTTGATTACTCTTGTAGTTGATGCTATTGAGTGGAACCGTTGAATTAAGGTTTATGTTCAGATTGTTAAAACCATTATTTCACCTCTGATCATGATCCATATGATGTCTTGTGAGTAGTTCGTTTAGTTCTTGAGGACATGGGAGAAGTCAAGATGTTAGTAATGAATTATTGTTGAGAAATATTTAATGGTTTGATATTGTTGTGGTGCTATTTCACTAGTGGTGTCATGTGAACATCGACTACATGATACTTCACCATTTATGGGCCTAGTGAGATGCATTGTGTATTTGGCTACCAATTGTGGGGTTGCGGGAGTGACAGAAACCTAAACCTCCGTTGGGAAACCATTGCACCAGGGAGCGTAGGATCTTAGAGTTTAAGGCTGTGGTTAGATTTATCTTAATTACTTTCTTGTATTTGCGGATGCTTGCAAGGGGTATAATCACAAGTGTGTAGTTATCCTAGTAAGGGTAGTGCGCTAGCACAGGTTCACCCCCATAACACCTATCAAACCAATAAAGGCTATTGGCTTTATGAAGCGAAAGCTCTTGACAGAAACTCCCGTGTGTCCTCGAGAATGTTTGGTTATTATAAGTACACAACCGGCTTGTCCTTTGCTGAAGAAAGGATTGGGCCACTTGCTGCAATTGTTACTACTATCTTTTATTTACTCGCACTTTATTTACTCGTATTACCAAATACCCCTGAAAACCTGTTTGCTAGTATTTACAGTGATTCCTTGATCAAAACCGCTCATCAATACCTTCTGCTCCTCGTTGGGTTCGACACTCTTATTTATCGAAAGTACTACGATACACCCCCTATACTTGTGGGTCATCAAGACTATTTTCTGGCACCGTTGCCGGGGAGTGTAGCGCTATTGAAGAGTGGAATTGGTAAAGGTAACCGTCGCTGTGAGTATCGTTTTTATTTTGTCTTTTTATTTTTATTTTATTCTGCTATGGAGAACTCTCCATTTGGTTTCCTATTTGGAAACACATCTACTACTACTGCTGCACATGTGGATGAACCACCACCACCGCCTGCTGAAATTGATCCTTTTAAAATACCTATGAAAATTGTTGGGCGTATTATAGATAACTGCTATTCAGGTGATGGAACTGTCCATCCGGGTGATCACTTATTATTTATACATGAATTATGCGAGTTGTTCAGATGTGCAGGTATTTCACCAAGCCAGGTCAAGAAGAAATTATTCTCATTATCATTGAAAGGCAAAGCTGAAGAGTGGTATCGACTACTCCAAGATGGTCCATCTATGGCATGGGAGGATATTGTACCTCTCTTTTATTCCAAGTTTTATCCTCCAAGTGAAATTCATAAAGATCGTAACCGGATATATAATTTTTGGCCTCATGATGAAGAGAGTATTGCCCAAGCGTGGGGGAGATTGAAGTTACTAATGCTCAAATGCCCCATTCATGAGCTCCCCAATAATATTGTTATTGATAATTTTTATGCACGGCTTACTCTTCCTGATAAGGATTATTTGGATGCCTCTTGCTTTGGATCATTTACACATATGAAAGAAGATGCTAAGTGTAAACTTCTTGACCGTATACAAGAGAATGCTGAAGGATAGGAAAATGACAAAGGTAGGAAGTCAGGTATAAACTATGATTATGAATGCATTAAATCTTTTATGGGGACCGATGACTTTCATAGTGTTAGCGCTGCTTATGGTCTTGATTCACAAATTCTTGCTAATTGTCTTAAGGCCTTTGCCTCTTATATTGATGTTCCAAAGAAAGATTGGAACAAATATCATGCGCCTTATAAAGACTCTATTAGTAATATACCTACTGCAGCTACTGAAGTTTGTACTGTTGATAGCATTGTGCCTGAGCCTTATTTTGAGAAGACACCTTTCCCTGCTAAGGTAAAAAAGTATTCTACTTTGGTAAGTGTGTCTAATAAAAGTACTAAGAAAGCTGCAGAACCTGATGAGCAAATTACTATTAAGTCTCCTGTAGCTATATTGAAGGATCTTGTTACTAAAGATGTAGGGGATGAATATATTCTTTTTTGTGAAGATGCTTCTAACATTCTCTCACATCCTAAAAAGCATAGGAAAACAAGTGTTCCTGTTATTTCTGTCAGGATTGGAGATCATTGCTATTATGGTTTATGTGATATTGGTGCTAGTGCAAGTGCTATTCCCTTAGAGCTTTACAAAGAAATCATGCACGAGATTGGCGCTTGTGAACTTGAAGATATTGATGTGGTTGTTCAGCTTGCTAACAGAGAGACTGTTTGGCCTCTTGGTATTGTTCGAGATGTGGAAGTTCTTTGTGGTAAGACTAAATACCCTACTGATTTTTTAGTACTTCGTAAGGAGGCTAGTAAAACTTGTCCTATTATTTTTGGTAGACCATTTTTGAACACCTGTGGCGCCGTGATAGATTGTAAGAAGGAGAAATTTTTTACTAAGTTCAATGGAGAGTCTTATGAGTTTAATTTTTCCAAGTTTGCTAAGACTTCTTATGAAAATGATACGCCTAATGAAAATTTTCGAGTTGAACAGCTTGCTTCTATTGCTCTTGCTCCTAATAATGCCTTGCAGCAATTCATGGAAGATCACGAAAGTGATGTTTTCAGCAAGGAAAGAGAAGAGATTGACGATATTCTTCTTCGTCAACCACCATTAATCAAGCATAATCTACCTGTGGAGGATCTTGGTACCACTTTGCCACCTAAGGAAGATCATGTGTTTGAATTAAAACCTTTGCCTGATGATTTAAATATGCTTACATAGATGATAAGAAAATATATCATGTTATTATTAGCTCTAAACTTTCAGGAAAGGAAGAAGAAAGATTATTGGAGATATTAAGGAAACACCGAGGAGCTATGGGATATACTCTTGATGATTTAAAAGGGATTTCTCCCACTTTATGTCAGCATGCCATTAATATGGAGAAAGACGCAAAGCCAGTCGTGGAGCATCAACGCCGCCTAATTCCCAAGATGAAGGATGTGGTAAGAAATGAGGTATTAAAACTCCTTGATGCTGGTATTATTTATCCTATTGCTGATAGTAGAAGGGTTAGTCCTATTCATTGTGTTCCTAAGAAAGGAGGTATGACTGTTGTGCCTAATGAGAATAATGAGCTTATTCCTGAAAGGGTAGTAGTTGGTTATAGAATGTGCATTGATTATAGGAAGGTAAACAAAGTTACTAAGAAAGATCATTACCTTTTACCGTTTATAGATCAGATGTTAGAAAGGTTGTCTAAGAAGACTCAATTTTGTTTCCTTGATGGTTATTCTGGTTTTTCTCAAATTCTGTTAAGGAGGATGATCAAGAGAAAACCACTTTTACTTGTCCTTATGGAACTTATGCTTATAGACGTATGCCGTTTGGTTTATGCAATGCTCCTGCTACTTTTCAAAGATGCATGTCTGCTATTTTTCATGGCTTTTGTGAAGAAATTGTGGAGGTCTTCATGGATGATTTCTCCGTCTATGGAACTTCTTTTGATAATTGTTTGCACAACCTTGATAAAGTTTTGCAGAGGTGTGAAGAAACTAACCTTGTTCTTAATTGGGAGAAATGCCACTTTATGGTAAATGAAGGAATTGTCCTTGGACATAAAATTTCTGAAAGAGGTATTGAAGTTGACAGAGCGAAAGTGGAGGCAATTGAGAAAATGCCCTATCCCAGAGATGTTAAAGGTATTCGTAGTGTTCTTGGTCACGCTGGTTTCTATAGGAGGTTTATTAAAGATTTCTCTAAGATTTCAAAGCCTCTTACTAATCTTCTTCAAAAAGATGTACCATTTGTCTTTGATGATGATTGTAAGGAAGCTTTTGAAACTCTTAAGAAGGCTTTAACTACTGCTCCTATTGTTCAACCACCTGATTGGAATTCACCTTTTGAAATTATGTGTGATGCTAGTGATTTTGCTGTTGGTGCTGTTCTTGGACAGCGCGTTGATAATAAGTTGAATGTTATTCATTATGCTAGTAAGACTCTTGATGCTACTCAAAAGAATTATGCTACTACTGAGAAAGAGTTTCTTGCTGTTGTTTTTGCATGTGATAAGTTTAGATCTTACATTGCTGATTCTAAAGTTACTATTCATACTGATCACGCAGCTATTAGATATCTTATGACTAAGAAGGATGCTAAGCCTAGGCTTATTAGATGGGTGTTGCTTTTACAAGAGTTTGATTTGCATATCGTAGATAGGAAAGGTGCTGAAAATCCTGTGGCTGACAACCTATCTAGATTGGAAAACATTTCCTTTGATCCTATTCATGTTAACGATAGTTTTCCAAATGAACAGTTGGCCTCAATAAATGTAACTTCGCGAGACCTTCCTTGGTATGTTGATTATGCTAACTTTATTGTTTCCAAGTATTTGCCTCCGACCTTTACAGCTCAGCAAAGAAGAAAATTCTTTTATGATTTGAGGCATTACTTTTGGGATGACCCACATTTATATAAAGAAGGTGTTGATGGTATTATGAGAAGATGCGTACCGGAATATGAGCAACAAGAGATATTAAGAAAATGCCATATCAGCGCCTATGGAGGGCATCATGCTGGAGATAGAACCGCACAGAAGGTTCTACAATCAGGTTTTTATTGGCCAACCCTCTTTAAAGATGCCAGAAGGTATGTTTTATCTTGTGATGAATGTCAAAGAGTTGGTAATATTTCTAGACGCAATGAAATGCCTATGAGTTACACTCTTGTTATTGAACCGTTTGATTGTTGGGGATTTGACTTTATGGGTCCTTTTCCTCCTTCAAAAGGCTATACCCATATACTTGTTGCTGTAGATTATGTTACTAAATGGGTAGAAACCATACCCACAAAGAGTACCGATGGTGAGACCTCGTTAAAAATGCTTAAGGATGTTATTTTTCCTAGGTTTGGTGTGCCTAGATATCTTATGACTGATGGAGGTTCTCATTTTATTCACGGTGGTTTTAGAAAAACTCTTGCTAAATATGATGTCAATCATAGAATTGCTTCTGCTTATCATCCCCAAACTAGTGGGCAGGTAGAGCTTTCAAATAGGGAGATTAAGTCTATCTTGCAGAAGACTGTCAATAGATCTAGGAAAAACTGGGCTAGTAAGTTAAATGATGCTTTATGGGCTTATAGAACTGCTTATAAGAACCCCATGGGTATGTCTCCTTATAAGATGGTTTACGGAAAAGCATGTCACTTGCCCTTAGAATTAGAACACAAAGCTTTTTGGGCAGTGAGAGAGCTTAATAGAGATTTTAAACTAGCTGGTAAGAAAAGGTTATTAGATTTGAGTTCTCTAGATGAGTGGAGAAACGAAGCGTATGAGAATGCCAGACTTTTTAAAGAGAAAGTCAAGCAATGGCATGATAAGAGAATTCTTAAGAGAGAGTTTCATGTTGGTGAGAAAGTTCTTTTGTATAGGTCTCATCTCAGATTTTTTGCAGGAAAATTACTCTCTAAATGGGAAGGACCATATGTTATTGTGGAAGTGTACCGCTCAGGTGCTATTAAGATCGCTTCATTGAAAGATGACTCTACACAAGTGGTGAATGGGCAAAGACTCAAACATTATATTTCTAGAGATTCTTATAATGAAGATGTTGATGTTATTGAAACAATTTCTCTAGAAGAATTCATCCAAGACAAACTGCAGGTACCTGCAGAGTTCATTTTTGAATAGGTAACAGTTCTAGTCAGAGAAGTTTTGCGAAAAGTTCTTCCCTTAATATTTTTGCTATTTTTACTAAATATTAAAAATCACGAGACAAAAACGGGCAGGAAAAAGAGTCTGTGTGTCCCTCACACACAGGTGGTGCGGGCCCACCCCTGGCCGCGCCACCTAGGTGTGAGAGCACGCCGGAGCTCTTTTCCGTCCCGGTTTCCTCCTGTGATTTCGTTTCGATGTATAATTTTTGCCTATTTAACCCCCCGGAGTCCCCGAGGTCTGTATATCGTTTTCTCATTGTGTTTTGTTTCGAGCTGTTTCTGTCAGGGATTGCTCTCAGCTTGGGAGTTACAATGTCTTCGTCCGGTCCATCTAAGGAGAACCCTCCTGCGGATTCCATCAATCCGTACATGAGGGAGCTGAGGATGCATCTGAAGGAGTTGTCGCTCAAGGATGGGGAGTTGCGGATTAAAGATGTTCAAGGACCCATGGGAGAAGGGAGTCTCGAAGCAAGGATGGAAGCACTGGAACAAGAAGTTTTCAAATACAAGAAGATGGCAGAACGCGAGGTGGACATTATCTATAGGATTAATCAAGAGCTTGTTGCCAAGTACAAGAAGGAGACTACAAAGCTCTGGAAGGATGTCCTCTCACTTCAGGAGACGACTAGCCAATTACAGGCACAATTCTACGACGTGCAGAACCAAAATTGTGAGTATGAAGCTAGATTTCAACAAATGAGTGCTGCTGCAAGTTTTAGGATTTTAGAGACCAAGACATCCTTCCTTGATGGAGGACCTCTGCCTTGGAAGTATGACAACGAAGATTATCCACCACCACCACCAAAGGAGTAATTCGTCATCGGTATAGGCATCCCTTTGGCTTGTTTCAAGCCTGGGGGAGTGCCGCGGTATCACATCATTACCTTTTGCTCATTTACTTTTCAAGTAGTGTCATATCATGAATAGAGAAGTTATCTTATAGAATAGTTTGCATTTTGGAAGTATCCTCCTTAGTTGGTTATCTATGTATCCCTTGGTGCGAGTTGCGGTAATAAAATATTAATGAGAAGTTTTATCGTTTACTTTCCGTACACTTTATGCTAGTATGCAATCTCTCTTATATGACTAGTCTTGTTGATTGGTATTGGTATCACTTTGGGAGCATGAGTAAATTTAGTTGGTTTTGACAAACCTAGCTTGGTCAGTAGCAACTTTACCTTAAGGTTTGAGTAAAAAAGAATAAAGAAGTGGTTGTAGTTACATCACTTCAGTTTTCCTTGTGTTTGGCTTATAAGCATTGTTATTCCTTAAGTCAAAATCATTGTACCTTCAAGGGAGTTTGCATGATTATTCTTATTATATGTATGTTTGTTTGTTACATGCAACTCTTATGCTTGCTACCATGCCTTGCTAGCCAAAAACCTGTACTGAGAGGAAATACTTCTCGTGCATCCAATTCCCAAAAGCCAAGTCACTTCCAAAGAGTCCACTATAAATTCCTATGCATGGTATTTCAAGCCATTCCAAGTAAATTTTCATGTGCTACCTTTCAAAAACCTTCAAACACTTCTCATTTTTGTGCCACTATTTTTAGCTCATGAGGACGTAGTGGATGGGTTTGTTATCTTCCATACTAAATTGAGTACCCCTCGACTAGGCAGCTTCATCTGCTCATCATTAATTTTGCAAGGGAACTGGTCAGACCATTATAATCTCAAAAAGAAAAGAAAAGAAAGAGCACTCCTCCATGGAATGTGAAAGTTGGTTGGCACCCGATGGAATCGGTTAGCCATGGTTTGAGAAAGGAAAAAGGTGAGGAGGAGTGCAAAGCTATAAAAGAGCACCAAAGTGCCAATTAACCAAACATCTCGGAACCGCTCTCACTTGTTTAGTATGGAAGATATCAAGAACTCCGTTGCTAGTCGTTGACAAAAGCAACCACCTCTCAAAATAACTTTTTACCTCTGTTTTGCAAATGAAAAGCTCTAGCACATGTTTAATACCTGCTTCCCTCTGCGAAGGGCCTATCTTTTACTTTTATGTTGAGTCAACCTATTTCCCTCTATCTAAAGCAAGCATTTGAGTTGTTATGTTTCACTCATCCATATGTTGATCCGTCTAATCATGTTTACTATCTTCCTTGTTTTGTATAATGCTTTTGTCTGAAGGAATATATCTTTGAAAGCTTTCTATGAATGCAAAAGTTTACCTTGTTGAGTATATGGTCTTTGCTATGTTAGCTCTGTTTTAAAAGGCTCCGTTTAAAAGAAAGAATAGCTTGTTCATCGTTCTTTGACCAAGAACTAAGGTTTGCCATTGCCAATTATAGTTTACCTTGTGCATCTTTACATGTGATTCCCTTTTACCCATTGCAAGTCTATATCTTATGAAGGTAAGTTGCTGTCTATTATAATTTGTGCCTTGGTGAATGTGATGCTTCTTGTCCGTATTTTGATTATCGACACTTCACTCCATAAACCAGTGGTCATGTTTACCGAGTTTAGTTTTCGCTTGGGGACAAGCGAGGTCTAAGCTTGGGGGGGTTGATACGTCCATTTTGCATCACTATTTTATATCATAATTTACTGTTATTCATTGATATATTCCATATTTAGAGTTGATACTTATGTTATTTAATTTGTTTTCACATGTTTGATGATCATTGGAGGAGTTGCTACCGGAGTCAGGATTCTGCTGGAAAAAGGACCATCAAGGGACCATATTTTAAAGATAAGGAAAATTCCAGAAAAATACCAGGAAATTCTATTTTCCCAGAAGACTCAGGAATCCAGAAGGAGGAGTTGAGAGGGGCCAGGGTGGGCCCACACGCCAGGGTGGCGCGGCCTGACCCCTCGCCGCGCCAGCCCTATGTGAGGGCACCCTGTCCCACTTCTGGTCTCGCCCCTCCGCGTACTTCATCGTCCCTGAAAACCTAAGTCAGGGGGGGAGGCTCAGAGTTAGACACCGCCGCCTCTGCGGGGCGGAAAACACCAGAGAGAGAAAAGCTCTCCGGCAGGCAGAAATCTGCCGAGAAAATTCCTTCTCGGAGAGGGGAGATCGTCGCCATCGTCATCACCATCGCACCGGACTTCATCAGGATCATCATCATCATCTCCATCATCAGCACCTTCATCTCCACCATCACCACGCCATCCCGCTGTAACATCTTGAGTTGGATCTTGCTATATTCATAGGGGAAACTTTCCCGGTGTTGATTACTCTTGTACTTGATGCTATTGAGTGGAACCGTTGAATTAAGGTTTATGTTTAGATTGTTATTTACCATTATTTCACCTCTGATCATGATCCATATGATGTCTTGTGAGTAGTTCGTTTAGTTCTTGAGGACATGGGAGAAGTCAAGATGTTAGTAGTGAATTATTGTTGAGAAATATTTAATGGTTTGATATTATTGTGGTGCTATTTCACTAGTGGTGTCATGTGAACGTCGACTACATAATACTTCACTATTTATGGGCCTAGTGAGATGCATTGTGTATTTGGCTACCAATTGTGGGGTTGCTGGAGTGACAGAAACCTAAACCTCCGTTGGGAAACCATTGCACCAGGGAGCGTAGGATCTTAGAGTTTAAGGCTGTGGTTAGATTTATCTTAATTACTTTCTTGTATTTGCGGATGCTTGCAAGGGGTATAATCATAAGTGTATATTTATCCTAGTAAGGGTAGTGCGCTAGCACAGTGATACGTCTCAAACGTATCTATAATTTTTGATGCTCCATGCTAATTTTTACACCATTTGCCCATTGTTTTGTTACACTTAGTGGCACTTTTATGCATTTTCCGGAACTAACCTATTAACAAAGTGCCACAGTGCCAGATTCCTGTTTTCTGCTGTTTTTGTGTTTCAGAGTGATACACAGGAAATATTCTTGGACTTGGACGAAACCACATCCTGAAGTCTTATTTTACCCGGAAGCTTCCAGAGATCCGAAGGAGAGTAGGAGGGGGGCCACCAGGGCCCCACACGCAGGGGCAGCGCGGCCAGGCGCCTGGCCGCGTGGGCCCCGCGTGAGGGAGCCTGGCTCCCCCTCTGACATCGCCCCTTCGCCTATAAAGACCCCCCGACGAGAAAAACCTAACTACCCGATCAGTTTTCCAAAACACATCGTGATCCGCCGCCGCCGTCGACCCGAAGATCGGGAGGGTCCAGAAGCTCTTCCCGGCACCCTGCCGGAGAGGGGAATCGCCACCGGAGGTCTTCTTCATCGCCATGCTTGCCTCCGGAGCGATGAGTGAGTAGTCTACCTTGGACTATGGGTCCATAGCAGTAGCTAGATGGTTGTCTTCTCCACCATGTGCTTCATGTTTAGATCTCATGAGCTGCCCTACATGATTGAGATCACTGTTATGTAATTCTACATGTTTGGTTTGTTGGGATCCGATGAATATTGGTGTTTATGATTAAGTTGCTGTACTGAATTATATCTTTTGTTATCTCTATGTTGTTTATGATCTTGCATGCTCTCCGTTGTTAGTAGCTATCTTGGCCGAGTAGTTGCTAGTGACTCCAAGACGGGGTATTTATGCTCGATAGTGGATTCATGCCTCTATTTCACCTGGGGGAGTGACAGAAACCTCTAAGGTGGTAGATGTGTTGTTGCTACTAGGGAGAAAACAACATTCATATGCTCAAGGGCATATGCTTTGTTTACATTACACACTTTGCTTAATGCAATTATCTGTTGTTCGCAACTTAATACTTCTAGGGTGTTCGGATTGATATCCCCGGGAGTGGATTATTAGTCATAGATGCAGTTGGATGGCGGTCTATGTATTTTGTTGTAATGCCCAGAGTAAATCTCATAGTGATCTTCTTGACATATCACGTTATCTTTATTCTATCAAATTCCCAACTGTAATTTATTTACCCAGCATGTGTTATTTTATCTATGGAGAGACACCACTAGTGAACTGTGAACCCCGGTCCTATTTACATCATATTGTTATCACCTGTTTACTTTACTCGCACTGTTTACTTTACTCGCATATTATATTGTTTTCCACTCGATATGCTCATAACCTTTGTTTCAAGCAAACCGGTGAGATTGACAACCTCATCGCAAGTTGGGAACAAAGTATTTGTTTGTGTGTGTGTAGGTTCCACATCACCTTCAGTCTTCATTGTCTCTCCTCTCCTGATCGACATTAAACCTTGATTTCTTAACTGAGGGAAAACTAGCTGCTATACTCATCATACCTTCCTCTTGGGGTTCCCAACGGGCTGGTTATTCACCACGCACAAGGACTGTCTGCCCCTACGTCAACCACACGTTAGCAGCCTCTTTTCTGGTGCCGTTGCCGGGGACTTTTTCGCACGCACATCCTTTACTTTGTTATTGTTTTGCTTTACTTTATTTATTTTACTTGCATCGTTTTATCAAAAATACAAAAAATTTAGTTCCTACTATAGTTTTTATTTTTGTTGGTCTGTTATTGTCTTGCTTTATCATGCTTTCTATCAATGGTTGGTTTCTTTGAAACTAAATCTTTTTGGCAAGGTGGGTTCACGGAAGAGCAGCAAAATTATTATGAGGAACACCGCTTGTCACAAAAAGGGAAACACTTATGGGAACAAATCAATAGATTATATGTCATTGCTAGAAATGTGTGCTCTACTTATAATGTTACTTATTGCTTTGATGAATCTTGTTGCTGTAGGAGGTATAAACACCTCCCTTTTCAAAGTGAGTATAACGATGATGTTACCATATCTTCTTATATTAATGGAAATTATGACTTTTATGATGTGGAACAAATTGAAAAATTTATTGCTTGGAAGGGTGCATTCGAACTTGCTTATTTGCTTGAAAATACCGATGATGCACTTTATAAATATGAGGTTTATGATATACTTAAATTTTGCTTTGATAATTACAAGGAAGAAAATGGCTATATTCTTAAATATCTTAATAGATGCTCTCCAACGGAAGAGACTAATGCCTTGAAGGAGCCTATGGAAGAAGAAATTGCTGAAACTGGAAGCTCATTGGATGAAAAAGAGGAGGAGAGTGATGATCAAGAGGAGGAAGAATGGAGCTACCCATGTCTACCCCCTAATAAGAGTAACTCTTTAACTAATACATTAT
This sequence comes from Dactylis glomerata, assembly GCA_007115705.1. Lineage (NCBI taxonomy): Eukaryota > Viridiplantae > Streptophyta > Magnoliopsida > Poales > Poaceae > Dactylis > Dactylis glomerata. Next base: position 9,211,056 of record QXEO01000546.1, read on the forward strand.
TTGATAGCCCTCCATGCTTAACAAAAGAGGGTGAGTGTGATATTTATATTGTTAAGTTTGATGCTACTGAAAATTATTATGAGAGAGGAAAATATGGTTGTTGAAATTCTCATGTTACTAAAACACCTCTCTTTATATTGAAAGTTCTGAAGTTGCTCTTGTTTTATCTACCCATACTTGTTACTATGTGCTTCTTTGATTTATTTTCTTACAAGATTCCTATGCATAGGAAGTGGGTTAGACTTAAATGTGTTTTATATTTGCTCCTTGATGCTCTCTTTTGCTTTAATTCATATTTCTTATATGAGCATCTTCTCAAATTACTGAGCCAAGCTCAAAGGCGTTAAAGAAAAGCACTCTTGGGAGATAACCCAATGTTTTATTTTCAGTACTTTTCTTTTATTTGAGTCTTAGAAGTTATTACTACCGTAATGACCGCTCCTTTTCTTGTTTATTTTGTTTTTGTGCCAAGAGAAGCCTCTAATTCGAGTGAGGTAAAGATTTGGGGATGTTGCTGTCCTGAAACTGTTTTTGGTTCTGCACCGTAAAAATTCGTATAAATTCTCCGTATATCTTTTGGACCTTCGATTTCTTGTGCATATGGCCCAGGTTATATCCAAACTTTTGTTAGTTGAACACTTTTTGATTTGAGCAACAGAAAATCCCTCAAAAATTCGACCTTTGTCAGCTGTTCAGTTTTGACAGATTTCTGCCAATATTTGTGTTTGCCACTTTATCGCTTTCTTTTGAGTTATTTTGATCACGGAACTTTTGGGGAGGTTGCTACAGTATTATATACTATATATGTGGTGGTTTTGAGTTGAAACCTGAAGCAAATAGAGGATTGATTATATGTTATGCTTGCCCTAATGTTGCTAATAGAATTGTGTTTAGTTTTGTATGAAGGAAGTTTTCAAGTGTAGGGATTGGAGAATGATGAGATGAGTTGAAGAATGGACAAAAGCTCAAGCTTGGGGATGCCCATGCATCACCCCAAGAAATATCAAAGAAGTACAAGCGTCAAAGCTTGGGGATGCTGTGACGACCTCAAATTTGATAACAAACTCGAAGTGCCCGTTATGTATTCCACCGCAATCCCAGAACCATTGTTGCGATATACATAACGTAGTTGGTAACCAGTTCCATAGACATTACAATACGATGGTTCAAATACAATGGTCATAGTGACCAAGTTCATATTACAACACGATATAGCAGCGGAAATAACGTCTTCGGGTCCATGCCTTCACCCTACAGGCAATGGCGACTCACGGAGACGAACTTAGTTCTGGTACTCTTCTTCATACCCTTCCTCCTGGTACTCTTCCCCAAAGTCTGGCCAAGTTGATAGCCAGGGACACAGCCATGAGTACATTAGATGCACTCGCAAACCATCTTATAAATGAAAAGAATGAAATAGATATGCAAGGTTTATATGGTGGACTAAGCACTAAGTTTATTTGCAAAAGCTAGTTTTATTTCCCAAGAATGTTCATTGGTAGAAAAGAGGTTTAGTTCTCTAAGTTCAAACTAAAGAGGAACTTCCATTGTGTCCACATCATGGTCAAGTCAAGTCAAATCAATTCCTGTCATTCACCAGGTTCATCATAAGTATTTTCATTCTTGACAAAAGCCAGACACAGCTTGCCAACTGTCCATGACCGCGGACGCGGCTATTCGAATAGTTTTACACTCTGCAGAGGTTGTACACTTTACCCACACCATCCGACTACTCATCGTGTGGGCAACTTCCCTGCATAACAACATATGCCACGACAAGCAGCCGACCATAATGTTTCACCTGCCCGCCTTAGCATAAACACTACCGCCTAGAGATGTACCCTCAACACCGGAGTTCCAAGAAGCTGTCCGGAGTGTGCAAAGTTCCCAGCCACTTGATCCTCCGGATGCCACTAACCGAGGTAGAGTTATACTACGGCAGTACATTTTCAATGAGGGCTCTTCGGCTTGTACCCCAACCACCTATGAAGAGGAGGACAAGGCGAAACTCGGCCGCAGCCAAGGGTGCCCTGGAAAAGGAGTCCCTGGTCGGACTTCCATTTACATTTGTAGGGTCTACACTAAGGCGAAACAAACTACTCCACTAAGCCCCGTCCCATACCGGGATAATGTGGTCGTACTGTATGGCTGGCTCACATAGTACATCACTCGTTGTCATTTCGCAAATACATTCCATAGTTCTTAGTCAAGATTATTTTTCCTTCATAAAACCATCATGTAGGAGAAACCTCTAATTCAAGTGTTCAAGTTCAAGTCACACATTTTCAACTAGGGTTCCCCTTATAGATGACCTCAGTTTTATTAGCGACTAAGCAACTAGTATGAGTGATGATACCACTAAGTAAGGTTGGATAAACTCAACTTGATGCTCTTGCTAAGCAAGATATCACTATACCTCTATGATTCTACTCTAGCAATTCAATCATGCAATTTACTTAAAACAAGCAGAATGCAATAGTAAAACTAGGCATTGGGAGTATGATTCAAAAGATGGCTTGCCTTGGTTGGCAAAGTGTCCGGGATATTCTTCTTCTTCTTGATAATAATAATCCCCCTCAATATCCTCCTCAACAACACTAGCGTCTAATAACGAAATAAACACAATACACACAATCACTACACAATGCTAGCAGCATACCAAGCACACATACTTGTCTTCAAACAATAGCCTTCATGTTGGATGTTATTTGAATTGGTTTGCAAGGTTTCTTCCAAGTTTGCATTAGGGGTGCAAGTTAAACTTTCTACTAAGTGCCATATGTTGTTTACTTTCTAAGCATTTGTATTGGTTTAGGGGCATTAGGACTAGTTCAAGTGGAGGTTGACTAGTTGATTAAAGGGTAATGGGGGAAAAATTAATTCTAAGTGTAATATAGAGATCTATCATTTTATGCTACAAGATAGGATTGGGTTAGGGTCTAATTGACTTTACTAACTAGGTTTGAGTTGGTTAAGGGTAACTAAACAGTAGGCAAGTTGATTAGTGAGTTCACAAATCAAGTTTCAAGATTTTAGGAGGTTTAAATAATTTTCTAGAATTTTCCTATGATTAATAAAGGTATGGTCACACTATTCTTATTTATTTTTATCCCTAACTCAATTTGAATTTTAACCAGTTCTACAGTGTAGAGCATTTTACAAGCTTTCCAACGCATATTTATTTGCTAGAAAAGGATTTGTAAATCTCTGGGAATTTAAGTTTGAAAATCATATCTGAAACAATTTTGAATTAATTCGAAAAGGCGGGAGAATAAATAAAAACGAAACGGACCTACTTCTAACCAAATGGGCCGATTCTGAGCAGAACCCGAATGGGCCGGCCCAGAAAACATTTCGCACGGGCGGGAAAGAAATAAAACAGAACCTGACAGGAGGGTCCCACCCGTCAGGTCACTTAACTAAACCGAATCGGTATGCTACCGACCGATCGAGATCCAACGGTCCACGGCCATCGTCTTCCTCAACTAAGGCAGGGGCTCACAGGCATTGCAGAGACGACTGTTCGACGGCGAGGGCGGGACGGAGAGGAAGCAGAACTCGATGGCGACGCGCGGGATCGACTGCGGCGGTGCTCCTCCACCAATTCCCAGCGGCGGCTTGCTCCGGGGAGGTCGAACGCGGCTGCGCTCTCCTCGTCCAGTACCTCGCCGGTGGGGCTGGCGTCGTCGAGCTAGAGCAAGCGGGGCGAAACGAGTATGTCTGGGAGGTAGCTGGGATCGGGGCGAGTCTCTTCATTTGATCGGCGGGGCCTTTTATAGGCCGGAGCGTCGAGGGAGAGGGTGTCCAAAAGCTCGCCGGAGCGGGGGCCCTGGGCGCGTGCGTCGAGCGACACTAGGCACGGCGGCCTTGCTCGCGTGCTGGGGGGCTTCGGTCTCGGCTGCGGCATGCTGTGGGTCGGTGCTAGCGAGGGCAGGGTGGTCAGCGACGTGCAGAATGCTGGGAAGAAGAGAGGGGGGTCCTGGGTGCTGCCTCCTCTTCTCCTCCCTTTCTCACGGCTCGGGTCGGGGCTGGGGGCGCTGGGCTCGACCGAGGCATCGTCCAGGAGCATGGCAACAGGGTTTGGGCGAGCAAGAACAGTGATCTTCACAGTAGCTGTGATTTGGCTCGATTTCATCTGCCAGGTGTTCGACGAATTGCCCGCAAGAATTTCAAATTCGAAATTTTGAAAACTTCCACTTTGAGTGATCAACATATTGGCCAAGGTTTCCAGTCATATTTTTGTTACAAAGAAATGTTGGGTTTTGCAGAAATCTTATTTGCATTTTTGAGTATAGTCACTGTTTCAGATTCAAACTTTGGTTGAAGTTTGAGTGATGCTCTGATTTGAATTTTTAGTAGCAACTGCTTGTTCGAGTTAGTATGTGACTTGGTTAAGCTCAACTCACTGGCCAAACACTGAGGTGAGTTGCAGATTTCTTAATCCAAGGGCTCAAAGTAGGGTAGTCAAACAGATTTCCTAGATCACAATTTTCTTCTCTTTTTCTTTATGATTTTTATTTCTGGTTTCTTTGGCTTGTGTAATCCTTCTCTAATATCTCTGTTGGTTAAGTTAGAATTAACTAACTATTGCACAACAAGGAATAACACACATGAAATCATAAAGACATATAATAGAAAATACATGTATGAATGAAATAATAGATAAAAAGTTTTATCTGGGTCCAAAATTTGGCACTTTAATTAATAAGAAGTGGATTACAATTTCTGAGTTGTTACAGATGCCCCCGAGGCACCCCTTCTTCATCGGCAAAAATCATGTCACCTTTCAAAACACTATATTTTTATTGCTTCATGCACTATGTGTTTTTCTTGGAGCGTCAGTTGTTTTAGTTTTCTTAGTTAGTTTAGTTTGTTTGCTACAATAAATGGTTGGACCCCAACAAATTTCTTTTGGAGGAGATGTACTCGTTTTCATTTGCCAAGAACACTCAGTTTTTCACTCTTATCGTTTATCGTGTGTTCTTCTTTTTCTGCTACTACTTTTGGTTTTCGTTTTCGCCTTGATTTGCGTTCAGACCTTGTCATATCTTTTCATCAAGGTGTATTTTTGCCTCTGATCTTTATTGGTTTTCATCAAAAGAGGTGTTTATAAAAATTTCAAATGGTGTTGGAAAAGAGAAGAAGCTTTGTGCAAAATAGTGGTACAAGAAGGAGCTTGTGTAGACTGCGGCTTAGGCTTTTTCATGCCATGCTTGATGTCTTTTTGATAGTATGCTTAGTGGTTTTGTTGTAGCATGACTTGTCTCAAATAACTGAGATTGCTTAATGAGCCTTTGAAAAAAAATCATGCGTTGTTTTTATTGTATGGAAGCATTATTTTGGTTTTCTCCTTGATGCTTTATTTGGGTTGACTTGGCGCATGCTCACACATGTTAGACTCTTACAAAGTCACCAATAGCCTTCATGATCATTTAGTTTTTGACTTTTGATGCCATCTTATACTTCTTTTAATGTTGCTTTGTCGCTTTGCATGATTATGGCCATTATTGCTCTCTTAGTTGGTCGCTCCCAGTCTTTTGCTAGCCCTCATTTTGTACTGAGTATGAGCTCTACTCGTGCATCTAACTCCCAAAAACCAAGTTTGCCATTGTGTCCACTATAAATTCCTATGCATGGTATTTGTAAGCCATTCCAAGTAAATTTTCATGTGCTACCTTTCAAAAAACCTTCAAAACACTTCTCGTTTTGTGACACTGTTTTCAGCTCATGGGGACGTAGTGGTCGGATTTGCTATCTTCCATATTGCTTATTCCAAAAATAAAAATAAAATAAAAAAGAAAGAAAAAAGGCACTCCTCCAAGGAATGTGAATGTTGGTGGGCACCCGATGGAATCGGTTAGCCATGGTTTGTGAAAGGAAAAAAGGTGGGGAGGAGTGCCAAGCTTTATAAAAGAGCACAAAAGTGCCAATCTCTCTCTCAAAAACTTGCTTCATTTTTGTATGGAAGATAGTAAGAACCCCATTGCCAGTCGTTGACAAAGACAACCACCTCTCAAAACCAATTTTTATCGCTCTGTTTTACAAATGAAAAGCTCTAGCACATGTTTAATCACTACTTCCCTCTGCGAAGGGTCTTTCTTCTACTTTTATGTTGAGTCACCACCTTCTTTCTTTATGCACCATTAAGAGAGCATAGTTGTCATTCTTAGTGTAATATGCATTGTCCCAAAGTTCATTGATTGATTCATATTGTTGGTTTCACTTGTTCTTAAATTATTTGTATCTAGTCGCCCTATTAAACTTGAAGGTGTCCTATGCATTTATGTTTTGCTCTCTTTAAAGGACAAGCTGAAAACCATTTGTATATTTTTCCTTATGATTTGAACAAATGTTTGACTTTCATTGTTTCATTTTCATGATCTTTTGTTTGTATTCATTTACATGTTTACAACATGGTTGCTAAGTTCTTATTGTCATGATTATATCTTCATGCCCATGTTTTAAGTTCTTATGATCCCAGCTCACCAATGCTTACATATATGATCAAGATTGTGTAGGTGCATGTCACCTCAAAAATTATTCTTTTGTTATCACTTACCTACTCGAGGACGAGCAGGAGTTAAGCTTGGGGATGCTTGATACGTCTCAAACGTATCTATAATTTTTGATGCTCCATGCTTGTTTTTACACCATTTGCCTATTGTTTCGTTACACTTAGTGGCACTTTTATGCATTTTCTAGAACTAACCTATTAACGAAGTGCCACAGTGCCAGTTCCCTGTTTTCTGCTGTTTTTGTGTTTCAGAGTGATACATAGGAAATATTCTCGGAATTGGACGAAACCACATTCTGAAGTCTTATTTTACCCGGAAGCTTCCAGAGATCCGAAGGAGAGTAGGAGGGGGGCCACCAGGGCCCCACATGCAGGGGCGGCGCGGCCAGGCCCCTGGCCGCACGGGCCCCGCGTGAGGGAGCCTGGCTCCCCCTCTGACATCGCCCCTTCGCCTATAAAGACCCCCCGACGAGAAAAACCTAAGTACCCGATCAGTTTTCCAGAACATATCGCGATCCACCGCCGCCGTCGACCCGAAGATTGGGAGGGTCCAGAAGCTCTTCCCGGCACCCTGCCGGAGAGGGGAATCGCCACCGGAGGTCTTCTTCATCGCCATGCTTGCCTCCGGAGCGATGAGTGAGTAGTCTACCGTAGACTATGGGTCCATAGCAGTAGCTAGATGGTTGTCTTCTCCACCATGTGCTTCATGTTTAGATCTCATGAGCTGTCCTACATGATTGAGATCACTGTTATGTAATTCTACATGTTTGGTTTATTGGGATCCGATGAATATTGGTGTTTATGATTAAGTTGCTGTACTGAATTATATGTTTTGTTATCTCTATGTTGTTTATAATCTTGCATGCTCTCCGTTGTTAGTAGCTATCTTGGCCGAGTAGTTGCTAGTGACTCCAAGAGGGGGTATTTATGCTCGATAGTGGGTTCATGCCTCTATTTCACCTGGGGGAGTGACAGAAACCTCTAAGGTGGTAGATATGCTGTTGCTACTAGGGAGAAAACAACATTCATATGCTCAAGGGCATATGCTTTGTTTACATTACACACTTTGCTTAATGCAATTATCTGTTGTTCGCAACTTAATACTTCTAGGGTGTTCGGATTGATATCCCCGGGAGTGGATTATTAGTCATAGATGCAGTTGGATGGCGGTCTATGTATTTTGTTGTAATGCCCAGAGTAAATCTTATAGTGATCTTCTTGACATATCACGTTATCTTTATTCTATCAATTGCCCAACTGCAATTTATTTACCCAGCATGTGTTATTTTATCTATGGAGAGACACCACTAGTGAACTATGGACCCCGGTCCTATTTACATCATATTGCTATCACCTGTTTACTTTACTCGCACTGTTTACTTTACTCGCATATTATATTGTTTTCCACTCGATATGCTCATAACCTTTGTTTCAAGCAAACCGGTGAGATTGACAACCTCATCGCAAGTTGGGAACAAAGTATTTGTTTGTGTGTGTGTAGGTTCCGCATCACCTTCAGTCGTCATTGTCTCTCCTCTCCTGATCGACATTAAACCTTGGTTTCTTAACTGAGGGAAAACTAGCTGCTATACTCATCATACCTTCCTCTTGGGGTTCCCAACGGGCTGGTTATTCACCACGCACAAGGACTGTCTGCTCCCACGTCAACCATACGTTAGCACACAGGTTCACCCCCATAACACCTATCAAACCAATAAAGGCTATTGGCTTTATGAAGCGAAAGCTCTTGACAGAAACTCCCGTGTGTCCTCGAGAATGTTTGGTTATTATAAGTACACAACCGGCTTGTCCTTTGCTGAAGAAAGGATTGGGCCACTTGCTGCAATTGTTACTACTGTCTTTTATTTACTCGCACTTTATTTACTCGTATTACCAAATACCCCTGAAAACCTGTTTGCTAGTATTTACAGTGATTCCTTGATCAAAACCGCTCATCAACACCTCCTCGTTGGGTTTGACACTCTTATTTATCGAAAGTACTACGATACACCCCCTATACTTGTGGGTCATCAATGACCATCACTCTGCCAGAAAAAGCGTGATCTAAAATAGTCCAATCTTTTGCAAACCCCTTTAGGTATTGATGCATGCAAAATACATGCATGAACTTTGTAGTTTATTGATGCATATTCCTACATATTATAATGTTATTAGTTGTTATAATCATGATTTGCAATGATTTATTTTGTTTATAACTTTGCATAACTAAAAAACCCTATTTTGTGTATTTTGACGTTTCAGGAACCTTCCCGAACTCAAATTGACATGGGATTTTTTGGGCGTTAATATTTTATCACGAGAACCTTCTGGAGCACAAAAAGTCAACGAGGGAGGCTACGACGGTCAAACGAGACCAGGTGGCACGGGCCCAGGCCAAGGCCACGCCACCCAGGTCCGTTTGGATCTCTCACCTCCGATGCTGTCCATCTTTGTATCCTGATACTCAGCTTGACCTAAAAACACCTATATAAAGACCACCCCTCGGTGTTCCCGAGAGGGAGTGGTGGAGAAATACGAAACACAGAAACACAGGCTTGGAGGGGAAAATGTCGCCAGAGTCACCCCAGACGCTTCTCCAACCTCTTCGATGTCAACACCAACGACACCGACATGAAGAGGAAGTAGTCCACCTCTGGACTATGGGTTTGTGGCAGTCACTTGTTCTATCTCTCTCTTATGCTTCAATGTTTAGATGCTATACGTGCTGCCCAACATGATTATGGTGCATATTATGTAATTCCTGTGTGGTGGATCTTTATTTTATTGGATGATCAATGAGATGCGATATGTTATTATGTTCTTGATGTATGAGTAGATACATATTATTACCCGGTTCTTTATTACTTGTTCTGATCCAACATGTATGCGAGAGCGCGAGAGGAGGATGGTGTGTATTAGATGAAGTAACTAGGTAGTAGTGATTGGATAGTGACAGTATTCATGATCTGCTATGGTGTTTTACCTTTCCACGGTTACCTCACTAGGGATAAAAAGAATGCATGTGCTATAATTTTTTAGTGACAGGTGAGAATTCCAAGTGACATTCATAGACATAGTTCTATTATAATATTTCCAAGCGGTAGCATATTGATATTCAACATAATGTCAAAGTACCTAAGGCTATACTCTGTTAATTCTTAATACTAGATTGCTTGAAATGTATTTCTATCTAGTGGGGTATAAGTAAGATGTGTTGCATCATCTTTAAATTAGGACGTGATGCCCATATGAATATTATCAAGTTAACATAATAAAAATCATGTCAATATTTCGATCATCTATCTTGCGCTTAATGCCACCACAACTTTTTGAGAGAGTAGACAAGTGAACCCATAAACCCCGATCCAATTTTAATCATAAGAAACACCTTTCCAACACTTTTATTCACAATTTTATTTTTAGCACTAATTAATTCTGAAAATACAAAAACATATTTACTTCATTGCATTCACATATAAAACCCAAAAACATCTTTACCGCATTATTCTAGTTGCATAATATTTTGGTTTACTTTACACGCATCATATTTATTTTACTGCATTTGTTATTTATTTTATTGCATCTTCATATTTACTGCCACTGTAAACATGAGAATTACTCTAGGAAACTAGCTAAGTGAATGGTGGAGTTACCACATTTAGCTAACATCGTCTTCTCTAATCTACCACTATTAATCTTTGCAAGAGCAATGTTCTTGGGTCGACCCATGGAAGGTAGGAATGCCCATCGTGTTAATTGATTCAATCAAAAGCTTTTGAGTGTAAATTGGAGTTTATCAAATTACGAGTATAAATATCAGAGCTTTTAACATCTTCTTGACAAAAAAAATTAAACTACTTAAAAACTCGAGTAGGTATACGCTTCGTTCAATCTGAGCACTTGCAGGGTCTGTGGGCAAGTTTGGCCCATAGGGCGGGCAAAAGGTGCACCCACATTGCCCCCCACCCCTAGGGTCCCGACCCAACTAGTAATTTTAGGGTACTAGTGACATTTATTGTTTTGGTCCCAATGTGAAGTGCAACTTCAGAAAAAGAAGTTAAATGGCCAAGTTGTAGTGTAGGTCCACACTCTAATGAATGCAATCAATGAATCACTACTAGTTGTAAGAAAAAAATCCTTACAATAATCTATCGTTCTCCTCTATATGATTCATTTCGGCAAGCATTTTTTTCATAATTGATTAGACCAATACCATAAAATTTGGTCCATATTTTCTCATGTTACGGGCTACCCATCTATTAGGGAAGCAAGTGGTGGTACACTATAATTTCTCTTAAGATATTGAAGACACCATAACTTTAACAAACATTTGACCATGAAAAAAAATACAGATTCAAACTCATGATTAGTTTATACTCTACAAGTTTCTATAGATTTGATTAATTACTTCTATGGTAAACTCTAAATTTCTCTTAAGATATTTGTAGGAATGTATCATTACATATGTATACAAAATAACATTATAATGCACATACAAAAGATGTAGAGACATTCGATTTCACAATTTTTTAGCCTATGTTAGTAAATACAAAACTTACATATTTTTGTTACAAAAATATATTTATTTATCACATGACAAGTGTACCTTATAATGTATATTAAAATAATATGATATAAACAATAATATTTATGACATTTCAAATGTAGTTAATTAAAGATAAAATCGTTCAAAATGTAGTCTAAAAAAGTAATCATTGAAGATATATTCTAGTGTAAATTATATTTATTTAACTCGAATACCAAATTTGTTTGGACCGGCCTTGAGCAGAGGACATTAAACCAATTGAAGGCTTCGTGAATTGTGCGGGCGTACGCAAATACTTTGCAAAAATTGTCCATCAACACAGTTATTACATCGGCATCCTCCTCATCTTCCTCACTGGAGCCACCGTCCGAATCCGATGCATCGGTGGGGGGAGCATGTTCCAATGTCGCAGCCAACTTCATGTCCGATATAGAGATGATGAGCACCCGGCCATCGCTGCCACGGACAACCTTCGCGAACTCAGTATCTCTGCCTATATGTAGGTCGGGAATATGCACGTCGGTGCGATTGTCGAGTGAAATGCATCTATAGTCCTTAAACTTACTGGCTATGTCTAAAATAGTCTTAGCTAGAACTCAGTAAGTGCACGAATTTAGTCCTAAAAGTTGCTATGCATGTCGGTCCTAAATCTGTATACTCGCTAACGTGGCAATGAATCAGACGCGCCACGACGTTCACAACCGTTAGAAATCCCAAAATGATTGTTCCCTGTCTTCGTGCCTTCCTGGCGTCCACCACTCTTGCCGCTTCCCTCCCGATGCCGCTCCATGGCCCTTCAACTCCCGAGCACTCCGGCCAACTCGCCCCGGGCACCAACCACGCCACTCCTCGTCGTTCGTGTCTACACCACTGTGGCCTGCTCGTTTCATCCATTGGCGGGGAGACACGGCCCCGCCCACAGCTGTTCTCGATTTATTTGTCGGATCGGTGCAGGTCGTCCCCAATAACCTTTGAGTTCCGCAAGTCGTGTTCAGGTGTTCTACAGCAGNTTCTAACTTCAAAACCTGCATGACCTCCATAGTTTACCCAAAATAACCAAGCATCATCCAAGTTTCTAAATTTCTGACCAACTTTAGGTAAGCAAATAGGAATCACATTCTCCCTACATCAAAATAAATATGTACTTTAGGTAAGGAAATAGGAAACACATTGATGCAAACAAAGCAAAAATAATTTCAGAGTAAGACTATCTTACTTGTTAGGTTGTGCCATTGATCCCGGCGGCGCCACGGCGTTACTAGCCTGCTAGGTTGACGGACGGCAACAGTCGACGTTGTCGGCAACTCTTATCAGGTAATTTTCTGAGTTCTGACCTTGCTCGAAATTCATTCCTGTAAGCCAAATAATCAGACTGATCCGTACATACTGTACATCAGCTGCAACAGTGTGTACGTAGAAGATTTAATCATTGCACTGGTATTGATTTTTGCGTTGGTGTTAGAGAAAATAAGTACTCATGATAAATTCTGGGAACATGTCAAGATTTACAAGGAGGAACATTTTATTCTCTTGCACTACCGGTATATTCCTCGACTGTAGCAGTACAAGGCTAACTCGGATGGCATTGTCAGGAATTATTAAGTTGATGTTTCCTGATGCATATAGCTGCCAGATTTGTGGATTTCTTATGATTTAAATTTCTAGATGATTGCTTTTGTTGGCTACAGAGATTGTTAAGTTATGCCTTTGACTCAACAAAGAAAATTTCGTTGCCTACAGAGAAGAAACATCCCAAGAGGATGAAGCGAAAGATGGCCTGACCTCTAGTGCCTGCCGCCGATGATCGCCCCTCGATTGCCAGCGCCAGAGATCGGATCGAGGAGATAAGCGAGCGAACTGACTTCCCCGCCAAAATCCTGACCGCGCGCTGGATCCCCGCGAGGTTTTCCCTCCTCCGTCCTAAACTGGGCTGTATTGCTAAATGGGCTGGACCTGGCTGGCTTGGATGCGTTGAGAGAGGGGCTAGTAAGCAGGAGTCACGCGATCTGGAACGAACGGCATCGCGCGCATGCAAGGCTGCCTCTGACTTGTCTGTAGCAAGTTAGAGAATCTGCGACCTGGCTGCCTACGTCAAATGCCGTCGGTATGTGGTGTCCGCATACCATGGGCACCACTGTGAGAGCACGTCTGTGACCCGTATCGATCGAGCGCAAACTGCTCCTTGCATGCTTGGGCTGATGCTCCTCACCTTGGCGAATGGCCGTGGTCTACACATGCACGCCGCCTGACGGATCTGTGTGGGACTCCGACGACGCGTGGTGGCGTCGGTGATGCAAGAGAGTCAGACGAGACGAAGTGAACTGGGCAAGGAAGAGGAAGAAGAAAGAGGGGCGTCGTCCACCAACTGCCACCCGAGGGCTCGGTCGGCCTCGGGGCCTGGTACCTCTCTTTGGCATAATGGGATCGACCATGAGGTACCTTCGATCATGGACCGTTTGATCAAGTGGTAATGGACAGGTACAAATGTTTCCAAGCACAGGAGAATTTCCCATAATTCAAATAGCTTAGGCTAAATAGCATTACAAACAGATGTTGTTTAAAATTCTATTTTCTTTGTGTAGAACATCTATACTGGTGTACATATTTTTGAGAACACGTAAAATGGACTTTATACTCTTTTTTTACTAAGATGCCTTATTTGATATGCTCACTGAAAACTGCACCTTATATATATATCGATAAAAGTGTCACCCTCTAGTTAAAGTTTGGTACGTCAGATTTGCAATCTAGTGCTACCAATAGAAACTTAGATTAAGCTACTGTGGTTGAGTGAAGTGAAATTAAGCTCTGAAGTAAACAAGTAGCATCGCATAGGCTTACACGACCTATTCTGAATTTTCAGTACCCGTTATTTTTGTCGCCACCACCACTTCATCGCCCAATCCAGAGACCATCGGAATCGCCGGCGGTTTCGAGTAGCCGAATCCTTCCCCATCAACACCCTCCTTTCTCTGATATATGCGAACCCACGCGCTCTGGCCTAAGCCTCAAGTCGAGCAGGGCCCGTTCATCGAGCTAAACTTAATAAGTACTCCCTCTGTTTAGAAATAGACATCTTTTAGTGTATAGGTTCGTTCGAATCTATATACTAAAAGATGTCTAGATATATTAGCTTTACAAAATTAAAATATCTTATATTTCTAAACAGAGGAAGTACCAAGCTATGTTCTAGAGTCCATCATCATGCAATAGGCGTGGACCGGCGCAACATATGCCTGTAATGCCGATCACGTTCGTTCTGAGCTCTGGACTCTAGGCATAGCTCGTACTTTGGTTACAACCCGTCAATTTTTAGAAACAATTTCATAGTCAGGGGACTCTACTGGATGCTTCCGACCAGGAAAACAGACACAAATCTCCTCCCATTACAAGAGAAAACAATTAACAATTACTCACTTGTGACATGTCAATGCTAGTACCATCGCTTCCTATGTATAAAAAGTTCAGAACGTACGTATGCATCTGATTAGTGATTACAAACGCCTAATTTTGTGATTTGTGAAGCAGAGAAATCTCGGGGATTGCACATCAAACAGCTCGAAACAGCCACCGTGCCATGCTGCCCGCGAGCTCTCAAACTCGAGCTCTGAATTCTGTAACTCTGAACTGATGAATGTATTGTGCCAAGCTGAAACCGTCTCATCGACTTGTGGGCACGGAGATGCCCTTCTCTCCGGCATCACTGGGACACGTCCCGGCCAGCCGGTGAAGCCATACACTTTATTCTGGAGTACCTGCTCATCGGTGCGGATCCCGTGCACCTCCTAGTGCTGCGCTATGTCCTCGTTGGCCATTGCTACCATCTAGCGCGGATATAATCCAGGCGTACTGCGCGCGGGAGACGTACGGCAAGCCTTCATACGCACTGCCGCCATCCTAGCAGCCACGCAACCACCCGCCATCAGGAACCACAACTCTGTGTCCTTCAACGAGCATGACGCAGATTCTAGTGATGAAGGTGAGAGATCCCCAATCCTAGAGCTCCCGCTCGTTGGTATGGACATGTGATCGTTGCTGCACTCCAGCGCCGACACAATCTAGGCGTATTGCGCGCGAGCGACATAGGCCGAGCTCTCGTAGGCACTGCCGCCGCCGTAGGAAGCCACGCGCCTGCCAGACATCAAGATCCTCCTCAGGAACCGCAGCTCTGTGAGGTGGAGATCCCTCTAGGAACCGCAGCTCTGTGCAGGACAAATTCTGATCGAAACCGATCTCTCAAAAAAATCTAATCAAAACCAAGAGGCAGGAAGAAACCGAACGGAGTTAATAGATCGACGAGGGTCGAGCGATATTTATGGGACTGTTTTGGTTGTAGTCCAGTTCGGTTTCTACTAATTTGAGTTTGGAAGTTTCATGTTGGATGACAGACAAAGGAAACGGACCAAACCAAGACGCGAGAAGCAATTGATCGATCGGTGAAGGATGTCGTACGAACCCAAAAGAAAAGAAAAAGAAAACGTTTCGGATTATGATGGGGAAAAGCGTACTTTTGGTGGATTGAAAGCGTACTTATGACCGCCACGGACCATACCTGTAGCAATATTATTAGTAGAGATATGTGCAATAACGTACTGTCAAAGATGGCCAAGCAAATCATATACTAGATGATATGGTAATAATCTAGTGTTAATTACACAAGATTAATAGGTTATTTTGTTTTGTTCTACAATGTGTTGATAACCATGAATTGTTACTTGGCTTTGTATCTTGGAAATTGGTTACTGGTCAGGTTTTGTTGCTTATCCCTTCAGTTTTAACTTTGGGGGCTTGTTATGTTCATACATCCTTTGCAGGACAGCAGTGGAAAAGTGGAGCAGGATCTGGTGTGACCTGGTTTTTTGGCTTCAACGATACTGCTGCTGTGCTGGCTGCGGTCTCATGTAGCTGGCCCGTTGTTGTTAGCCCGTCTGGCCCTCGGCTTTGACTACTTCGACTCCCACCGTCGTGTGATGGTGATAAGTTGACAGCACGGTGGTGGTGATGCTCAGCCTCGGCTACAACATCTTCAGGTGAAGCTTATGGTCCATCCCCATGTGTTTTTCATGTTATGGTCCTGATGATTATTCTTATGGTCCTGATGATTATTGTTATGGTCCATTAGTTTGATTCCTAGATTTCCATGTGTCCATTTGCTAAATTATGAGCAATTCCGAGGCTTATCTAGTTCGTTGGTTCCATGAATACATTGATGTGAGTTTGTATGATCATTCCGTGTAGTGTTTTACTCCTTAAGAATCATTTTAATGGATCAAGAACATATATTCATTAAACGTGAAATCAGTAGGTGTCTCTACCAACTAATTGAGTATTATTTAGTGTGTGCACTATGAGGTCTCCATTTAAACATACAAGAAGTTTCAATCAGTATCATGTACATTGACTTCTATAGAACCCACTAAACATTGTATGTAGCTCGATACCTACACTGTTTTTAACTACAATTAATAATATATGTAGCACAAATCAGTGCCATCGTTGCATGTTGTCTCACATCATGACGCTTCCTTTGATAATGTCGTTTCTTGGATGGTTCTAGATCAGTGGGATCGATTCATGTCTCTAATCATGACACTTTGATTGTTGCATTCCTGGCGTAGCTAGTCACAGATTATAGTAACTTACTCACTTCAGTCCTGTGTCCAGTGCAGCTATTAGTAGGATAATCCATCATTCCGTTTTTTAAGTTTACTGTGGATTTTCACTGCCTAAGATATATCCATTTGTTTGTATGTCTCTATTTATCATGTGTTTATAAAAGTTTTTAAAACACCAGAACCCATTATCCTATGCGCCTTTGTCGGAGGCTTTTTCTTGCCATTGTTGTTTGCCATTCCACCATTACATATCTGAGGTGGTTGATGGTGGATCCATCCTTGGAACTAGAAATTTGTGTACCCATGTCAACTGAGTTCTTTGTATGACCAGGCTGCATTTTATGTATATTGGTTTTTACAGGGGTTATATGGGTTTGCGGTTGCGGATTATAGCTATGCATGAGGCGATGATAGAATGCATGAAACTTGCTTTTGTGATGTGATAATATGATTTTACCACGTTAATATGCCTAATTGTTGGTATATACTATGGACTACACATCTTTCCCTTTTGTGTTTTCTTGTGGTTTCATGCTTATCTTGGTGCAGATGGCCCTTTGCCTGAGCTCTATACAGGTAACAGCCGTTCGCATATCTGTGTGTTGCTTGTGGCACTATCACTGTCCAGGAAACGTGAAGCACACAGATCTGGATCTCTTCGGTGCTCAGGTGCATATCTTCTTCAGTCTGCTCCTTCCCATCAGTTATTTGACAGACAGCTGGTCTCATGTTTAAACAAAAATCAATAAGGTCTGTAGGATTTCCACTTAAATATATCTTGGTTCTTACATGATTTGTTGATCTTCAGATATGAATTTTCCTACTACTCTCCTGGTTGTGCTTTCCTTACGGTGTTTTGATGCTTTATAAATGGTAGATATGCTGATGACTAAGTTACCACCTCAATAGACTGACATTTTTTTACTAGCTTAAAAGTTATAATCAACTGAATATAGCAAGAATTTTATCTACTTTATGAACTCTTCTTCTGAGACGTGACTCTGGAGCGGTACATGGGGCAACATATTGCCTTGGCGCATGCTTGTGAAGGGGAGAAGTAGAGCTGGAGCTGGCCAGGAGATATGGAGCCATGGCCGCACCTAATTCGGTTAGGTACTAGTTAGATGAGTTGAAGGTCATATGTTGTAGTGCGTCTCCTGTCTATTTGTTTGGCATGGAGCATCTATGTATATAGACTGAAGCTACTCTTGCTGGTGGTTTGATTATTTTTAAACCATTTCATCTTACTTCTACCACTTCTAGACCAATTTGCTATTTTGTGTAATATTTTTCTTAATGGATTGTATTCCTTTGAGGTCACTTCGGCATTTGGTGGGTCGTCCACTCTATTTTGTACATGGGCATTTTGGCCTGCATGTATCTAATTTGTGTACTTTAACTAGCTAGTGCTTGTGCACTTCCTTTCTTTTAGATTATCCAATATTTTTCCTATGTGATCAAAATGTCGAAAGAAACAACAAAATTTGTGGCCAAATTTCTAACAGCTTTACCAAGTCATAACGTACATATAAAGAGACGGCTTTACCAAGTCATAATGTACATATAAAGAGACGGTGCACTAGTTGGTGTGTTTTCAGCTACTACCTTTGTTTCATAATTCTTGACGGGATAGTAGTTTAGATTTGAACATTTTATAATTCTTGATGTGACACTAGTTTAAATTTAAAAAATTGAACTACAGTGACATGTCAAAAATTATGAAATGGGGTAGCTTGTTTGTGGGTTTCGTCATTGACCACTAGCACTGGCTGGACTTTTGCGAGACGACAAGACATGCAAGCGATACTTGTGTCAAGAAAAAAATCCTTAGTTCTCTGCTGACGGTGTCGCTAGTGTCACACTTGTTGCTCAGAGTTGAGGGGAAGATGATGACACGGTTTAAATTGACCCGTGTCCGTGAACAAGTGTATCCTTGAGCCTATTTTTAATTTTTTAACCGTTTTGAAATATGGTTATAATATACCAACTTGATGATTTATATGTTGATACTCTTCTCTGGAAACTCGTTAAAATTAATAACAACTCTGCTTAGAAAAAAATAGATGTAAACATAGGTGAAAACCCATGCACTACGTTGCCATCTTGCCTGTAATAAAAGATGTGATCGATTTCCCAAGCGCCTCAATTAATGCATTACAGTTGATCCATTTCCCAAGCGTCAATGCATAGCATGCCAGAGAAGCAATTAATGACTTTGCATGATGCCATGGCACCGATCCGTAGCAAAAACTATCTGGACCGTTCATCTTGTGCATTTCAACAAGTGTTTCATCTTTTTTGTTCCTCAAAGCTGAGTCTATATATACGAGGCCCTCGCTACAAGCCGCGTGCGGTATGCGCGTGACTTGTGACTTTGGACTGAGGACGAGGCGTGGACGTGGGCGTGGTGTCACCAAGCTCGATGGCATGGTGGGGAACCCGGGCGCCGCTCAATGGTGGGTCGCGCTGAAATGATTTGGCCGCGGTGGCGTGGGACGGTGAGTTGTTTTCCCTAATATGTCTTGTTTTAGCTAGCTAGCATCACTGGATGATTCTTGTTTTCCGTTGAGATCTCTTGGATGAGAATAAAACACTTCTGGGGGGTATAAAGGGAACACAAACACCTTAAAGGCATGCATTATTTGAATCTTTAACCATTGCCCTTATCGGACAATGATGCTATTTTCCAGAACCCGAGGTCCCGGGTCACTCCAACAAATCGAACTGCACTACCTTGCAGTTTGTAGGTAAGTTCACTCTTGCTCATATCTCTTGTTTATCTTTAGCAAATTACTTGCAAATATACCGGTGGTATTATTATTATGATTGCATTCAAAAGCAAAGGTTCTGTTTTCTCAACTCAATATGACTAGTGGTTAGCAACCATGGTGGTTGTCGACCTAGGAGGGTGGGCAGTGGGACCATGGTAAGAGTATGGTGGAGGTCCCACTGTAACTAGGATGTTCACCTAGGATTAATAACCAATGTCGCTAGTGATTCTTGTGCCGTAAAATATGGTCAACCATAGGATCTAGAATGGGACGGAAGAGTCAGCTGTATTTTTTCCCTCTTGCATATCAACGGACGCGCCGTTCCGGAGCAGTTGTCTTCCTGCGCAGAGCTTTGGGTTGGGTGGAGTCCCCTTAATGATTTCACGGTCCTGGCGATCTATGATGGATTGCGGCAACGACGGGGGTAGAGGACGAGGCCGGTGTTACCACAGTGCGTAACCAAACCGGTGGGGGTAACGCTTTGTTAGAAGGCAAGTATGCCGAGGTCGGCAACTACCAAAGCGTAGACCGGCGAGGGTAGCGAACCGAAGTTGGAGCCGCAAAAGGGTGGGTATGCAAGGTCGCGGGAAGGAATAGTGATTGGCTCGGATCAACGGCTGGGCCACATACCAAGGAAGTATGGATAGGAAAGTACACCCGGTCATGCAGCAAAACGTTGATCTCCTATGGCTACAAGTGACCACCTCTGCAGAGTGTACAAAAAGTATCAAGATACTCCCTGTTCCGGGAAGGAGCTACGAACACGACAGGAAAGGAGCCCATCGAAGCTCTAATCAACCTGTGAAGACTGACGGACATAGTTCTTATGAATAAAATCAATCTTTGAAGAAATGATTATAAAAAAAAATCTTCATTTGACCTAAGGCTTTCTAGTCTATGGTCATAGCTAGTGCATCAAACACCTCTATGCTATTAAATGAACTTGCTGGGTAACGCTCGTTAATCACCCCACTCTCTTTTAACCCTTGATTAGACTCGGAGGGCCAGTTTAAAGAGACGGAAGGAACCCTAGAGGACTATGAGGAAGTGTACTACAAAGAACGATGGGAACTTCCTTTATGGTTGGCCCTGAGACAGTCTTATGACATTTGGGGGTTTGGGTGGATTTAACTGACACATGCTTTACTAAAACTCCATGGCTACTCCTCATGGTGATGGTTTTCTTGGCACAATCTATTACTCGTTGGTGTTGAGACATCCAATCCATACCTAGGACTACTTCCAATCCTTTGGTTCCTAACACAATCAAACTGGCTAAGAATGGGATCCCATGGATTTCTATGGGCACTGCCAAGCAGGTACAACTGGCTTTGGTTATTGACCCGGGAATTTGCACAGACATGACATCTTTCAAGGGTGTGGGTTGAAGTCCACTTTTATCAACGAATAATTGGGTAACAAATGAGTGTGAAGCTCCAGAATCAAACAGAACTCTTGCAGGAACTGAGTTAATAGGGAACATACCAAGCACAACGTCGGTTGCTTCCTGAGCTTCTTCAATATTCATGTGGTTCAGACGGCCTCGAGAGTGAGGCTGGTTCCTTGGTGGATAGTTCTTGCCATTTCCCACACGGCGCTGTTGCTGAACAGGAGCAGTGGTCTTGGATGCATCATTCAGCTTCTTGGGGCACTCATTGGAGTAGTGCCCTTTGAGTCCGCACTCATAACAGGTAACACCAGACTTGTCACCAGGCTTGGGTAACACGGGGGCGCCATTTGGCCTTGGAGTATTGGTGTTGAGGTTGTTGCCACTAGGTCTTGGAGGTGCACGGTTGAAGTTGTTGCCGGGCGGACGGCTAGGATAGTTGGGACGTGGAGCAGGTGCAGATGGCCTCATAGGTCTAGGGGCGAAACCCATAGGTGCATTTCCCCTTGGCTTCTGCGAGTTGCTTGAGTTGCCTTGATACATCATACGGCGCTTGCGGTTCTCTGCAGCTTGCTTGAGTTTGCCTTCCATCTGAATGGCAGAGTCAACCAATGACTCCAAGTCGGCAAAGTGGATGCTGACCAGAACACATTGCATCTCATCATGAAGTCCATCCAGAAACCTTTCTTGCTTCTTCTCAGTGGTGTTGGTGTCATCTGGGGCATACCTAGACAAGGTAAGGAACTTGTCACGGTAATCCACCACAGATAGGGAACCTTGCTTTAGATTTCTAAACTCATCTCTCATCCTTTTAACCAATCCCAAAGGAACATGGGCCTTGCTAAACTTGCTCTTGAACTCCTCCCAAGGCATCACATACCCTTGGGCTTGCATTGCACGGGTGCTATCCCACCAAGCTCTTGCGGCTCCCGCAAGGTAGTGGGTGGTGTACAAAACCTTCTCATTTTCACCAACTTCGGCGACTGCCAAATTGTTTTCCATAGTGCGAAGCCAGTCATCGGCATCTAAGGGTTCTTCAGACTTAGTGAATGTAGGTGGATTGGTGTTTTGGAAACTCCTTAACTTGGATCGGTGATCACCATTGCCATTGTTTTCTCCTTCACCATTGCCATTGCCATTGCCATTGTTGTGGTTCATTGCCATCTGGGTTATCTGCTGAAGAGTGGCCAAGTTAGCTTGGCGCTCAGCTCGGGCTGCTTCCCGATCTTCCATGATCAACCTTAGCAGTTCTGCCATTTCCGGGTTCGGGGGTGGGGGTGCTCGCGGCATCTGAAGATAATGTTTGTAAGACAAGAGGGAAAGCTAATTGCTAAGATTTAATTGTAACATGGATGATGCAATTTTTGTCTTGCTAAGGCCTTAAGGGCCAAATTCATATTTCATTCAACACTCATCAACTTATTATACATACGAGTTCACACATTACAAATGGTTTACATCAAACCATTGCGACTCGTCTACTAGAGAGAGGGATACAACTCACACCTACACGAAGTGACTCAAGGTGAACTCATAACTAGATAACACGGAAGTCTCCAATCTAAACATCGGGCTCCTCGGGGTCTTCCTCCTCATCACTCACAATGAATCCATTATGCCCACCATCTTCCGGATCATCAAGGTCCTCCATGAAGTCGTCCTCATCACTAATGAGGGCATTATCCTCCTTGCGGAGATCAATGCCTTCCTCCTCACCAAGGTGATCCTCAAGACTCTCAATGTACTCAGTCAGCTCAGCCACATTGGCCTTCAACTCCTCAATGTCCTGATCCTTCTCATCGCGCTGGCGACGAAGGCTCTTGCGCTCCTTCGCAAGTATCCTGATAGTGCTCCTCGCCTCCACCAGTGCGAAGTGCTCAAGGTTGGCCTTGGTACGGGCACGATCGGCCTCCTGCTGAGTGGAGTACAGCAAGAAGTCCATGTGATCGATGTAGGTACTCGGCTCATTTTGCCCGGGCATGTTTGCGGGACGCCCGTCCGCATCACGCCGAACAAAGTTCCTAAAGCGCTCCCCCTGGACCTCCTCAACATGCAGTCCGCATAAGCGGGCGTGCATCTCCTGCATACCTCGGACCAAACCATCGGCCCAAGTGTTCTCCACAAGCTCAAACTTGACCCTTGGAGAACTCAAGTTTCCCTTCTTGCCATGGCAACTGGCTCGGATAAGCCACCGTAGCTCTCCATCTGGGTGCTCATTGAGCACGGCTCCCTTGAACTCCGGATACAAACGATCCAGGAACAAGGTCAGGGTGGTGAGGTCGCGCTCGAAACAAAGGCTGCCACCATGGCCCAACTGGTAGTGCTCAACGAATACCGGGGCCATCTACAAAATTTTAGATTAGATTAAGTTAGTGATCAACTCAAGTGTGCAAAATTTTAAGTAGGCAAAAACTGAAGTATGTATAAAACTTTGCAAATAGAGAGGAAAGACCAAGCAATTTTTTTGCAACCCTTACTTACATCTTTGTTTTGTTAAAGGTTTGATTTAACGCCCATTCTAACTAAGGTCTCCTATGGTCAGCCTAGGCTCTGATACCAACTTGTGACGACCTCAAATTTGATACAAATTCGAAGTGCCCGTTATGTATTCCATCGCAATCCCAGAACCATTATTGCGATATACATAACGTAGTTGGTAACCAGTTCCATAGACATTACAATACGATGGTTCAAATACAATGGTCATAGAGACCAAGTTCATATTACAACACAATATAGCAGCGGAAAATAACGTCTTTGGGCCCATGCCTTCACCCTACAGGCAATGGCGACTCATGGAGACGAGCTTAGTTCTGGCACTCTTCTTCATACCCTTCCAACTGGTATTCTTCCCCATAGTCTGGCCAAGTTGATAGCCAGGGACACAGCCATGAGTACATTGGATGCACTCGCAAACCATCTTATAAATGAAATGATGAAGTAGATATGCAAGTTTGGTATAGTGGACTAAGCACTAAGTTTATTTGCAAAAAGCTAGTTTTATTTCCCAAGAAAGTTCATTGGTAGAAAAGAGGTTTAGTTCTCTAAGTTCAATCTAAAGAGGAATTTCAAGTGGGTCAACATCAAGGTCAAGTCAAGTCATTCACCAAGTTCACCGTTGTTATTTTTATTCTTGACAAAAGTCAAGTACAGCTTGCCAACTGTCCATGACCGCGGACGCGGCTATTCGAATAGTTTGAAAACCTCTGCAGAGGGGTACACTTTACCCACAAGATTCGATACATCTGCCGGGAGAAATCCACGGATCGTCATACACCAATATGCGGGGTTCAGATAATCAAACAAACTCTTTCACTTGCTCACCCTAGTATAGGATCCTTCCCTAGAGCCCGGGATACGGAATCCCCGCTCCGGCGCCTCTAGTTCTGGCCATTCTGGGATGCCGGATTAGTGGAATCCACTTGGTTTAGAAGTAACCGCTCACGGTGTCCTTCCATAAAGGTTTGATACAAGGCCTCCCATACTAAGGTAAACAAGCTACGGACTAAGCCCCTTCCCATATAGGGGTAATGTGGTCGTATGGTATGGTTGGCTCCCATAGTACATCACTCGTTGTCATTGAGAAATATATTTCATAGTTCTTAGTCAAGATTGATTTCTTTCATAAAGCCATTATGCAGGAGCAATCTCCAATTCAAGTTTCAAGTTCAAGTCACCACTTTTCAAATAGAGTTCCCCTTATAGATGGCCTCAATATTATTAGCGACTAAGCAACTACATTGAGTGATGACTACTAAATAGAGTTGGATAAACTCAGCTTGATGCTCTTGCTAAACAAGACATCACTACACTTCTATCATTCTACTCTAGCAATTCAATCATGCAATTTACTTAAAACAAGTAGAATGAAATATTAAAAATAGGCATTGGGAGTATGAATCAAAAGATGGCTTGCCTTGGTTGGCAAAGTGTCCGGGGTACTCTTCTTCTTCTTCTTGATAATAAAATCCCCCCTCAAAATCCTCCTCAGCAACACTAGCGTCTAATAATGGAATCAACACAAAACACACCATCACTACACAATGCTAACAACACACCAAGCACACATATTTGTTTGCTAACAATAGCATTCATGTTGCATTTTATGGAGTTGGATTGCAAGTTTTTCTTCTAAGTTTTCATTAAGTGTGCAAGTTAGAGTTTCTACTAAGTGTCAATGTTGTTCACTTTCTAAGCATTGGTATTGGTTTAGGGGTACTAAGACTAGTTCAAGTGGGGAGGGATTAACTAAGTGATTTCGTAATGAGGGCAAATTAATTCTAAGTGTATGCTAGGGATCTATCATTTTATGTTACTAACTAGAGTTGGGTTAGGGTCTAATGGATAACACTAACAAGGTTTGAGTGGATTGGGGTTGACTAACAGTAAGGGAGGTCATTGGTGAGTTCACAATTTAAATTTCATGATTTTAGGGGGCTTAAACAATTTTCTAGAAATCTTCTATGATTAATAAAGCTATGGTCACACTATTCATATCTAATTAAATTCCTAACCCAAATGGAATTCTAACCAATTCTACAGGCTAGAGCATTTTACAAGCTTTCCAACGCATATTTATTTGCTAGAAAAGGATTTGTAAATCTCTGGGAATTTAAGTTTGAAAATCATATCTGAAACAATTTTGAATTAATTCGAAAAGGCGGGAGAATAAAATAAAAACGAAACGGACCTACTTCTAACCAAACGGGCCGAGTCCAGAAGAATTCCGAACAGGCCGGCCCGATACCGTTTCGCGCGGGGCGGGAATGTTTTAAAACCAAACCTGACAGATGGGGTCCACTCGTCAGACCTAACTAGAATCTCCGAACCGGTATGCTCCCGTTGGATCAAGATCCAACGGTGCATCGTCGTCGTCTACCCCGGGACAGACCAGGGACTCACCGGCGTTGCAGTGACGAGTGTTCGACGGCGAGGGCGTGACGGAGGGGAAGCAGAGCTTGGCGGCGGTGATGCAGATCGACAGCGGCGGCTCCGCTCCTCCACCTCGAACCAGCAGCAGCTCCAATGGTGGCCGAAATTCTCCAGAACGCGGCGGCGCTCCCGTGCAGAGATCGGACGTTTCCGAGGGAGAGAGGAAAAGAGAAGAGTGGGGATCGGTTGCGGTGGTGTGTGCGTCCTCTGGGAGGGGTCGACGGGGGTTTTTATAGCCTCGGGAGGCCGGGGGCAAGGCGACCAGAAGGTGGCCAGTGCGGGGGTCCTGGCGGCGTTCGGAGGTCGCACCGGGCTCGGCGGCCTCGGGGGCTTGCTGGGAGGTTGTCGCCTCGGCTGCGGAGGGCTGTGGGTCGGCTCTGGCGCATCCATGGCGGTCGGCAACGTGCAGGAAGAAGAAGGACTGGGAGGGGGCCCTGGGCGCATTTCTCTTCTTCCCCCCACTCCTCACGGCTCAGGTCGGGGCAGAGGGAACGGGGCTCGACCGTGGCATCGTCCAGGAGCGTGGCTACAGTCCTCGAGCGAGCAAGAACAGTGCAGCCCACAGTAAACTCGATTTGCTTTGATTCTTGCCTGCCAATGTTCGACGAAATGCCCGCAAGAGGTTTAAATTTGAATTTTTGAAATTTTCCACTTTGGGTGATCAGCATATGAGCCAAGGTATCCCGTGGTATTTTTGTTCTGAAGAAAGGATAAGTTTTTCAGAAGTCTTATTTCAAATTTTGGTATAGTCTCTGTTTCAGATTCAAAGTTTGATTGATGTTTGAGTCAAGTTCTGGTTTGAGTTTTGGGTAGCCACCTCTTGGTTGAGTGAGTATATGACTTGGTGAAGCTCAACTAACTGGCCAAACACTGAGGTAAGTTACAGATTTCTTAATCCAAGGGCTCAAAGTAGGGTAGTCAAACAAATTTCCTAGATCATCTTATTCTTCTCATTTTCTTTAATATTTTTATTTCTGGTTTCATTGATGCTTAGAATTTGTCTCAATTGCTTCTGTTGGTTAACTTAGAATTAACTAACCAATGCACAACCAAAATAACACACATGAAATCATAGAATACATACAATAGAAAAATACATGCATGCATGAAATAATAGATAAAAAGTTTTATCTGGGTCCAAAATTTGGTATTTTTAAGTAATAAGAAGTGGATTACAATTTCTGAGTTGTTACAGGGCGCGCGGCCGTGGACGCAAGAGGCGCGGCGGTCGCCGTCGAAGGCAGCCAACCCCTGGCGCGGATGTGGTCGAGGAGACCGTAGTAGAGCGCCTCATGGTCGTGGTACACCAGCTTCTCGGGACTCGGGGTACGTGCGGCTGGACATGGAGGCTCCCGTGCGGAGTAGGTCCAGCAGCTTGGCCAGGGCCTCCCATGGCCCATGCTCGATGATCCAGCGCCACGTCAACGAAATATAGTGGTCAATTGCATTGAGGACCGTATATGATCATATAGAACAAGAACAAGGACGGTAGCGATGCATTTTGTGAGTTGAAGGACTATTTTGGGCATAGCCTACAAGTTCATGCATGGACTTTTTGATGCATTTCACTCCGCGCTTGTCCAACCTAAAGGGAGCGCGCACCGCTGGTTGGTCGAAGACGCATGCGGATCTCTCGGCGGTCCGTGGTGGGCACTTGGCGTGGCCAGTAGCGCGAGGATGGCCTTGCTAGCGGAAGCGGGGAAGCGTTGCACGGGGGGAGTTGGGGGCAGCGTTGGTGAGGGACAGCTGGGGCAACAGGTGGAGTCCTTGGAGGCATTGACGGCGAGTCCTCCTTAGAGCGCTTGCCCAAGGAGGAAGTGCGACTTGCATGGGGTTGAGACCCTCCGATCTTGCATGCTGACACACTAACAGGGGTATCTAGTGATAGTGTGGAGATTAAAACCTAACACTCAACTCTGAACTGGCACTTGATTTGCAAACAAGACTACCTGCAGGAAGATTCTCGACTTATAGTGCAAAACTCCCACTTTGAGGCCCCTGACCAAACTCTTATGCAAACTTGATATGTTCTTGGGATGATCATGTTCCTACGACATATTGTAACATAAATAAAGAGGAGAGCCCATTGAATCACCTCTTTTGATGGAAAAGCTAGCCTATCTACTAGGGTTTTGCCTAAACATCGCACGATGAAGCGTTAGAACCCTCGACTCTTGTGACAACCCAGAGTTATTAATTAATTCTAGTTAAATGATAAATGATATATAACTGGTTTCATTTTTTGCTAATCTCTCGTGTTTAATTAGATGGTAATATTTCATTGCAATAAGAGTTATATGACTTAATCCAAGTGGAAAGCTAACCTAATTTTGTTTGTGCATAGTGAGTAGGAGTACTAATGCATCTAACCAGTAGTATTTGCGCATAGAAACGGAAAGAGATAGTGAAGCTTGCATACATGTCAACTGACTCAAACGAACTAATTAGAAGTACTAATCAATATATTGTAAAGACAACGTGACACTATGCTAGTAGTGGTAATGCATGCATGCTTTGTTGCTAGTAGATTAGTGCATGCTAGCTCTCTTACGTGAACTTTTGCATGGACATGAATATTTTTACATTTTGAGATGGTTACACAAATAATATTTTAACATTACATATTTTAGGATGGTGCCACTTCAAAGTCGTGTCTAGGGTTTACGGCAGGTGCATGCATCAAGGGCCATGCTGGATTTCTATTCTATTTTTCGCACATCCAAGACCTAAGTTTGTGTCTATTGGGGCTACCCCAAGAAGGGTCTGGTACAACGATGAGGATATCACGACTGCCGATGTTCGACACTCCCACCTTCAATAACCTCCTGTGTGCCGATGTGGCTGTGGTGGATCGAGGCAAGGAGGTGGAAGATCACATGCTCTACATGATCTTGAGTTAGTGATGTTATGGCCAACCGTGCCGCGGACGGGAACAATGATCCTTGACTTAGCGAGAGGGAGGGTGAAGAAAGTCAAGGGTGATGTGTGGAAACTATGACTAGGGCAGTGGGCTAAACATGATTTTTAAGTAAAAAAATACTTGAAAATAACAGAGAGAGAAGAAGAAAGTATGCATATATGAATGCATACGTCGTGATATACATGTGTGATTGTTTAGTGAGTTCTCCTTTTGTATACACTAGTAGGTGGCTTTGTGAACAAATCTACTATGGGTCCACACGGACAAAATCAAATGCAAGCTGCACCTATGGAGAAGTCAGTCTTAATACGTACATTACTAGCTATACATGCTCATGATACTAGCTGGATATACTATATGGTAGGAGCATAGAACTCGAATCATACGAATTCGCCTTGACCACTAAGCAACCGACATGCTCCTCGTTGCCAATGCAACCCAAGGGCTCCTTTCGAGGGAATAGAAAACATGACTGGAGAAGGAGCGGACCGTGACAAGTTTCATCGACCGCTGCTTCCTCCGTCATGACCGGCGTTGGTTACACTACCTTGTCACTCTCGATGCCCCAAAGATTGCCACAAGGCCATAGCTATCTAATTAAGTCATAAACGGTGTTTACTGACACACATCTAATGCAAGTTCTTAGTGATTGTGAGACGCCGGTTTCCACGGTACCATGAGTTACACTCATGTGATCACTGATAGATCCATCACCGGTGTCGATGACACCGCTACCTAGCAGCCGTCGGGTATGCAGTGGGCATGGTGGTGTAACCAGATGTTGCGTGCTAAATGTCGGCCAGTCTCAATGCCATCATTGTCACCGCGTCGAGAGAGCGACGGTCTTTGGCGCGCTTGTCGCTATCTACATCCGATAGGGCGAAAGAGCGCAACAAACGAGCGACATTTTTTTTTGACATTAACCTAGGCATGTTTTTTGTAGTCTTATATATTTTCCATCTATCTCACACCGTTCTGGCTAGGCCTATGGAAGATATTGCAATTTCTTCCATCTATCTCATGATCTATCATTAAAAAATATAGTACCTCATGATCTCAAATAATAATCAGCAGCTATTCATGAAGGTTGAAACTAGGTGAAGAAAATGAGACTTTCTTGAAAAGTAAAAAAAAAAGACTTTGTTTTACATGAATGAAGAAATTAATGTAGTAGTATACAGACCCGATGTGAAATCAATATTTTCCCAAGTCCCAACAGGCGTCGATCCATCTCCAGCCAAAAAAAATATCGTCTCGTAGAAACAATCTGGAGCATCCAACCATCTAATCCCTACCCAAAACACAAAACAGCAGTATCTCTCTGAACCACTTCACTATCTCCCCAGCCACCCACAGCGCCGCCGCTCGCGGCTCCTGCCGCTCGCCGCCGGCCGCCGGCCGGCCAAACCCAGCCTCGCTGCCTGCCGGCGCAGTTCTGTCCCCTCCACCCCGGCTCGTTCCCTCGCCGCCGCCACATTCCCGGGCCCTCAATCGCGATTTTTCGCTAACCCTAGCAACTGGCCTGCCGGCTGGCGTCGAGGACGACGGGCCTCGGTCTCGCGCGGTTCGGCTCGCCTCCGGTTGGGCTTCGCCGTCGATTTATCGGCCGTGGGAGCCGCTGCTCGTCAACATCATCAAGGACTGCTCCTGTCCATCCCCGTCACCTGCCGCCTGCAAGGTCGCCGCTGTGCGCCAGCTCCGGCACATGGCCGGCGTCTTTGCGGGGTCACCCGACGGCAGTGATCCCCTGGACGTGGCCGTGAGTGCTGCATCTGAAGGCCCAGCACCAACGCCGCAGTTCAACAGGACCTCGTCAAGGTATAATTTTCCCCAATATTTTTTTTTTGAAACTATTTTCCCCAATATTGGATAAGCTTGTACACGAGCGCATCTCTGACATTGTAAAGTGGACTGTTTCAATAGTGGAGGTTGTAACTTGACTATTTTAGAGTTCAGGATTGAGCACTGGACTTTCCAAAAGCTTAGCCTTGAAAATGAGTTTTTTCCCCTTAATACATGATCGTGAAACTTTCATGAATCTGCTGCCAAGACAAAGTGCTTCAGCCGAGATTCACTATACTTTTTGAACTGCTTTTGAACCCCAGCCGGTTCCTGTTATTGGTAGTTGTCCTGATGACCTAATTTCTTTCTCTTTTTGCATCAAATTTCATCCATATTGGCATTTCGTCAATCTCAAATTGTTGTGATCTTCTTTATCTATCAAAGAGCAGTAAATATTAAAAACCTGGTTGCTACATAACCCAGAGTCTTCACCTGGACTGCTGGAAACCAGATGGATTATTGAAGAATTATATTCTGAAACTATTTTCTCATGAAACCCCATTGCACAATTTCGGTCGAACTAATCTGAATAGTTCTTTATTAATCAGTGGTCAAAAAGAAGTTTGACTGCATGTTTTCTTAATGTCATCTTATTTGGAAGAGAAGTCCTATATAAGTGTATTCTTCCGTTTTCGTTTTCTGTGATTTGTAGTGATAAACACGCTAGCTTTTTTTACAGCTACAGGGAAAGTTACTACGAAAGTTGATGTTTATGTATATGGCGTCATACTAATAGAGATGATTACTGGAAGGAAAGTACTTGATGACTCATTACCTGATGAGGATTCACATATTGTAACAGTTTTCCAAAGAAATATGCTTGACAAAGGGAAGTTCAGGAAGTTTGTGGATCCTACATTGGAACTCAGCGCTGAAGCTTGGAAGACCTTGCTAAAGGTAGCTGATCTTTCTCGGCATTGCACAGCACGAGAACAAAACCAGTGGCCTGACATGTGCCACTGCGTGAACCGACTTTCTAGCCTACTTGATCAGTGGAAGCCTACAGAAGTTGATGATAATGATGAGTGTGAGACAAGTGAGATGGGTCTCAACCAGCAACTTGTGAAATGGAGGTGTGATGATTTCACCAGATCTGATTCAGATACATTCAATATGTCAAGGAAGTACAAATGATAATTTGCATAACCTGCATCAAGGACTGCTCTTGTCCATCCCCGTCACCGGCCGCCTGCAAGTTCGCCGCCGCGCGTGAGCTCCGGCACATCGACGGTGTCCTCGCGTGGTTTCCTGATGACAGGGAGCCCTGGATGCGGCCTTGAGCGTGGCATCTGAAGGCCCAGCGCTGACACTGCAGTAAAGCAGGACCTCATCGACATCAAGGTATAATTTTCCCATCTCTGAACATATATACTGATGTACTTCTTCTGAAGTTGATTGTTGATTGGTATGTCAGCTAGCTTGCCAGTTTGCAAGTCTATCTAATTAGCTACTCGATGCATGTAGCAGTTTGTTACAGCCGCAGCTAGCTGCAGAAGTACCTTGTAAAGTATCGATAGCCAGCCGGGCAGCATGTCCAATCCAACACAACCTTCTTTTCTTTTTTTTCCTCGATACTTGTATGACGCGTTGTGGTGAATAGTGCCGCTGCGTGGGCATAGTTTTCTTAGACGGGTGATTATGTGGTGAAGCTGTTGCAGATCGATTGGTTGTTCAGGGTTAAACAGTAGAAGGCGATGGTACTTTGCACCTGTATGTCACCTTCGTTTGGCTTGTTAGCTGAGCTCTGGGGATATGGTTGGCCAGTCAGGAGAATCGGCTGTTTTCCGTGTGAACGTCTTAGGTAGTAATTCCTTATGTTTGCAGATTCTAGGGGAGCTCATATGTATCTCTTATTGTGTCGTTAATACGCCTGCTTGTGGAATTCTGGAAATGCTCTGTTTGTATTGACTCTGGAGAAGTTACTTTTTCCTCTCTGCATATGTTTTAGTTTCGCAGGAAAACTTATGCAATTCTTCTTTTGCTTCTTTAGATGAATGTGTGTGAAGCATTGAACTCCGCCCTTTGTGAGTAGATGGCTGCGGGGGCCTTCTGTTTTCTTGATGGGAGAAGAGGTACCATCTTTAAGAGATGTTGTATATTTTTTATTACTTGCCCCCCATCCCCCCTCCTCTGAGTCTGAAACATGTTATTTGTGCAGGTTGGAGAGTACCTAGGTGCATACAAGGTGAGTACTTTGTATTAAGACTAATGTTGTCTCTATCATGCTGCCATATGCTTGTGCCCTGCTAATGAAAGTTCTGTTCGTTGCTTGAGTTTTTTAAACCGTTGTGTCATTGTAGTTCTTAACTCTATGCAAAATAAAATTATCTAGAAATATACATTGATTGACATAAACAGTTAATCAAATTTTAATGAAACAAAACACCTGTGATATATTTGCCCAAAGATTAGTGAGGCAGATTGGCCTCTGAAAGGTTCTCACCTGTTGGCATGTGTGACCATTCCCTTCTTTTAGTATTGTTGTTCTGTTGTAAATTTTAGTGGCAATGTTATCTTCAGTTCAGGACTGTTATTTCAAGTCGTCGAAAAATTCAATCATTGAAATCAGCTTTCATATTTTAGTAAAAATAATTAAGCTGTATACGTTCGACTTGTGATAAAATCTATAAATATTGACCTGGTTCGTATGATTGCTATAGCTCATGCTTGTGCTTGTTTGTATAATTGCTCATGCTCGTGCTTGAATTTATATTAGAGAATTTACCTAGCAATGGCACAGTATAATGTAGTACAATTTTTTTGTAGTTAACTGAACTTCGTTTTGCTATATAATTCTGAAGCTGAACTTTGTTATAACTTTCCAGTCATCATTCTGTGCATGGAGCACGTGCTTGTCGGAGCTTCCCGGCTGGACGCGTGCTTGGCGGATGCTTGCCGGTAGGATGCGCTTGCCGGCGCTTACTGCTGGTAATGGAGCACGAGGATCTTTGCTGGGGCTTGCTGCTGGGAAGGAGCGGAGGAGATGCAGGCGCTGGGTTATTGGGGGAGTGGGGAGCGGAGGATGTTGCCGTGAGCACGGCATCTGAAGGCCCAGCGCCTATGCCGTAGTTCAACAGGACCTCGTCGATCGACATGAAGGTATAATTTTTCCTGACTGAATAAAATAGTACAGGAGCGCATCTCTGAACATTCACCGATGGATTTCTTCTATACGTGAGTTAGCTTGCTAGTTTGCAATCGGTCCAAGTAGCTACTCGATGGATGTAGCAGTTTGGTTCAACCGCAGCTAGCTGCAGAAGTACCTCGGTCCCTAGCCATCCGGGCAGCATGTCCAATTAAACACAACCTTCTTTCTTTTTTTCATTCAATACAGAGATGTCAATATCAGTTTGTACGTGTACACGCATTGCTTGCTTCTTGCGACCCCCATGTGTCGGTACCTACTATTTGTCTGTTTATTAGGAAAATGTTGAAGCGACCCCCATGCACCCATCCACTACAATGTATGTCAATTCTGCAACATCGGTTCTATATGGGCATGTTTGGATGGTAGCCCCAGGCAGCCAATCCAAATAATGTGCGTTGACCAAGTACTTATGTATTGTTTGGGATTGAAGCCAATAATTTGGCGTGCCCATACTGCTTTCAGCTTCCAGTTCAGTTCCACGCCAGAAGGTTGGCCAGGCGTGGGCGGTAGAAAGCCACTCCAGTATTTTCGCTCAGCCCCGTTGGCAGGGCTAGCCTAGGTCAAAACCAAACAGGCCCTATATGTTCAGTCAAGTACTCTGACAGCTCCTCTGTGCCGCACATTCTTATAGATTTTTTGTTTAGTGAACGACAAACCTTTCATTCTTTATTCAGTCCCTATTTGATAACTATGTGTATAAATGCACATGGTGTATTGGTTACTGGTCATCCGTTGCTTCAGAAGCAACTAATAAGAGTAGTGTAGATTTTCTAATTGAGTTTTTTTTGCTTCCAATGCAATTCTTCTGTTTTTAGTATATTTAATTTTTGTACCTACTGGCTCTTAGCTGTTAAATGATGTTCAATTGATGAAACCCGATTACTTAAAAAGATAACAAAATACATCGTTCTTATCAAGTTTTACTATATTGTATCACCCTTTCCCCCACTCGTGTTGTTTGCATCAACTATATATGCTATATTGTACTGATTGAATTTTGGCGCTACGCCTTTCACTAGGGAAGGATCAGGCAAGTGAAGGAGCGGCAAGGACCAACTTGTGCTATTTGCGGATGCTACCACTTCCTGTTATGAGAGTGGCGACGAGGAGCTCACGGTGACTCCCCGGCCTGCCAAGGTGATCATCACCGGTAACAACTGGACAAAGTCCGTGCTATTTGGTCTGCAAGGCCTTCTGAAAAAGGCTGCTGGCCTTGGAGGCTGGCACTTGTTAGTGAGGATTCCTTCCACTTGTTTAGTTATCCCATTGGAAATTTGCATAGTTGCTGGTTCTCTATCTTGAAAATTTGCAATGCAGAAAAGAATAATATCTCTTGGCTTTTCTTTTTGGGAAGTACCCATCAAGTATTCTTAGGTTGAGGCTAGCATCGTTTAGCTTAAAATTTGGAGATATATGAAAATCTAATTGAAAATAACTTCCACTTGTCAAACATAACAATTGAATTTTATCTTATGTTTATATGGTACAAAGCATTCACTTATGCCTCAACTTGGTGGTCTGGGTTTAAACTAGGCTTTAATGGATTCTGTTATGCATTTATATACATATGAAGTTGTGAACCTGTGTTGCGAAGTTGTTTTCTATAGCAGCTTACGTGGTTGTGTGTAGTGGGCTTTAACGTCAGATACGATCTATCAGTGAGCGAACTCACAATCCTGAGCCACATCTGCTTGTGTGTGTTTTCCAGGATGCGCGCCTGGAGCCCACAATGGTCTCCTGCATTGACATCAAGCTCGTAGACTGCCATTGGTCTTGGATGGTGTCTTTCCGTGCAACCCGGAGCTGCAGTTGCCGTCTTCCCGACCATGTTCTTCAGCTGCTGCTGCCGGCCACAACTCTGACCTTCTATTCCTACGCCCGGCCATGCCCCTGGGCTGCTACTGCCGGCCGTCACACCAACCTCCTGCTGCCGGCGAGGACTCCGGCAGTGTGGGCTGGTCATGGCCTCCTACGCCTCATGATTGATGGTAGGCTTGGCTCACACCCGGTTTTGACTACCTCTCTACTACCTCCTTGACTCCCGCCGCCACACAGCAACTATCCGGTGAGCTCCTCGGGTTCCCTTCTTGCTTTTCTATGTTCTTTGTCCATCGAGCTGCAGCGTTTCTGTGCTCCGGCTTTGTGCGGTGTGGTTTGTAATCCTTCAAATTTGTGGCTTTATTTTCATTACGCACATATGATACTTGATCATTTAATTGGACTAGTATAAGACCGTCAGTGCTGTTTCTCAGCTCTGGTGCAGACTTATGAGCTTTGGTAAATGACGCTAAAAAATCAGTTTTGATAATTTGTAGGCTACACAACTCTGACCTCTGATCCTGAATATTAGTTATTGTTTTCTGATGGCATAAGAGAACTCGGAACATTGTTTCTTTGTTCATGACTTCATATTAGCCTTATATCTCCATTGTTGTTTAAATAATTCATATAGTGACGGATTTCTTGTTTCTGCCAACAACCGCGGCTGAATCTTGCAAGCCAGTTGTTTACTTGTAGTTTACCAATATGGATGAGGAGTGTCGTTGACGCAGCACAAGGTTGTGGAGGAACAACTCCACCTTGCTGCTACAATGCGGACAGCACAAATGTTGAGGGAACCGCCTCAACGTGCTGCTCTAGATATTGCTCTAGGGGCGTTGTGCTAGATATCGCTCTAGGGGCGGGGGCTGTCAAGAGCTTAGTCCAAAACTCTCAACACACAAGATCTAATCCAAGATCTTAGATAAGAACACAAAGTTCCTTTTATTGATAGGTAGTGGGTACATAGTCTGGTTACATTGTTAGAGGTGAGGACCTCTATTTATAGGCTACATAAGCCTTTACTACTTAGCTCTACTCATAACTAGAAGGCTCTAGAGAATACTACTCAGAACTAGGAAAGAAATACAAATATCTAGATACAACTTATAGTAGAACACTCTGGAAACTACTACACACATGTGACTAAAGGACCATATTACCTAGAGTATAGTAGAAGTGTGTAGAAATTAGTACTAGATTTTACTCATGCTTTATTTTATTTTATTTTCTCTGCTGTCCCTCATCATCCTCCCCTGGTTGTTTAGAACTCGACCTCGAGTTATCTTCGTAGAGTGCTTGTTCGGGATGATAAAGTATCAAGTCTTATCACCAACTTGGAATGATTTTATCCTCCGTTTGGAGTCACTTTTCCCCTTCTCCTTGGAGCTATTACGAGTTGATTGGTTGGGTAGAATGGTGATTTTCCGCTTGTTCCAAGTGAAAGAGTAAGAATTTTCCTTCCCTTTGTGTGTAGTATCCACATCAAATTGCCAAGGTCTTCCGAGGAGAACATGGCTGGCATCCATATCAACAACATCACATAGCACATTTGAGCGATAGTATTTTCCCAAAGAGAGTGGTAGGTTGCATTGTTTGGTGATCCTTATATTTACCCCTTTCTTGATCCATCCTATAGTGTAGGGATTTGGATGATCATGTGTCTCAAGCTTTAAATGGTTCACCAAATTCTGAGAGATAAGATTCTCACAACTGCAACTATCAATCATTAATTTGCATACCTTGCCATTCAATGTGCATTTGCCCTCAAATATCTTCTTTCGTTGTGTGTTGTCGGCCTGTGGTGTTGAGCACAAGAGACGCTGAGTCATGCATACCACCTCTTCGCCCTCTTCTTCACAAACATCTTGTGCTTCTATTTCTTCAGATTCATATTCTTTGTCATCTTCACCATCATGGATAGTTGTGTTGACAAGTTTTCTTAATGGGCAGTTGCTAGATACATGTCCATCCTCACCACATTTGTAGCATTTTATAACTGGCTCTGCCCTACTCTTTACTCCGGTTTGCTTTGGGACAAGTTGTTTTCCCTTAGGTTGAACGATTTTTTCTTCAACTCTATGGGAGTAATTGCCGGATGAACCTTCTGTATGAGGATATGGATTCTTACTTGCCCTTCTTGTCCTCACCAACCTCTCAGCCTTTAAGGCTAGAGCTTGTGCTTGATCAATGGACCAAATTTGCTGCATCATCAAACGATCCTGGATAACATCATTGAGACCATTGACATACCTTGCAACTTGTTGATCTTCAGTTTCAGCAAGGTTGCACCTCACTTGTAGCCTTAAAAACTCTTCGGTGTATTCTGAAATAGTCCTATCTTCTTGGACACAATTCTGAAACTGGGTAAATAGGATTTGATCATAATCTGCAGGCAGAAATCTCCCTTTCAAAAGATTCTTCATCTGCCGCCAAGATCTCACACGAGGTTCTCCTCTTAGTCTGCGGTCTTCTTGAAGACGATTCCACCATGCACCGGCTCCTCCTTTCAGCTTGTATGCGACCAAAGAGACTTTACGGTCTTCCGGAATATTCATGACCTCAAAGAAAGTCTCTACCTCATACAACCAATCAAGGCACCCTTCAATATCAACATTTCCATTGAAAGTAGGAATCTCAGCCTTCACCTTGTATGTTTCTCTCCCATATGTAGCACTGGGTACTCTAGGATGTGCATAGAGATCAGGTTCTTCAAGGCCCTCATCATATCCGTCACCTTCAGAAGCTTCAACATACATTGGCCTCCTTGAAGTACGCTGAACAACATGGGGATGAGGTGTTTTTGCTTCAAGACGACCTCCCATTCTTCGTCGTCGATCATCTTCCTCCTTTGATGATTCTTCATTGGTAGCAGGAGGAACACCTTTTCTTATCATCCCAACCAGTTGATCAAATCTCCGATTAAGATCCTCACGTAGTGCTTGGATTTGTTGTTCTGTAGCATCCATTCTCTTTTCCAATTCTTCCATTGTTTGGTGCAGCTTCCTCTCAAAGAGAACACCAAGAGTCGCAATGGATCAGCAAGGCTCTGATACCACCTGACGCAGCACAAGGTTGTGGAGGAACAACTCCACCTTGCTGCTACAATGCGGACAGCACAAATGTTGAGGGAACCGCCTCAACGTGCTGCTCTAGATATTGCTCTAGGGGCGTTGTGCTAGATATCGCTCTAGGGGCGGGGGCTGTCAAGAGCTTAGTCCAAAACTCTCAACACACAAGATCTAATCCAAGATCTTAGATAAGAACACAAAGTTCCTTTTATTGATAGGTAGTGGGTACATAGTCTGGTTACATTGTTAGAGGTGAGGACCTCTATTTATAGGCTACATAAGCCTTTACTACTTAGCTCTACTCATAACTAGAAGGCTCTAGAGAATACTACTCAGAACTAGGAAAGAAATACAAATATCTAGATACAACTTATAGTAGAACACTCTGGAAACTACTACACACATGTGACTAAAGGACCATATTACCTAGAGTATAGTAGAAGTGTGTAGAAACTAGTACTAGATTTTACTCATGCTTTATTTTATTTTATTTTCTCTGCTGTCCCTCATCAGTCGTTTGCTAGACTTGTATGTGATTTGATCATGCACACAATTCCATTTCATTTTCACTAGGACTTATAATTGTTGATAATGTTTAGAGCCTTGCTTCATTATATCGCACTACGCTGTGAGTACCTACTTTGTTGTACATATAGCATAAATGCCTCTAGTTATCCTGGTTCTGAACCGTGACTCTACAAATTAATCATCCTCTTCTGATGGTATTATAGA
The DNA here is from genome assembly GCA_007115705.1 of Dactylis glomerata. Classification (NCBI taxonomy): domain Eukaryota; kingdom Viridiplantae; phylum Streptophyta; class Magnoliopsida; order Poales; family Poaceae; genus Dactylis; species Dactylis glomerata. The sequence goes on from QXEO01000546.1 coordinate 9,250,352, forward strand.
AAAATTCCCGACCCTGGTCTCTCACCAAGAGTCTCTAGAAGCCATCGATTTATAGGCCGTGGGATCCGCTGCTCATCAACGGCATCAAGGACTGCTCCTGGCCATCCCCGTCACCGGCCGCCTGTAAGGTCGCCGCCGTGCGCGAGCTCCGGCACACCGCCGGCATCATCGCGGGGTTACCCGATGGCAGGGAACCCTTGGACGTGGCTGTGAGCACTGCACCTGAGCAGGACCTCGTCGACATCGAGGTATAATTTTTCCCATCATTGGATAAGCTAGTACACAAGCGCATCTCTGAACATAAACTGATGTATTTCTTCTGAAGTTGATTGTCGATTGGTACGTCAGCTAGCTTGCTAGCTTGCAAGTCTATCCAAGTAGCTACTCTATGCATGTAGCAGTTTGTTACAGCCGCAACTAGCTGGAGAAGTACCTCAGAACGTATCGATAGCCTATTGGGCAGCATGTCCAATCTAACACAACCTTCCTTCCTTTTTCCCTCAATACAACCCATGAGCCCATCCACTACAAATGTATGCCAATTTTGCAACTTTGGTGCTATATATATTCAACTAAGTACTCCGACAGCTCCTCTGGGCCGCATGGTTTGATGACGATTCTTATATATTTTTTGTTTAGTGAAGGACAACCATGTCATTTTTTATTCAGTACCTGTATTTGATAACTGTGATGTATTTCTTACTGCTCATCCGTTGCTTCCAAAGTAACTAATAAGAGTAGTGTAGATTTTCCAATCAGATTGTGTTTGCTTCCAATGCAACTCTTTTGTTTTTAGTATCTTTAATTTTTGTACCTGCTGGCTCTTAGCTGTTAAATTGGTGTTCAATTGGTGAAACCTGATTACTGAAAAAGATAACAACATACATTGTTCTGATCAGGTTTTGCTACATTGTATCCCCTTTCCCCCACTCGTGTTGTTTGCACATGATGTATTGCTTGCTGCTCATCTGTCGCTTCAGAAGTAACTAATAAGAGTAGTGTAGATTTTCAAATCGAGTTTTTTTTGCTTCCAATGCAACTCTTATGTTTTTAGTATCTTTAATGTTTTACCTGCTGTCTCTTAGCTGTTCAATTAATGAAACCTGATTATTGGAAAGATAACAAAATACATTGTTCGTATCAGGTTTTGCTATATTGTATCCCCCTTTCCCCGACTCGTGTTGTTTGCATCAAATATATATATGCTATATCTCTGTTGAGTGAGTTCTATAGTCCAAGTGAAATAAAAATAGATTGCTGTGTTGAGGAGCAAACATGGTTTAGAAACTAAATTTCTTGCGAAGAGAATAGAAATATTGCATGGACCTGTACATATACATGAATTACATGCGCCGATCTATTCAATTTGTGTTTTTCCAAGGAGACCCTACAAAGAGGAACTTGTATTAGAGTAGTTGTAGTTTAGACGAGTCAAAATTTCTCGTGCCTGCGCTCCAATCGATTCCATGATCGCTATCCAAAGTAATTTTGTTTAGCTACTCTATTTGTGTGCTGTGGTTTGATTCTGATTATAGGAAAGAAAATAACAGCATTATAATTACTACTACATTTAATTTGCTGCTTTGCCTTCCTGTCCATGAGATCCGAAGCTTGCACAATTTTTTCTCTAAGGTTGGATACTAGTTCGATACCATGATATGATAGCTAGTAGCCTCCTAAGTCGTAACTCTTATATTGAGAATTCTCTTGTAACTGAAGCACACCTCATGCTTAAAAAAGATCACTTTAGGATTTGAAGTTCTCTGTTTATTGATACTCTTACTTTGACCATAATTTTAGAATTGGTTGTATATGGAAACATGTGAACCTCAACTTTAGATTTGAAGTTCTCTGTTTACTTAGAAAACAAAACACTGCACCAATTCTAAAAATACAATGCTGATTGTTTGTATATGGAAACATGTGAACCTCAACTGTTAAATTTGTCTTCTTAATTCCAAGGATCTTGCTTTATGCAGGCACTGGCACAGGAAGAAGCATTGAGCTGTACATGGACATGGTATCTCATCATCGGCTACAATTCTCTCAGGTGATTTCTTGGGTTTCCTTGGATTGTGATGTGGCTTGTTGTTTCTGGCCAATGAGTCGTTGACTTTTTATTGTGCTTTTTGATGGTACTGGATTGTGCCATTGTCGTTATAGTTGAGTCACATGGCCTCCACGACACAAAGTTGCCTATTATTTAGTCCATGTCGTCAATAGTAACATGGCTGTCTTTCTTAAGATCCAATTTTAATTCACCATATTATGCCAAATTTTTTTGTCCTTACTGAACCTTTGTTTAGACAAGCCGCTGGAGAGTGTTTTTCCCTCACATTGTTCCGTGTCTCAATTTTATTAGCTTTTAGGTTCCTTCTTACCTATTATGCATTGCATGATTAATGTAAAATGTTTGAAGGATGCGTAGATAGACAAGATTGTTTGTATATTTTTCAGTAACAATTTTGATTTGAACGGGATTTACTATTCCTCATAGCAATCAATTGGATGTACGGCAGTTAGTACTTTCACGATTGCTACCCCATCAAGTAACAGGAAATCCTTGCATGATCAGTCTATTGAGACAAAAGAAGTTGATGCTATAGAGTGTGAACATTATTGCTAAATCTGGAAACATTATTTTGGTACTGGATTGATTGTGCCATTTATTATTATGCTGCTGAGAGTTAATCATGCCCTATCCCTTGTATCTTGTTGGCTATGTACTGATTAAATTTTGGTGCTATGCCTTTCACTAGGGAAGGATCGGGCCACTGAAGGAGCGGCATGAACACAACAAACTTGTGCTCTTTGCGGATGCTACCTCTGCCCGTTATGAGATTGGCGACGAGGAGCTCACAGTGTCTCCCTGGCCTGCCAAGGTGATCGTCATCGGTAACAACTGGACAAAATTCAGTGTTGGTTGGTTTGCAGGGCCTTCTAAAGAAGGCTGGTGGCCTTGGAGGCTGGCACTTTTTGGTGAGGATTCCTTTCTGTTGTTTAGTTATCCCATTGGAATTTTTCTTGGTGGTTGGTTCTCTATCTTAGTGCATTTTAAAAGAACAGAATAATATCTCTTGGCTTTTCTTTTTGGGAAGTACTAGTCAAGTATTTTCAGGTTGAGACTAGCATTGTTAGCTTAAAGTTTGGAGATATATGAAAAATCTAATTGAAAACAACTTCTACATGTCAAACACAAGTATTGAATTTATCTTCTTTTTATATGGAGCAAAGCATTTACTTATGCCTCAACTTGGAGGTCTGGGTTTAAACTAGGTACTGCTACAGGACTGCAATCACTTAGTTCAAATTTGTTATGGGATTTTCCCTTTCCTCATAAGCTTTTATGGATTCTATTATCCATTTATGTAGTGAACTATACACATACATTTTATTCAGCTTGAACTGTGCATATACATGTGAAGTTGTGAACCTGTGTTGCGAAGTTGTTTTCCACCGCAGCTTACATGGTTGTGTGCACTGGGCTTCAACGTTAGCTGTGATCTGTCTGAGCGAACTCAGAATTCTGAGCCTCATCTTGTGTGTGTTTTGCAGGTCAATGATGCGCGCCTGGAGCCCACAATGGTCTCCCGCATTGATAGCATGCTTGTAGACTGCCATTGGGCTCAGATGGTGTCATACTGTACAACCCGGAGCTGCAGCTGCCGTCTTCCCGACCATGTTCCCGCTGCTTGCCACAACTTCGACCTTCTATTCCTGTGACCGGCCATGTTCCTGGGCTGCTACTCCTGGCTCACACGAACCTCCTGATTCTGGCAAGGACTCCGGCAGTGCTGCTTGCTGGGCTGGCCATGTCCTCCTATGCCTCATGATTGGCCGTAGGCTTGGCTTGCACCCGGTTTCGACTACCCTACCTCCTCGACTCCCTCCGCCACACCGCAACTATCTGGTGAGCTCCTCGGGCTCCCTTCTCGCTTTTCTACATGCTTTGTCCATCGGGTCGCAGCGGTTCTGTGCTCCGCCTTTGTGCGGTGTGTGTTGTAATCCTTCAAATTTACTTGATGTAATTTTGTTGCTATAAAAAATCAATTTTGATATGTATTTCTATTTATGATAATCTTTCTACACGAGAAACTTATATGTGGCTTTCTTTTCATTAAGACCACCAGTGTTTTTTTCTCAGCCTCTGTTGCAGACTCATGTGCTTTTGTAATGACGCAAATTCAGTTTTAAGAATTTGTAGGCTACTCAACTCTGAGCTTTGATCCTGCATATTAGTATAAGACCACCAACGTTTTTCTCAGCTCTGTTGCACTCATGTGTTTGGTAAATGACGCAAATTCAGTTTTAAGAATTTGTAGGCTACTTAACTCTGAGCTCTGATCCTGCATATTAGTTATTGTGTTCTGATGGCATAATAGAACTTGGAACATTGTTTCTTTGCTCATAACTTCATATTAGCCTTATGTCTGCATGGTTGATTAAGTAATTGATATAGTGATTGGTTTCTTGTTTCTGCTAACAACCGCTTACCGACTAAATCTTGTAAGCCAGTTGTTTACTTCTAGTTCATTACCAATATGGATAAGGACTGTCTTGTCTTTTGCCAGATGTGTGTGTGATTTGATCATGCACACAATTCCAATTCATTTTCACTGGGACTTGTAATCACTGATATGTTTAGAGCCTAGCTTCATTGTATTGCACTCTATGCTGTGAATACCTGTTTTGTTGTGCATATAGCATAAATGCCTCTTGTTATCCTTGTTCTGAACCTTGACTATACAAATTAACCATCCTCTTTTTATGGCATTATAGACAAGTTCCTGGCCCTGGTCTCCCACCAGGAGTCTCTGGAAGCTAATGTAAATGAGACAAAAGCTACAGTCATTTTCTAGATGAATAAGGTCCTCTGCAACCTGTCGATGGAGGAGACGTGGATCCAACAGAACATCCTAATGAGCGTCAACTTCTTGTTTGTGTGCGTGGAGCCTCGTAAACGCAGACGCCTCCTCGGAAGAGGGGACATCGGTGTCTAGTGATCTCTCCCTGGGCCACCGATTCTGGTGGCTGGTGCTCACCGGCCTATTCAACCTTCAATGTTATACAACCAGCGTCTTCGTAGGGGGTGCCCAACGACAGGGAGGCCTTGGACACGGCCCGTGCGGAGCCTATACAGGCTGGTTGGGGCACATCCACGTCATGCAGTAGGTTGAGCTGCTTGCGCCTAGGTGGCCTTGACACCACATTTCAGGAGCTCTTCAACGTTGGCATCCAAAGGTACCTCATTGATCTCGCTCGAATCAACTGCTATTCATGTGCAAAATATGTTGTGCTTGCTGACTTGTCCGCCTATGCCCGTCTGATAGCTCTTTTATTCCAACTTTTATTGCCCAGTAGTTGCTCCTGAAAATTGATTTGCTAGTAGTGTGATGTGTGCCTGTGAAAAACACTTCTCGAAGTCTCATAAAGTCTGGCTCAGAGAATTCTGATCTGTTTGATTATCATTTGTGAAATAAGAAAAGCTTCTGGCATCTCACTTCTATCTAATGCAAGTACCTACTTTACGAGTAATTGTTTCATTTCAAATTGCTATATTGCCACATTGTCTTGTTAATATCATCTTGATCACTCTCAGGACACTAGCTTGAAACCGATGTGTGCTTGTCAGACGAATATGTTTTCAGTATTCAATGGATCTTTTACAAAGATGAAATAATAGCACACTTTTTTAGTATGCTATCCAATTTCTTCTTCTCTGAAATGATGTTGTCGGATGCAGACGCTTGGGCCACTAGCATCGAAAGAACTTCACCACCACCTTTGCTGCTGAGGCACACATTGAGAAACACCCTCTCTCCATTGTCGTCCTCTTCGCTCGTCGCCCGCAGCTTTGTAAGTCGCCACCGACCTCCATTTCCCCTAGTTTATGTAAGATCCAAGTCAAACTTCGAATCCAAAGCAAGCAAGATTGAGTTACTGAGGTTGAGGCCACCCTGTTGTGTTGTCTTGTGTAGGGAAGGTGTATAGCAAAGGTGACTCCAGGGACACCGCCACCGTGCAAGACCTCACTTGCCGGCGGGACAACGCCTCTCCATGCAACCCTGCCACACTGAAATCGGCATCGGCTACAATCCGTCTTAGGTGAGTTCTCTCAGTCTGTAACTCCCTAGCTCCAGCTATTCTCTGCTCTGAGTTATGTCCATTGTGAAATGGTGTTCTAGGGATACGTTTTGGCCCTAATGCAAGCATGGCTTCTTTGATTAGGGCCTGATGGTTCTTGGTCTTGCCCAAATCTTCTTGCATGATTTAGTACTGATTGTTGTGGTCAATGACACTAGCTAGGCCTATTATGTGAGCTTCTGTTATCTATAATACCTAGCTTCCTGATGGTTCTTGGTCTTACCCAATTCTGCTTGCATGATTTAGTACTAGTTGTTGTGGTCAATGACACTAGCTAGGCCTACTACGTGAGCTTCTGTTATCTACAATACCTAGTTTCCTGTATCTGCTGGCTTCTTGTGGTTAAGTTTATAATGCCTAGCTTCTGTTATCGATTGGCTTGCTCTTGTTAAGTATGTGCTCTAGGTGTTGTGGTTGCTCGTTGTTCTGATCCTGTTTTTCTTCTTCCTGCAGAGTAGTTTGTAATAACTATAGTTTTTTCTTGGTTTTGAGTTTAGGTTTTAGCTACTAATGCTCAGTTATTGCCCAAATTCACTGATGACATGGATGATTGATTCGTATGTGATGTTTAGTTTTCATGGTTTATTTGATCCTACTTTTCTTATCCTCTTGTATCGCAGCACAAGAGCCTTTAGGTCGAGGAAATGGCTAGGCAGCCTTAGATGGACTCTAAGATCCTCACAGACTGGCTTTGAGAAGCCACACAAAACTTTGATTGATACCATAGGTGTTCTACCTCACCATATACACAATTGATTGGTTCGTCGACGGGAGCTCCAACTCATCAGGGTCACCGTGATGCTCATGGTTGTTATTTCGTCGTCTTGCGCTAAAAAGGCACCCTCCTATTATGCTAAGGCCCGGGACGGATAACGGCAAAGCGGAACAATTATGAGATCTGGGCACCCTAGGTATGTCTGCCAAAGTCTTCTTTTTTAATCTACTCAATCTGTCTGAGCCAACTCCCAACTTTGAGCCTCACTTGCTTGTGTGTATTTGTAGGTCAATGGTTTAATTTATATCGCACACAACTCGTACGTGGGGCAGCAGATTCTTGACATCCTTGTCTTGTTCACAAGGGCTACCAGTGGCAACAAGGAGGTAAGGAATTTAGAACGTGTCCTAATCGATTCCTCCCTTCCTCTCTGTTGTGCTGCACATCAGATAGAGATGCTTCATGTTGAAACTTTTCCTCTTGTCCTTGTGAATGCCAAATGCAGTCGGAGCACATGGTGTTCTTTTTTCCTTGATGGTTCTGATGCAGTACGGGCTTTTCTTGTCGCTGGTATAAGCCTCTTCTGTCTATGCAGCTCAGTGCATCTGGACTGAAACATTATTTCTCCCTTCAATCATTCTGTAGTTATCAGGTAATTGCTCAAGTATTTGTTCTCTTTATAAATACGATGAAAATGACTTTTCAGGCCATGCAATTTTCTTTTTTAGTCCTACAAATGCTTAGAATGATGAAAGTGGTTGGTTGGCTGGTTGTAGGTCAGATAGGTTTTTATGCCATGCATGAGATTTTCAGGACTTGGAGACTAGTAACTTGTCCTAAGATTCAGATTAGAATTTAGGCATGGTTGTTTCGAGGAACTAAGATAGTTAGCTTTAAAGAATATGATGAATGCATGAATTTTGTTAGTGTAGACTCGTTATTGAGCGAGCTATGAATATAAAATTCTGTAATTTTAGCTGCTCAAGAGTTATCCCTATGAATGTTTTGGTGTGGATGTGCACGATTACTCTAAATTTCTAAAATGGCCTCATCTAGCTTAGAATTTTGGTGCTAATAAATAGTTTGTGACTATTGTGATTGACGTCTTACATATATCCAACTTCTAAATTCTCGTGCTTGTTTATTTCCCCTCAATCTTCTAAATCCTCAATTAGGTGTCACTATTTTAAACCGTCAAAAAATTTATATGGAAAAGCATTATTGTGCAACTTGCTATTGCTGATTTCTGGACTAATTTAAACTTGATGTGTATCCTGGTTTATGATTATTTCCTGTCAGCATTTGGCATTGTCACGTGATGCAATGCATCTTTATGTCAATCATAACTATGCTGGTTAATTTAGGATTGCATATGCATGCGCAAAGACACTTTTTTTCTAGAAATTTCACCGAGGCATTGTGCCAATAATTTATTATGCATTATTCTGAATTTTAAGGTCCAGGTATGTGATCCATACACAATTCATGGACTGGAACCTGGTTGATCTATCTTATGCCATATATATAGGTACTTTACCAAATTTTCTTTTCTAGTGAGGAATTACATACCATTAGATAGCATCCGAGCTACTAAGTACTATGTTTTCCTTATAGTGGCCACTTGTGTCATCTGACCTTATCCTAAAGGGAGCTTCATGAGATATCAATAGAATAGGAATAAAGAGAAAAACTGTATCATATTTATTCCAGAATAAGTTTATGTAGTACAGCTATTCATATGTCAGAATAAGTTTTATGTAGTACAGCTATACATAATTCGAACTCTTTTTTTCAGCAATTCATTTGTTTTGCTATATCAAGGTCTCTACGTTGACTTGGCTAGAAGAGTCTTCAGAGATAAGTGCATTCCAGATTCTAGAACATGACAACTCGGCTAACGTATGTAATTTACTAATTCGAGATGCAGGAAAGAACAAACAGGAACGGTTGTGCTGCGTTCCCGACACGCAAGGTTGTTGGTGTTTGAAATGGCTAAGTCGAAAAATGTGAACTCCATTTTTGAAGTAAGCATATCCACCTTCATTGCCTTGATTTTTTCCCTTTTTCTCTGGAATTTATCATCGTTGGAGAATGATATAGTGACGAAGGTGCAATTGTTTCTTGCATACGCCACACAAAAAGTCATTTTTTTCATAAAACAACATTGTGAGCATGTGCAATGTGGATATCTAGGTGCGGATTTTTGTTTTGTTATTTTAATTAGAGGGAGCGTATGCACATGGAAGCCATAACACCACTCCCATAGTCTGGTAATTTATGTTGGTCCAGAGGCAACGCACATAAAAGAGAAGATTTTGTTTTGTTACCTTGCAAGTAATAACAATCTATTATGATCTGGTCCTATCCTGAAGCAAGTGTGGTGCATGATGCTCAATGTATATTGTTCTTGGTAGCACTCAGTTCAGAATATTGTGCTCACCCCGTTGTCTGTTTAGAGTTTAGACTAACTTCTCTCGTATGTGGTCTTTAGATTTGCACAGTTATATGTACAGCATTGCTGTTCTATTTGATACTAGCATATTGCCCGTGCTTCGCTACGGCCTCCTAATAGTGACACTACTAATTTAATAAATTATTACCTAGATTTCTTACGAATGCACATATTCTATTAAAGATGTCTACGATTGTATGATATTTCCTTACAAGTATAATATGAGCTAATTGTCAAATGACCTAATGTTACCACATAAATTTGACATATTATAATTAGTAATCAGATGTCCCAGTAGAGTAGGAGTGGCAATGGAAAGTGGAGAGAAAACCAGTGGACGTTCGCTTAGATAACTTACTACAATATTCAATGCATATATCATAACTTCACACTTTGGCTAACCAGCATATCAGTGATCTGTCTTGAGCTTGCTAATTGATCTTCTATTTTTACAACAAATCTCAGTTTAGGTAATCAATAAACAAGCAATTAACAAGATCATTAGAATCATCGTTGAAAGATGTATGATGTTGAAATGAAAATCAAAACCTCTATCATTACCCATCCAGTTGATGGAAAACCACAGAATTGGGCAGACAGGTTCAGAGTATTGTGTGTATAGCCCAACGCCTTGTCCTAAATTGTTTGCATTCTATTTCAATCCCGTTCTCTGCCTTTTCTTCCCCATCATCTCTTTTGTGCCCAAAGCCTTGCAAGGCTGCTCCTCCTCCTCATTATGTTCAAACACACGAACCAATCCTTATATCAATATGAGTTAAATGTCCATGCGTTACCACATAATATATAATTACAACTTATCCGTCAGTTGGCTGTATAAAGTTCATTTGCTACTTTTACAAACAACGTGGGGGTAAAGATGCACTTCACTTAATTTGCTTATTGGTGTATAATTTAAGAGAAATTCTCACGTGCTTGGGAAAGTACCACCCTTACCCAAAATGGTACCTCGGTCAACATCCACCGTTGATTCTTGTGAGTGTCTTTTAAGTTTTACTACATCCGTTTCAATGAATAAGGTTTATTTTTTTTTCAGAAAAGTCAAACTATGTGAAGTTTGACCAGATTTTCAGAATAAATCACTAACATATACAATACAAGGTCAGTACCATTAGATACATCTCGATATATATTTTCACATGATGCATATATAATATTATAGTTTTTGATAGTTTTTCCTTAAATTTTGGTCAAAGTTTACTTAGCTTGACTTCTCTAAAAAAATATAAGCCTTATGCTTTGGAATGGAGGGAGTACTTAATTTCACTCATCTGGTCTGGCATGATAAAGGCACCCACGACACCCTGCTAGTCCATGTTATGCAGCAGTGACTCGTGTGAACCGGGGGTTGTGGCTAAGCCTATGGCGGTTCTTGGCACCTACGGCGGAGGCTTGGGCGTTCGGTCTGTAGCGTGGAAGTGGCTGCCTCGGCGCAGATTCTCTAACTTGCTACAGACAAGTCAGAGGCAGCCTTGCGTGGGTGCGATGCCGTTCGTTTCATATCAGCGTGACTCCTGCTTACTAGCCCCTCTCTCAACGCATTCAAGCCAACCAGGTCCAGCCCATTTAGCAATACAGCCCAGTTTAGGACGGAGGAGGGAAAACCTGGTGGGGCTTCCTGCAGTTTTTTCTTCTTCTCACTCTGCTTCCCCTATCCACTCCCACTGTGACACTGTCGTGCTCCCATGGAAGCTGTACCGTGGAGGCCGGTGGAGCTCCGTCCTCTCCTACCTCGAGAAGCTCGGCTTCACACGCGCGCGCCTGAGCTCGTCTGCGCGTACGCCGCCCGCCTCGTCGACCTCGCCCACGCGCGAGCGCCTGGCAGAGTTCGTCTGCGGCCGCCGCAGATGACCTCAAGAACCGGCCGCTCAGGACGCCGAGAATTCGTGACGGCCACCACTTCGACCTCACATCCTGGTATGAAGACTGCCCGGCCCTTTTCCCTTTGCTTCATCTACATCTGTTTAGCCCAATTCAAGATTATTTTGTGCATCTACCGGATCCATTATACTGTACTAGGTCGCGACATGTTCTTAATCTGATTTTGTTAGCTTGGGGTTGTGCCTCAAATATCCAAAATAACCTCCATCAAAAGCCAGTCTAGAGTTGCTGAATCGACACCAAAATATCTAAAATAAATCATCTTGCAGCCACAGCATGTTAGTAGTGAATGACACTCAGAACTGAGATGCAAGATACTTGGAAATTAAAATCAAACTCACGACCTTGGAAAGCATGTTAGTACTGAATCACTAAAGAATTTCTGGAAGCTCCCTTTGTTGTTCGATTTCCTCAACTTAGATGCTGTGGTCGCTGTGCTTTTTATAATTTTAGAGAGGCTACTCAGGGAATTGGCTGGATTTCTATAACAAGTATTGGGTGTTTACGGGCATCGCTGTGCTTTTTATATTTTTGGTGGCAGCCTAAACAATGTGCGTATGGAACCAGCTCATCATATAGATAGCTTTAGTGCACACTGTCATCTGTCACTTTTATGAGTTAAGTGTAATCAGCTAAACGTAGTACAAAATTTGATTATCTGCAAAATCTGAGACAACTATCAAATCATTGTCTGCAAACGTAGTACAAATATATATTCTGTATTTGCCATAATACAGCTAAAAGTAGCCAGCCGTTCTGTTTCATTCAAAACTATGCATGCTAGTCAAGGGATCCATACGCATTCGGATATATGTAACATACTGCTAAATCAAAATCATGTTCCTTGTTACTTCACCTATAATATAATCACTCAATATGCATAGCTTGCATTTTTTTGCATCCAAGAGGACATGTTGTCTGCAGGCCCTAAAACAGGAACCTAAAGAAGACCTTGAACATACATATCATCAATTTCACTAGAACCCTGCAAAGATAGAGGAGAATTTGAAACATGGAATACAAGAATAGTTTATAGAAGTTGATTGAACAATATTTGAAGTACCGTTAGCAAGTCTGTGTAGCTAGTGAATGCATTGTTGTCATTGTTAGCATTTTCGGTTGGTACTTGAGTGTCTCCAGCACCATCCTCTTGCTGCTGCACATAGATACAAACCATGTTGTTAATCATGTAGTAATAAATAAGAACACTATTTTACAATGATTTTCAGCAACAATACTTGAGTTTCTCCACGGCCTTTCTCTTGTTGCTGCAAGCAAACAACCATGTTATTAAAAATGAGGTAATATATAAGAACATTACTTTTCAAGGGTTTTCAACAACATACTTTAGATTTTTTTGGCGCTTTCTTTTTGAACTTGCGTGTCTTCTCGAGCCAACCTCTATGTCTCTTTGAACTTTTTGGTTGGACATCCTTTTTCTTTAGTCGTGCAGAACTAAGCAAACCATCATCTTGCTGAACATTAGGTTGGACATTAGATGAATCACTCAAAATACTTGGAGATGCTCTCATTTTATCTTCTACTTGCTTAGCAATGCAATCCAATGCATTGTCCACCAACATGCTACATTCTGGATCGGTTGCGGCTTTAGATGCAAAATCATGAAATTTGTGAGAAAGGAACTTGTAGCGCAGCATTGCATCCAATTTTGGATTTTCAATGATATTTCTTCCTTTGATGTCTTTTATAGTTCCATGTCTCGCTTCCCTTGTCCATCGCTTTAGAAGATAATGATTCGGCAATAACTTGATATTCATCAAGTCAAGAACTTTCAAAGCATGTCCACACAAGACTCCGGTCCTTTTGAACTGAAAACAACTACAAGAAGCCGTTTGCTCCAAAGGATCACCGACAACTATGCGCTCTATTTCAGAACTTAAATCACCATCAGCTCTCAGAACTGCAACAGCATAGGTATTATCTCCATCCAAAGCTCTAGTACATGCAGCCATGGATCTTTCATATTCACCTTGGAATGCTTCAAATATTATGGGTGTGTAAAGTTTGCTTGTTTGCAGCAACATAGGTGTCTTCATCCTTATTCTTGGTAGCTTTTTCCTAGCTTCAAATTCTGCATCTAGTTCCTTGTCTCTTTTTCCTTGCACCGCCCTTTCAAAATGTTTTAAGAACCGAATGATGTCGAAATCTGATTTCAGATGTTTTTTCAAGTCACTATTGAAACTCTCACTTAATTGTGTGCTTCTCATTCCCAACGAGAAAACATCCCTCATGTAACATTCAGTCCATTTTTCCTTTACCTTATAGATACTATCGAGCCATGATGCCTTCTTCTCCTCCACCTTATTTCTCATGATGCCAAATGCTTCTTCAAAGGCTGCCTTGTCCTCAATATTAAACATACATGCACTAAAATCTAAGAGAATGTGAGGTTCATCATCTTCCTCATTATTTGGGGAGTTTGATTCTTCACCTTTGCTATTGCACAAATGCTTCACAGCATTTTGCATTATGTGATAGGTACAAAGTCCATGCCATGCTTCTGTGAATACGTCCTCAACAGCCTTTCCCATAGCTGTGTCTTGATCAGTAAAAATTGTTCTAGGTTGCTTTCCATTGTGTGCAGCTAGAAAAGCCTCAAATAGCCATTTGAAAGAGGCACGTGTTTCATCAAACATAAGAGCAGCACCAAAAATAACAGTCTCTCTAAACTGATTGAATCCAATAAAAACACCAAAGGGCCTATACTCTTTGTTTGTGCCAAAAGTAGTGTCAAAGGTGACGACATCCCCAAAGTGTGCATAATCGATGCACATCTTAGCATCTGCCCAGAATATATTAGTTATTTGTTCTTCACAATCCAATTGCGGAGCATACTGGAAAGAAGGGTTCTCACTTATCTTGTCTTGAAAATACTTCAACATGCTTCCTGCCTGACCATATGCCAACTCCCTTTGACGCCTACTTTGCAAGTGATTTTTATGATCACGACAAGTGTAGCTAAGATTCATTCGTCCTCCAACTGTGCGACTAGCCAACTCATGTGCAGCTTTTGGCCTAATTCCGGAGTCATCAGCAGCCTCAATTTCAAATGCTTGCAAATCTGAGATCTTTCTTTGTGATGACATCAAATGGAAGGTTTCGGGCAAGTAAACACCATGATTATGATCAAGCACTACATCCACCACTTCATATTGTCCCGCCACTCGATCTAATGAAAGACACATATGAACATCACAATTTGTTCTTGTTTCAGCTCGAGGGTTCTTCGTGAGATGATCCCTTTTGTCTTGTGCTCGACGACCCTCCTTCGCACACACATATCTACATGAAGTTACCTTCCCATCCATTTTACTTGTCCAGCTAGACCTTTTTCTAACTTCAAAACCTGCATGACCTCCATAGTTTACCCAAAATAACCAAGCATCATCCAAGTTTCTAAATTTCTGACCAACTTTAGGTAAGCAAATAGGAATCACATTCTCCCTACATCAAAATAAATATGTACTTTAGGTAAGGAAATAGGAAACACATTGATGCAAACAAAGCAAAAATAATTTCAGAGTAAGACTATCTTACTTGTTAGGTTGTGCCATTGATCCCGGCGGCGCCACGGCGTTACTAGCCTGCTAGGTTGACGGACGGCAACAGTCGACGTTGTCGGCAACTCTTATCAGGTAATTTTCTGAGTTCTGACCTTGCTCGAAATTCATTCCTGTAAGCCAAATAATCAGACTGATCCGTACATACTGTACATCAGCTGCAACAGTGTGTACGTAGAAGATTTAATCATTGCACTGGTATTGATTTTTGCGTTGGTGTTAGAGAAAATAAGTACTCATGATAAATTCTGGGAACATGTCAAGATTTACAAGGAGGAACATTTTATTCTCTTGCACTACCGGTATATTCCTCGACTGTAGCAGTACAAGGCTAACTCGGATGGCATTGTCAGGAATTATTAAGTTGATGTTTCCTGATGCATATAGCTGCCAGATTTGTGGATTTCTTATGATTTAAATTTCTAGATGATTGCTTTTGTTGGCTACAGAGATTGTTAAGTTATGCCTTTGACTCAACAAAGAAAATTTCGTTGCCTACAGAGAAGAAACATCCCAAGAGGATGAAGCGAAAGATGGCCTGACCTCTAGTGCCTGCCGCCGATGATCGCCCCTCGATTGCCAGCGCCAGAGATCGGATCGAGGAGATAAGCGAGCGAACTGACTTCCCCGCCAAAATCCTGACCGCGCGCTGGATCCCCGCGAGGTTTTCCCTCCTCCGTCCTAAACTGGGCTGTATTGCTAAATGGGCTGGACCTGGCTGGCTTGGATGCGTTGAGAGAGGGGCTAGTAAGCAGGAGTCACGCGATCTGGAACGAACGGCATCGCGCGCATGCAAGGCTGCCTCTGACTTGTCTGTAGCAAGTTAGAGAATCTGCGACCTGGCTGCCTACGTCAAATGCCGTCGGTATGTGGTGTCCGCATACCATGGGCACCACTGTGAGAGCACGTCTGTGACCCGTATCGATCGAGCGCAAACTGCTCCTTGCATGCTTGGGCTGATGCTCCTCACCTTGGCGAATGGCCGTGGTCTACACATGCACGCCGCCTGACGGATCTGTGTGGGACTCCGACGACGCGTGGTGGCGTCGGTGATGCAAGAGAGTCAGACGAGACGAAGTGAACTGGGCAAGGAAGAGGAAGAAGAAAGAGGGGCGTCGTCCACCAACTGCCACCCGAGGGCTCGGTCGGCCTCGGGGCCTGGTACCTCTCTTTGGCATAATGGGATCGACCATGAGGTACCTTCGATCATGGACCGTTTGATCAAGTGGTAATGGACAGGTACAAATGTTTCCAAGCACAGGAGAATTTCCCATAATTCAAATAGCTTAGGCTAAATAGCATTACAAACAGATGTTGTTTAAAATTCTATTTTCTTTGTGTAGAACATCTATACTGGTGTACATATTTTTGAGAACACGTAAAATGGACTTTATACTCTTTTTTTACTAAGATGCCTTATTTGATATGCTCACTGAAAACTGCACCTTATATATATATCGATAAAAGTGTCACCCTCTAGTTAAAGTTTGGTACGTCAGATTTGCAATCTAGTGCTACCAATAGAAACTTAGATTAAGCTACTGTGGTTGAGTGAAGTGAAATTAAGCTCTGAAGTAAACAAGTAGCATCGCATAGGCTTACACGACCTATTCTGAATTTTCAGTACCCGTTATTTTTGTCGCCACCACCACTTCATCGCCCAATCCAGAGACCATCGGAATCGCCGGCGGTTTCGAGTAGCCGAATCCTTCCCCATCAACACCCTCCTTTCTCTGATATATGCGAACCCACGCGCTCTGGCCTAAGCCTCAAGTCGAGCAGGGCCCGTTCATCGAGCTAAACTTAATAAGTACTCCCTCTGTTTAGAAATAGACATCTTTTAGTGTATAGGTTCGTTCGAATCTATATACTAAAAGATGTCTAGATATATTAGCTTTACAAAATTAAAATATCTTATATTTCTAAACAGAGGAAGTACCAAGCTATGTTCTAGAGTCCATCATCATGCAATAGGCGTGGACCGGCGCAACATATGCCTGTAATGCCGATCACGTTCGTTCTGAGCTCTGGACTCTAGGCATAGCTCGTACTTTGGTTACAACCCGTCAATTTTTAGAAACAATTTCATAGTCAGGGGACTCTACTGGATGCTTCCGACCAGGAAAACAGACACAAATCTCCTCCCATTACAAGAGAAAACAATTAACAATTACTCACTTGTGACATGTCAATGCTAGTACCATCGCTTCCTATGTATAAAAAGTTCAGAACGTACGTATGCATCTGATTAGTGATTACAAACGCCTAATTTTGTGATTTGTGAAGCAGAGAAATCTCGGGGATTGCACATCAAACAGCTCGAAACAGCCACCGTGCCATGCTGCCCGCGAGCTCTCAAACTCGAGCTCTGAATTCTGTAACTCTGAACTGATGAATGTATTGTGCCAAGCTGAAACCGTCTCATCGACTTGTGGGCACGGAGATGCCCTTCTCTCCGGCATCACTGGGACACGTCCCGGCCAGCCGGTGAAGCCATACACTTTATTCTGGAGTACCTGCTCATCGGTGCGGATCCCGTGCACCTCCTAGTGCTGCGCTATGTCCTCGTTGGCCATTGCTACCATCTAGCGCGGATATAATCCAGGCGTACTGCGCGCGGGAGACGTACGGCAAGCCTTCATACGCACTGCCGCCATCCTAGCAGCCACGCAACCACCCGCCATCAGGAACCACAACTCTGTGTCCTTCAACGAGCATGACGCAGATTCTAGTGATGAAGGTGAGAGATCCCCAATCCTAGAGCTCCCGCTCGTTGGTATGGACATGTGATCGTTGCTGCACTCCAGCGCCGACACAATCTAGGCGTATTGCGCGCGAGCGACATAGGCCGAGCTCTCGTAGGCACTGCCGCCGCCGTAGGAAGCCACGCGCCTGCCAGACATCAAGATCCTCCTCAGGAACCGCAGCTCTGTGAGGTGGAGATCCCTCTAGGAACCGCAGCTCTGTGCAGGACAAATTCTGATCGAAACCGATCTCTCAAAAAAATCTAATCAAAACCAAGAGGCAGGAAGAAACCGAACGGAGTTAATAGATCGACGAGGGTCGAGCGATATTTATGGGACTGTTTTGGTTGTAGTCCAGTTCGGTTTCTACTAATTTGAGTTTGGAAGTTTCATGTTGGATGACAGACAAAGGAAACGGACCAAACCAAGACGCGAGAAGCAATTGATCGATCGGTGAAGGATGTCGTACGAACCCAAAAGAAAAGAAAAAGAAAACGTTTCGGATTATGATGGGGAAAAGCGTACTTTTGGTGGATTGAAAGCGTACTTATGACCGCCACGGACCATACCTGTAGCAATATTATTAGTAGAGATATGTGCAATAACGTACTGTCAAAGATGGCCAAGCAAATCATATACTAGATGATATGGTAATAATCTAGTGTTAATTACACAAGATTAATAGGTTATTTTGTTTTGTTCTACAATGTGTTGATAACCATGAATTGTTACTTGGCTTTGTATCTTGGAAATTGGTTACTGGTCAGGTTTTGTTGCTTATCCCTTCAGTTTTAACTTTGGGGGCTTGTTATGTTCATACATCCTTTGCAGGACAGCAGTGGAAAAGTGGAGCAGGATCTGGTGTGACCTGGTTTTTTGGCTTCAACGATACTGCTGCTGTGCTGGCTGCGGTCTCATGTAGCTGGCCCGTTGTTGTTAGCCCGTCTGGCCCTCGGCTTTGACTACTTCGACTCCCACCGTCGTGTGATGGTGATAAGTTGACAGCACGGTGGTGGTGATGCTCAGCCTCGGCTACAACATCTTCAGGTGAAGCTTATGGTCCATCCCCATGTGTTTTTCATGTTATGGTCCTGATGATTATTCTTATGGTCCTGATGATTATTGTTATGGTCCATTAGTTTGATTCCTAGATTTCCATGTGTCCATTTGCTAAATTATGAGCAATTCCGAGGCTTATCTAGTCGTTGGTTCCATGAATACATTGATGTGAGTTTGTATGATCATTCCGTGTAGTGTTTTACTCCTTAAGAATCATTTTAATGGATCAAGAACATATATTCATTAAACGTGAAATCAGTAGGTGTCTCTACCAACTAATTGAGTATTATTTAGTGTGTGCACTATGAGGTCTCCATTTAAACATACAAGAAGTTTCAATCAGTATCATGTACATTGACTTCTATAGAACCCACTAAACATTGTATGTAGCTCGATACCTACACTGTTTTTAACTACAATTAATAATATATGTAGCACAAATCAGTGCCATCGTTGCATGTTGTCTCACATCATGACGCTTCCTTTGATAATGTCGTTTCTTGGATGGTTCTAGATCAGTGGGATCGATTCATGTCTCTAATCATGACACTTTGATTGTTGCATTCCTGGCGTAGCTAGTCACAGATTATAGTAACACTCACTTCAGTCCTGTGTCCAGTGCAGCTATTAGTAGGATAATCCATCATTCCGTTTTTTAAGTTTACTGTGGATTTTCACTGCCTAAGATATATCCATTTGTTGTATGTCTCTATTTATCATGTGTTTATAAAAGTTTTTAAAACACCAGAACCCATTATCCTATGCGCCTTTGTCGGAGGCTTTTTCTTGCCATTGTTGTTTGCCATTCCACCATTACATATCTGAGGTGGTTGATGGTGGATCCATCCTTGGAACTAGAAATTTGTGTACCCATGTCAACTGAGTTCTTTGTATGACCAGGCTGCATTTTATGTATATTGGTTTTTACAGGGGTTATATGGGTTTGCGGTTGCGGATTATAGCTATGCATGAGGCGATGATAGAATGCATGAAACTTGCTTTTGTGATGTGATAATATGATTTTACCACGTTAATATGCCTAATTGTTGGTATATACTATGGACTACACATCTTTCCCTTTTGTGTTTTCTTGTGGTTTCATGCTTATCTTGGTGCAGATGGCCCTTTGCCTGAGCTCTATACAGGTAACAGCCGTTCGCATATCTGTGTGTTGCTTGTGGCACTATCACTGTCCAGGAAACGTGAAGCACACAGATCTGGATCTCTTCGGTGCTCAGGTGCATATCTTCTTCAGTCTGCCTTCCCATCAGTTATTTGACAGACAGCTGGTCTCATGTTTAAACAAAAATCAATAAGGTCTGTAGGATTTCCACTTAAATATATCTTGGTTCTTACATGATTTGTTGATCTTCAGATATGAATTTTCCTACTACTCCTGGTTGTGCTTTCCTTACGGTGTTTTGATGCTTTATAAATGGTAGATATGCTGATGACTAAGTTACCACCTCATAGACTGACATTTTTTACTAGCTTAAAAGTTATAATCAACTGAATATAGCAAGAATTTTATCTACTTTATGAACTCTTCTTCTGAGACGTGACTCTGGAGCGGTACATGGGGCAACATATTGCCTTGGCGCATGCTTGTGAAGGGGAGAAGTAGAGCTGGAGCTGGCCAGGAGATATGGAGCCATGGCCGCACCTAATTCGGTTAGGTACTAGTTAGATGAGTTGAAGGTCATATGTTGTAGTGGCGTCTCCTGTCTATTTGTTTGGCATGGAGCATCTATGTATATAGACTGAAGCTACTCTTGCTGGTGGTTTGATTATTTTTAAACCATTTCATCTTACTTCTACCACTTCTAGACCAATTTGCTATTTTGTGTAATATTTTTCTTAATGGATTGTATTCCTTTGAGGTCACTTCGGCATTTGGTGGGTCGTCCACTCTATTTTGTACATGGGCATTTTGGCCTGCATGTATCTAATTTGTGTACTTTAACTAGCTAGTGCTTGTGCACTTCCTTTCTTTTAGATTATCCAATATTTTTCCTATGTGATCAAAATGTCGAAAGAAACAACAAAATTTGTGGCCAAATTTCTAACAGCTTTACCAAGTCATAACGTACATATAAAGAGACGGCTTTACCAAGTCATAATGTACATATAAAGAGACGGTGCACTAGTTGGTGTGTTTTCAGCTACTACCTTTGTTTCATAATTCTTGACGGGATAGTAGTTTAGATTTGAACATTTTATAATTCTTGATGTGACACTAGTTTAAATTTAAAAAATTGAACTACAGTGACATGTCAAAAATTATGAAATGGGGTAGCTTGTTTGTGGGTTTCGTCATTGACCACTAGCACTGGCTGGACTTTTGCGAGACGACAAGACATGCAAGCGATACTTGTGTCAAGAAAAAAATCCTTAGTTCTCTGCTGACGGTGTCGCTAGTGTCACACTTGTTGCTCAGAGTTGAGGGGAAGATGATGACACGGTTTAAATTGACCCGTGTCCGTGAACAAGTGTATCCTTGAGCCTATTTTTAATTTTTTAACCGTTTTGAAATATGGTTATAATATACCAACTTGATGATTTATATGTTGATACTCTTCTCTGGAAACTCGTTAAAATTAATAACAACTCTGCTTAGAAAAAAATAGATGTAAACATAGGTGAAAACCCATGCACTACGTTGCCATCTTGCCTGTAATAAAAGATGTGATCGATTTCCCAAGCGCCTCAATTAATGCATTACAGTTGATCCATTTCCCAAGCGTCAATGCATAGCATGCCAGAGAAGCAATTAATGACTTTGCATGATGCCATGGCACCGATCCGTAGCAAAAACTATCTGGACCGTTCATCTTGTGCATTTCAACAAGTGTTTCATCTTTTTTGTTCCTCAAAGCTGAGTCTATATATACGAGGCCCTCGCTACAAGCCGCGTGCGGTATGCGCGTGACTTGTGACTTTGGACTGAGGACGAGGCGTGGACGTGGGCGTGGTGTCACCAAGCTCGATGGCATGGTGGGGAACCCGGGCGCCGCTCAATGGTGGGTCGCGCTGAAATGATTTGGCCGCGGTGGCGTGGGACGGTGAGTTGTTTTCCCTAATATGTCTTGTTTTAGCTAGCTAGCATCACTGGATGATTCTTGTTTTCCGTTGAGATCTCTTGGATGAGAATAAAACACTTCTGGGGGGTATAAAGGGAACACAAACACCTTAAAGGCATGCATTATTTGAATCTTTAACCATTGCCCTTATCGGACAATGATGCTATTTTCCAGAACCCGAGGTCCCGGGTCACTCCAACAAATCGAACTGCACTACCTTGCAGTTTGTAGGTAAGTTCACTCTTGCTCATATCTCTTGTTTATCTTTAGCAAATTACTTGCAAATATACCGGTGGTATTATTATTATGATTGCATTCAAAAGCAAAGGTTCTGTTTTCTCAACTCAATATGACTAGTGGTTAGCAACCATGGTGGTTGTCGACCTAGGAGGGTGGGCAGTGGGACCATGGTAAGAGTATGGTGGAGGTCCCACTGTAACTAGGATGTTCACCTAGGATTAATAACCAATGTCGCTAGTGATTCTTGTGCCGTAAAATATGGTCAACCATAGGATCTAGAATGGGACGGAAGAGTCAGCTGTATTTTTTCCCTCTTGCATATCAACGGACGCGCCGTTCCGGAGCAGTTGTCTTCCTGCGCAGAGCTTTGGGTTGGGTGGAGTCCCCTTAATGATTTCACGGTCCTGGCGATCTATGATGGATTGCGGCAACGACGGGGGTAGAGGACGAGGCCGGTGTTACCACAGTGCGTAACCAAACCGGTGGGGGTAACGCTTTGTTAGAAGGCAAGTATGCCGAGGTCGGCAACTACCAAAGCGTAGACCGGCGAGGGTAGCGAACCGAAGTTGGAGCCGCAAAAGGGTGGGTATGCAAGGTCGCGGGAAGGAATAGTGATTGGCTCGGATCAACGGCTGGGCCACATACCAAGGAAGTATGGATAGGAAAGTACACCCGGTCATGCAGCAAAACGTTGATCTCCTATGGCTACAAGTGACCACCTCTGCAGAGTGTACAAAAAGTATCAAGATACTCCCTGTTCCGGGAAGGAGCTACGAACACGACAGGAAAGGAGCCCATCGAAGCTCTAATCAACCTGTGAAGACTGACGGACATAGTTCTTATGAATAAAATCAATCTTTGAAGAAATGATTATAAAAAAAAATCTTCATTTGACCTAAGGCTTTCTAGTCTATGGTCATAGCTAGTGCATCAAACACCTCTATGCTATTAAATGAACTTGCTGGGTAACGCTCGTTAATCACCCCACTCTCTTTTAACCCTTGATTAGACTCGGAGGGCCAGTTTAAAGAGACGGAAGGAACCCCAGAGGACTATGAGGAAGTGTACTACAAAGAACCGGATCTATCTGGAGGAGTCGAAAGCATCGACTACACCATCTCCTATGGTACCGACGAAGGACTCAAGGAGGGAGCCGACAGCTAGAGTCGTAGGATAGAAGCTTTGGTCGCATCGAACACCTAGAATAAAGCGACTAGAGTTGGGCATCATGTTTAGTTTACTACTTTCGTTTGCAGCTAAGGTTTGTAGTATTAAATTAGAACCATCTAGTGTTCCTCTTTGGACCGAGGAGGAACTGGAGTCCTTTGTAACATTATGGCTTGTAATATTCAGTGCTTGAATAAAGACCGCTATGTTTCTGTTGTACCACTCTGAGGGATGTAATATTTGTGAATTGGTACTTCACGAGTGTTATGTCAACGACTTGTATACTACAACATGCAGTGGTATGC